>VDFB02105785.1:364540442-365142579 GCA_007258455.2 Sequoia sempervirens
TCTAGGGGTCTATGTCCACCATCCTTCAATAGATGAACACAAATCAGTCAACGAAGGAAGAACTGAAAGAACAAGTGGAAGAATTAACTACCTTCATATAATAATGGATAGCATCAAGAGAATAAGCTCCAATGGAATCACCTACACTCGCCTTACTCTCAAAAGAAGAATTCAATAAGATGGAGAGAATGAAGAATTGGACCAAGTCCAAAAGGAATTCAGTGTGTAGCCAAGATGCATAATGAATATCAGGTCTTGAAGAAGGAGGTTGAGGCTATGATTGACCTATGTAAAGAATTCCCAAAACTATATCAGATCACATACTCAAAGTTGGAGAGCATTCTCAAGCTCTCTTGGGAAACCTAGGAAAAAGAGTTAGCCCTACCTAAAGAAGACCACTAGCTACTAGAGGCATGTTGACTAAATTTTTAGTACAGAAAGGGCATCCTAGGACAATCACTGGTTGAATTAGAGGCCAATATTGACCAAATCGTGGATCATCTAGTTGAATGTGATGACTTCCTGATGCTAATGACATGATATGAGATGTGAACGTTGAAGTTGGACTGGGAACTTATAAAGCATGAATTCCACAAGAGGATAGAACAAGGAGATGGTGATACTTTGTTGACAGATTTCATGTATTTCACTGTACGATCCTTCTCCGAGTTAGAATAGATGGTCAAAGTAGGGCCAAAATGTGTAAAGCATCGAGACCAAATGGTGGAGAGATTCAAGAGGGTCACCTTCTAGATCTCTAAATCTGATATTTTCGAGCAAAATAAGTTGTTAGCTGTCATTGAAAACTTTGTTGAGTATGCAACACAAAAAGAAGCTGAAAATCCCATAATAGCTGATGAGTATTTGTTAAAATAGCTAGAAAATCCAAAATCGGCTAGAAGACAAAATGGACTATAGGATGAAATAAGGAAAAGGAAAAATAGTCTATTTTTATATTATAAATTTTGTAATCTTATTGGGTGATATGAAAATCCTAAACTAGAATGAATATAAGCCACACATTGTAAATCATTCTTGATCATTCATTCTACTTTTTGAAAACTACAAATAAGGGCATCCTCTTATTTTCAAAGAGAGAGATGAGTTGTTGTATAAAGATAATCTGCTGCAATATATGAGAAAAGCATTGAAGTTGATGGTTTCTTGTGTATTTCTCTTTATGTGTGTAGGATTCTATCTCCAATTTTTTTTTTCAAGCATTGTTCTTTTAAGTTTAACTTCATTTTCTGTTAGTAGTTCATGTTCAGCTTTAATGGTGGATGTATGCCATAGTATTTGATGCACTTCTAGCTAATACTTTTGGCCATTTGTTGATGAAAAATTGTTATGTAAATTTAGTCTAAGCTAATTCATTTACAACACTTAACTTCAACTATGTATGTGCATGCTTTAAAAATTCATGTTGTAGTTTGAAAATCATAAATAAGCCTTAGAAGATTGCACTAGTTTTGTGAGACTGTAGGCTGCCCTTGGTTAGGAAAAACTCAATTTGGGAGTCTATCTACTATAGCATCAACCATTGTTACTATTCAACATAGCTTTAGACTTAGGAAAACTTTTGAACCCTTTATCCTTTTGCTATTTCTTTTAAAATATGAGTTAAACATACCATTCCATCATCATAGTACATTCAAATTTGATGAAAAGTTAAAGTTTTAGAATACTATTATAAAATTGTTGTAATTATTCACCAATTTCAAAAAATTTGAAACTTAATCCCAGACCTAAGAAATCCATGCTTTGTCAACCATAAATGCCCCTTGAAATTGCAAGAAAATCACAACAACAACAGAGTTGTTTTTTCAAAATCATGACTTGACACTCGAGAGACCTTGGGGTAATTTTTTGAAACTCAATTCCATATTTTCACCTGTCAAGAAATGCATCACACTTGTGTGTTATCTGTGTTGAGAAGTGCAAAAACACCCATCAACACTTAGGAGTTAGAGGGAAACTAAGACAATTAACCTCAACCTCAAACAACCATGATGAATCTTCAATAGGCAATCCTCTCCATTTGACCAAGTACTCTGTGTATTGTCTGTTCTTGTGGTTCTACCCACATGACTATCCAAAATTTCTTCTATCTCCTTTTTTGAAGTAGGTGCTAGAATATTCCACTACGCTTCTATTCTTTCTTCATCAATTCCTCCTTCATGATATTCTAGTAAATCTAAAATGTTAAACACAGGTGAAATATAAATTTCATCAAGAAAGTCTACCTCATATGCATTTCCTGAATCATGCTTCTTCAAGATCTTGCATGGCCCAAACTTCTTCATCTTTAAATTTTTGTAGGTACCAAATGGAAACCTTTCCTTTCACAAATGAACCATGACTTCATCTCCTACCTGGAACTCCTTATACCTCTTTTTCTAATCTTCATGAGCCTTATATTGTGAGTTCATCTTATTGATATGTTTCCTCACCTCTTCGTGCAAATTCTTTAGGTGCTCAGAAAAATATTTGGCCTCAACACTACTCTTCTCTCCCTTATCCATATTTCTCAGTTCAAAAGTAGTTATAGGACTACTCCCATACACAATCTAGAATGGTGATTTACCAGTGCTCCTATTGACAGAATTGTTGTAAGCAAATTCAGCTTGTGGTATAATCAAATCCCATCCCTTGGGCTTGTCTCCTACTAAGCATCTCAAAAGGTTAGCCAAAATCCTATTCACCACCTCCATTTTTCCATTAGTCTATGGATGGTGTGAAGAAGTGAACTTCAAATATGTCTTCAACTTCTTCCATAATTTCCTCCAAAAATAACCAACAAATTTGGTATCTTTTTCTGAAAGTATACTCTTTGGTAGACCATGTAGTCTCACCACCTCTCTGAAAAATAATTGTGCAACATGAACAACATCACTAGTCTTATGACGTGGAATGAAATGTGCCATCTTTGAAAATCTATCCACCACAACAAATATGAAATCATGCCCTCTCTATGTACTTGGAAATCTAAGAACAAAATCCATGCTAATATCCTCCCATTACCTCTTACATACAACTAATGGCTGATACAATCTAGTATTCTGACTTGTTCCTTTTGCCATCTGACATACTCTGCAAATTTGAACAAACTCCTTCACATCTCGCTGTAACTGTGGCCAATAATAATTCTCACTAACAAGAGCAATGGTATTATCTCAACCAAAATGTCTAGCCAATCCTCTACTATGCTTCTCCTTGATTTGATTCTCTCTCATGGAGCTCCTTGGAATGCAAAATTGGCTTCCTATAAAAAAAATCTCATCTTAGATTAAGAAATCCAATCATCTTATCCTATCCAATGTAATAGGTTCCAAATAAGCATTCCAAGCTTCTACAAAGTACAGATCTTCAAGATACAAACTCTTGAGTTCATTGAACCCAACAACCTCTATATTCAGTTATATCAACAGATTTTTCCTTCTACTCAAGGCATCTGCAACTCTGTTTGACCTACCACTCCTATGCTTGAAAACAAAGGTATAACTTTGCAAAAACTCAACCTATTTTAAGTGCCTTTGATTTAACTTTCCTTGACTATTGAGATACTACAAAGCCTGGTGATTAGTATATTAAAACAAATTCTTTTGGAAATAAATAGTGTCTCCATTTCTTCAAACCCCAAACTAAAGAATAAAACTCCTGATCATAGACAAAATATTTCTTCTTAGCATCATTTAACTTCTCACTAAAATAGGCAACAGACTTACCTTCTTAACTCAAAAAAAATCCTATGGTAGTGCTAGTAGTATCAGAATCTACCTGAAAGACCTTATTGAAATCTAGAAGTGCCAAAACAGGTTGCTCTGTAACTTTCTTCTTCAACATATCAATTTTTTTGGCTATTTCTATAGTCCACTTAAACTCTTTTATATACCCTCTCATCGCTTTAGTTAGAGGTGCATAAATACTACTGAAATTCTTAATAAACTTTCTATAAAAACTTTCTAGACCATAAAATGATCTTACCTCTATAACATTCCTTAGGGTAGGTCATTCATTGATAGCTCTCACCTTCTCTAGAGCCATTTTAAGACCCTCTATTGAAACAACAATTCCTAGATACACCAACTCTCTCTTCACAAAACTACATTTCTTCAAATTAATCAACAACTTGTCATCCCTTAGCTTCTCAGAAACTCTTCGGATATGCATCAAGTGCTCCTCCAATTTCTTACTGAAAATCAAAATATCATCCAAATAAACAATAAAAAAAATTCCTAAAAATTCTTTGAATACCTCATTCATAAGCCACATAAATGTACTCGATGCATTGGTTAGCCCAAAAGGCATGACTAACCACTCATAAAAGCCCTCCTTGGTTTTGATGGCTATCTTCCATTCATCTCCTTCTCTAATTTGGATCTAGTGATATCCACTCTTAAAATCTATCTTTGTGAAGTACTTAGCTCCACTCAAACAATCCATATTTCATCCATTCTTGGCAAGGGAAATCAATAATTGATGGTGATCTTGTTGATGGCTCAAGAATTTGTACACATCCACTGTTCCCCATCCTTCTTTGGTGATAGTTATGTAGGTAATGCACATGGACTCAAAATATCTCTGAGCAATCCCTTCTGCAACAACTCTTGCACTTGTCTATTCAACTCTTCACTCTCTTCTAGAGTCATATGATGAGATGCACTACTTAGGAAACTGGCTCCAAGAATCAGGTCCATTTGATGACTAATATTTCTTATTGGAGGCAAACCTTCAGGTACATTATCATAAAAAATATCTTGAAACTTTCAGACAGTTAATTTGCTCAGTAGAGATTTTGGCTTGCCAAGATATAGTTTTATGCTATATTAGTATGTAAATATTTTATATTTTAATATATATTATAGGCATATCTCACCTTTTATTAAAAAAAAAAAACAATATCTTGAAACTCATTCAACATATCTAAAACCTCTACAGGTACCTCATTAGTATCCTCTTTATAAAATCTAGGGATCAATGCAAAACACATATGCTCATGCCTCATACTTTCTAATAACTTTCTTCCATCAACCAAGCAAATTCTTGCATTACTACATACCTTTTCCTCTACCTCTTTCAAGGGCTTCAACTTATGATGAACTCCACCTTTTTTCAAAGAATAGGTGTTGGAATGTCCATCATGTACTGATTGTCAATCAAACTACCATGGTCTGCCTAACAACATATGGAAAACATCCATAGGAATAATATAACACAATACCTTATCATAGTAATGAATCTTGAACTTTACTAGAAATTGTTCATTTACCAAAGCTATATGGTCCTTTCGTAACCAAGTAGTCCGATATGGATTCATATGCCTTCTTCTCTCCAACCACAGCTTACTAATCATCTCTTCTGAAATAAGGTTATTAGTACTACCTCCATAAATAATAACATTGGAAACTTTAACTTCACACTTACATCTGGTGTGAAGAAAATTCTTCCTTTGAGTTGGTTCTTTCTCCTCATTTAGCAAGGCTCTTCTCGTAACAAGAACCTCTCCTCATTCTATGTCCTTAGAATGTAAAAAATCAACATCTTCATCTACATGTGGAACTCGTGCATTACCCTCAGGTCTTCTATTTGTCCTTCCTTGATGTTCAGGACACTCATAGGCTCTATGTTCTTCTCCACATTGGAAACAGGTTCCACGAAAGCCTCCTCTTCTTGGTCCTCACCCATATTTTCATCTTCCTCTTTGGTCTCCATTATTCTAATCATGAGGACAATAGGTGTTATCTCCATTCTAGTTTTGGCTGCTACTGGATCCTTCACCCTTCTTTTTATCTTAATTTTGACCTCCATATGACCGTCCACTAGTCTTTCCTCCATGACCCCCACCTCTTCGCTTTCTTTGAAACCTTCTATTCAACTTTTCTTCTACCTTCAAAGCAAACTAATATGTATCTTCAATGGTAGATAGTATTACTAGACCTAACTCTTCTTGAATATTCAACTTCAACTCATTTATGTAATAGGAAACTTTCTCCTTATTATCCTCAAAACGACTTGTTCTAATCAAGACACGGTAGAATTATTCTATATACTCTTTGATGGATTTTACCCCTTGTGTCAACCTTTGCATCTTCTTCAAAAAATCTAGCTCATAATCCATATGAATGAACTATATTTTTAATTTTTCCACAATACAATCCCATCTTGTTATTTTCTCTTTTCCTCTTTGAATTCATTCTATTCATACCTCTTTCCACCAAATATTCACATGACCCTTTAGCTTGGTCTTTACAAATTTGACCCTCTTGGGATCTTCCACCTCCTCATACTCAAATTACTCCTCCATATCATTGATCCAATCAATCAAATCTTCTAGGTTAAGATTTCCAAAAAATGTAGAAACATTGATCTTTAGCCTTTTACCAATATTAGAGATGGCCTTAAATAATCTAACTTGCTTTGGATGTACTACATCTTGTTCTTCTTCAAACTATTCCTCATATTTAACTTCATCTTGGCTTTCATCTCCTCTTCTTGGATCAAACCCTTGACATAACTCCTCTTGTAGTGCTTGAACTTGTCTCTGAAGTCTCTAAAACCATTTTCTAGTACAATAACATTCCTTCCACCACCACAATTTCTTTGTGGAGACATTTTGATCACCTTTCTTAGAAACCCACAACCACAAGTCCTAGTGCAAACTACCTCATGTTCAGTGATCTGTTTACACACTTAGGAAACCTTACTTTGATACCACTTGATGAGAGCTAGACTGCATGAAACCCACACAAATCACAACAACAAATACCAAAACAAAAGATGTGAGACATAAAATAACTCAATTTAAATTATTTATAGAAAATGAAATTATAGATTCAAAACTTACATGCTACAACCTCATGGGCTTGATTCATTACAATAAAGTGAACTCTGAAAAGAAAATATATTATTTGGAGACACAATTTGCACTAATGGAGCCACCTTCTACAAACCCACTTAACTCTTTTATTTTACCCAATAACCGCCCTAGAATGTTCTAGAAAGTTCAACTTTCCCTTCTTTTTTGTCACCAAAAGTCTCACCATTTGATTTCTTGCCAAGGAAGAAATTTTAATGAAATTCAATTTTTAGTGGGGCAACTTTGCAGGGCCATAACTTTTGTTCTAGTTGTCTGATTTGCTATTATAACATATAGTTGGAAATATCTTGAAGAGATCTACAACACCAAACCCATCGGAGACTGCTTCGTCAACTTTTCAAGCTATTTCGAGGCCTCTAAGGTTTTCATATATGAATTTGAAGCTGCATTGGAGCAATTTCCCGAGATGGAAACTTTAATATTTCCCAAGCCGTGCAGGGTATTGAGATGATTCTTTTGTGACAAAAAATGCTTTTCAAAACAACTCCTTGGGGTAAATTTTTAGGTCCATACGAGCTCATTTGAGCTGATTTACTAAAAATAGTAAGTGACCATTTTTTGCTATTTTTGACTTCTAACTATCTTACACACCTTAAGTTCCATCATGGGACTCAAAATAACTAAATAATATAAGAAAAAAACATTTTTTTTAGTGATGCAACATTGCCCCTACACCACTAGATGCTCTTGCATCAAATACCAAATACAAATGGCTTATTGTCGAAGGGATCACTGCTAGATTAGAAAGAAGAAGATACAAGATTGTTACAATGAGAAATACATCTTAGAGCAATAGAAAGATCCACTACTCCACCAAAATATTTGCACTCTCTCTATAGAATGAAGACACCTTCTGCTCACTACTTTCATTAGTCTTAGGGACTAAAGCTCACACTAAGTTTCACACTTTTGCACTTCACATCTCAACACTTCACATCACACAAATCACTCACACACTCTCCATTGACTCAACACTCATTTATACCATCTTTAACCTTGAAAAAAATGCACAAGGTCGGCTCTACACCTCAAGCATGAAAATCCAAATTAGGCCAAGACCAAAACATTCCCATGGTGGAAAGGAATGAAGGTGGACCACTAGACACCTTAGATTAGACCCAAATACACACATACACACCATGCCACATTTCCAAAAAACATTGAAGCATATCTGTAATTAATGTAAACACCCAAGGTCAGTTAAACCTGTGTTAACACTATTAAACAATTAAGTACACTCTTCCTTTGATCCAAAGATGACTTGTAGACCACACACAACACTTAAACACAATCTAGAATTTTCCATCAACACCCTAAATTCTAACAACTCATTTGCAACATCATACACTAGAATGACATATTCATTCTACACAACCAACTAACCTTCCACACCCTGCAACACCTAAATCCAAACTTGCAGTGCACCAAAACACAAAAAAAATAGACTAGAGATAAATATGAGTAATATAAGAACACCCTCAAATCCACAAGACCATAAACCAAACTATGGATAAATATGGAGCAAAACCATTTCTTCTAGACAATGCTACTTTCATAGTTCACACAGTAGTGAACACAACTTTCTCTACACAATGATCCAGAACCTGAAACTCTAGATACGACACCTCTGATCAACATATCCAAACTGTACAAACATAACTTCAACCATGAAGAAATGTGGAGCAACACATTGAATACCTTACTGCATTACCGTATACCTTTTCCTCTCCCTCTTTCAAGGGATTCAACTTATGATGAATTCCATCCTTTATCAAAGAATAGGTGTTGGCATGTCCATCATGTACTACTCACCAATCAAACTACCACAGTCTTCCTAACAATATATGACAAACATCCATAGGCATAATATCACACAATACGTCATCATGGTAATTTCCAATCTTGAACTTTACCATACATTATTCATTTACCAAAGCCTTATGGTCCTTTTGCAACCAAGAAATTTGGTATGGATTCATATGCCTTCATCTCTCCAACTGCAACTTACTAACCATCTCTTCTGAAACAAGGTTATCAATACTACCTCCATCAATAATAAAATTACAAACTTTACCTTCACACTTACATCTAGTGTGAAACAAATTCTTCCTTTGAGTTGGTTCCTTCTCCTCATTCAACAAAGCTCTTCTAGTGACAAGAACCTCTCCTCTTTTTGCATTCTCAGAATGTGAAGACTCATCATCTTCATCTACATGTGCAACTTGTGCATTACCGTTAGGTCTTTTATTTGTCCCTCCTTGATGTTGAGGACACTCCTAAGCTCTATGTTCTTATTCTTTTCACCAGAAATAGGTTCCATGGAAGCCTCCTCTTCCCTGTCCTCATCTAGATCTTTCTTTTCCTCTGTGGTCTCCATTATTCTAATCACAAGGATGGTAGGTGTTATCTCCTTTATGGTTTTGGATACTATTAGAGCCTTCGCCCTTCTTATGATCTTCATTTTGACCTCCATATGACCATCCACCAGTCTTTCCTCCATGGCCTCCACCTCATTGTTTGTTCTCAAATCTCTTGTTCAGTCATTCTTCAACCTTTAGAGAAAACTAATAATCATCCTCAATGGTGGTCAATCTTACTAGTTCCAATTCTTCATGTATGCCTGGCTTCAACCCGTTAATATAATGATCAACTTTCTCTTTATTTTCCTTAGAATTTCTTGTCCAAATTAAGACCTTGTGAAATTCCTCTATGTATTCTTTCACCATCATTGTTCCTTACCTCAAGCTTTGTATCTTCTTGAGCAGCTCCAATTCGTAATCGACTAGGATAAATTGTTTCTTCAATTTTAACACCATTCTATTCCTTTTGGAAATTTTATCTTTCCCTTGTCTTCGTCTTTCTAAATAGACCCATTTTCCACCATATATTGGCATGAAATTTCAATTTTGTCTTTGCAAACCTCACTTTGTGAGGATCTTCAATCTCCTTAAATGCAAAAAATTCATCCATGTCATTGATCCAATAGATGAATTCTTTAGGATTCAAACTTCCACTGAAAGTTGAAACCTCCATTTTACATCTCTTCCCAATACTTGAGATGCAACAATCTTCTTTGTACAAAATCCATTGGATCTTGCTCTTCCTCATTTGTTTCATCTTCACTGTCATCTTTTTCTTGATGCACATCTCTTCTTCAAACCTCTTGCTGCCAGGTTTCTAATTACCTTCTAAGGGCTCTAATTTCATCTCTAGGTGGATCTCTTCCTCCACCACCTTGGCCTCTACCTCTTGCATTCTAGGAAAGTCTTGAAGGAATCTTGAACTCAACCCACACTCATAGGTCTTGCTGCAACTGCCACACGTTTGACTCTCTATTACAAACTTATGAACTACAACTCTGATACCACTTGATGAGGGCCACATCGTCCGTAACCAACACAAATCACAAAAAATGATACTGACATAGAAGATGTGAGAAAAAAAAACTCACTTTCAATTATTTTTAGAAAGTGAAATTATAGATTCAAAACATACATGCTATAGCCTCATGGGCTTGATTCATTACAACAAAATCAACTATGAGAATAATGTATCATTCAAAGCCACAATCTACACTAATGGAGCTACCTTCTCCAACCCCCACCTAAACCTTTTTATTTTACCCAATAACCACCCTAGAATGTTCTAGAAAGTTCAACTTTCCATTTCTTTTTGGCACCAAAAGTCCTACCATTTGATTTTTGGCCTAATTTCTTTTTTAATGAAATTCATTTTTTAGAGGGGCAACTTCATGGGGCCATACTTTTGATCTGGGTGTCTGATTGGCTATTATTGAATATCATTTGAAATCTCTCGAAGAGATCTACAATGCGTGAACCACCATAGGTTGGTTCGTCAACTTTTTGAGCTATTTCGGGGCCTCTAAAGTCTTCATATCTAAATTTGAAGTTACATTGGAGAAATTTCTTGGGATGGAAACTTTAATATCTCCCAAACCGTTTAGGGTATTGATACAATTCTTTCGCAATCATAAATATTTTTCAGTTCTGCTCCTTGGGGTAAATTTTTGGGTTACTAAAAATAGTAAGTGATTTTTTTTCACTATTTTTTGTCCTGACTGTCTTACACCCCTTAAGTACCATCATGGAACTCAAAACAACTAAAGAAAATATAGAAAAACAATTTTTTGGGTGATGTAAGATTTCCCTACGTCATTGGATGCTCCTACATCACTATGATGGTAGGACGTGATATGTCATGTGGTTTGGTAACATTGCATGTCGATCTCAAGTAGCTCAGTCAGGCAGAAGGTGCGACTTGGGTGAGATTGAACTATCTCATCACTTGATAAAAATAAAAATACATGATGGTATACTCATACCAACTGATAAAGAAGTGATCTAACTACATTTTGGATAACTAATGAGGTGATCCTACCCAAGCCTATAGGGTCCTATACGGTATCCGAATGATGTCATAGCCTCAAATTGATCAAAAGTAACATGCTAGTAGAGTAATTCTCCATAATACTAGGGTCTCCTAAGTGTATAGAAAAACACACAAGGATATGTAAATGGCCTACACCTCCATAGGATATATCATGGGCCTAGTACAACTGATGTGCTCAAAATCCCACACTAGAAGTAATGTACAGGTCATGAGGCTTCCCATATCATAATGCACAAACCATTCAAGATCATAATAAATGTGTGCAAGCATGCTTTGCCTCTAGGAAAACATGAATCACTAATCCTCCATAGCCCATATCATGTGAACAAGGCCCCTATGTAGGTTTGTGCCTCACCCATCTAGTGATATACCTAGTGCTATTGTGGTGAAGAAGATCCACCATAGAAGTTATACAATAATTCTTGCATGTAGTAACCATCAAAGTAAAATTCAACCCTTACCCTCTCAGGCTATATCATGACTGGTATAATACCGTTTATTCTCAAGGATACTGGCTACAATCCATTTATATCCATGTATAACAATCCTATCTTGAATGAGTAGTCATAGGATGTGATATACATCCTCTAGCATAACAAACATCTCTCCCATCAAAATATGAAAGGTAGAGGTATCTGAATCCCATCGCTCCATGAGTGCCATAAGCATAGTGTCATGATATCTCATCCTCGGGGCATGGTGTATAACTAATATAAGAAAATTATGGATAAATGTTATTTCTTTGCGACTGAAATATGTGTGGCCTAATTTCATAAAAGATAAATACCCTAAAAAAATATCTCGCATATGTTGTGGATTCTATCAAACAAAAAATGAAGTCATTCTCAATATTGTATTAAGAAATAAATAGACATCAAATAATCAACTCTAAGTCCTAGAACTTTATGCCTAGCTAGGGGCACCCTTCTTAGCCTAGTGCACTCATATAGGTCAAGGGAACCCTTAGAATTCTAGGGCACCCAAAATTTAGAAAAAAAAATATAAAATACATAAAATAAACATCTAACCTAAAATAAAAGTGAAAACATAACTCACCTCTTGTATTAGTGTGCCCCTGTGCAACATGCTCTCTTAGGGCCTTGAGTGTCGAGAAATTTGATATGATCATTGTTGCAACATCTCTTCTCCTAGGGTTGATACTCTTAGTTCTCTAATCTTTCAAACTATAAGTGTAAAAATGAATGTCAAAAGGGTAAAATCTATCACTTATAGTTAAAATTTAATATTATGTTTCTCATGTGTACTATATTTTCTTAAAACCAACATAACTTGAGCTAGTGAGTTTCGATTTTGATGTCATCTATTGCATTGGAATCATATTTCCACTCTTTTTTCATGTTGTATGCTTTTTGATATAAGTTGGTATGATTTCATGACTAGCACTTTTGTCAAAATCCTAATCAATTTGAAGTGGAAAGATTTCTACCCTAATCTCACCTCCATAGAATAAGCAAAATCAGGGGGCATACATCTACCCTTGATTTTATTCTCTTTATAAATTTTAGACTAATGTATTTGATGGTATGTGTAGGATGTTTTGTGAGTTTCTAATGATTAAGTTTTGCATGACGGAGTTCCTAACGTTGTGGTTTTGCAGATTACTACACTAGGGGCTTCGTCCTCTTAGTTAGAAAATGATCTACATCCTCTATAGTATCCATTTTATGATATGATTTATTTTTAGTACTTTAGCTTACATATACACATAGTGTCATATTGCTGCTAAAGGGGGGCTAAATGTAGTGTTGGAAATCGTACTCCCTTCTAGGTGAAAGAACAATTTCATGCACTATTTCAGACCAACTTTAGTGACCTTCCATATTAATGTATTTAGACATTCCCTAACCCTAAATTTTCCTATTAACCTAGGAGAATGTGTCTATATTACATTAAAAAATGTATTATAAATTAAACATCACCAAATCAACTTTGACAAGTGTCGTCACCATGGATAAGTCCTAATTTTAGAAAACCCTAAACACCCAATACAAATATTTTTGAGTGTGAGAAATCTAGACTAGAGTGCATTTCATCCTACACATGGAAAACCATAATCAAGGAAAAAACACCTTGAGGAATAACTCACATATATATGAATAACAACACTGATTAAAAAAGGCTCACTATCAAAAGGGATCACTACCTAGAAGAAAAGAATGGCTCACTACCAAGGGACCACTTCGCAAAAAAATCATTGTGTGAAATAGAAGAGAATAGAAGAAGACTATTACAAGGAGGTTCACTACCTCAAATAAAAAGGAAGATCCATGACAAAAAACTCTACACCATCCATAACCTTCGACTCACTACCTCCAACAACTTTAGGTACACTAAAAATGTAGACACCTTCTGCTCACTGCTTCTAGTAGCCTTAGGAATTTAAGCTTGCACTCAAATCATAAAACTTGGTCACACCCACATAAATTCACACCTCACAATAGACCACACACATCTCCAAAAATTAACCTTGCATATATATCAACCACACCCTCAAACAACTTCTCTAGGTTGGCCTCAATGAAATGTATGCACCTAAAATGTGCCACTGCCAAATAGGTCAAAACCAAACACTTCTGCAGTGGAATGAAGTCAAGGTGGACCACACCAAGGGTTAATAGGGACCCAAATCTACACCTACATGCTACACCATGCTTCCACAAACAACAAACCATCTCTACAATCAGTTCTTACACACTAGGTTGGCTAAACCTACATTAACGCTAACAAACAATAAAATTCACACTTCTTTAGGTCTAGAAACATCCTACAGATGATGGAGAAACATCACACAACATCCTAGAATATTCCAACGCCATGAAAATATTCAATAATACTACCACAACCACTTGAAACTGAGAATACAATCATCCTATGCAACTAGCCACACTTCCACAAACATACAACTCACTAACAAAACTTGTGGAATGATTGAACACCAAAACCTCCAGGGAAAGGCAGATACAAACAATATTAGTACATTCCCAAAACTATAAGAAAAGAAACCTCAAAGTAGAGAAATACAAAGCAATTGAATTTCTCCTAGACAACCTTCATCATAGGAAACAAACTGTCAAACACATCTTCCACTACCGCACGATCCAAAACCTAAAAATTTAGATATAACACCTCTTAACACCTCTGATCATCTCATCCAAATTGCACACACAAATATTCAACTATGAATAATTGAAGAGAACAATGTAGAACACAACACCGCCACCTTATATACTTTCTATTCAATTTTTCTCAAAATAACTTGGAAACCAAGTGAAGCAACCGTGTTAGCAACACCTGCTCAACACCACAAGCACCTTCAACAATATCCCCAATTATAAGACCTTCTATCAAAACCACACTATAGGTTGACATCAATGAAAACACTAAAGACAACACAATGCAATAATCTCCAACACTACCATATATAGTGCCCAAAATAAAAATGAAATCTTTCAAGACTAAACATTATTGAATCAGTCGATACCCATACATATCTATAGAATTTTCATATGAAAAAAAAAAAACTCAGACGTTACGTTATGAAAAATATAACTTTGGTTACATTGCAATTAAACTTATGATTCATAATTTAACCTAATGTACATAGAACTTTTCAATGAAAATACTCACCACATAGTCAATATATGCCAAAAAAATAATTGGAAGAAAATCAATACAATGGTTAGTATTTATGATAGGAGAGTGTAGTATACATGGTTTTATCTCAAAAGGAATAAATTAATGGTATTAAATTTATTGATGATCAATATTTAAGCATTTTAATCATTTATAACTCCTACAAAAAAATTGAACTCTTAATTATTCAATTTCCTACTTATAAACTAACTATTTTTATTACAGGTTAAGATTTAAAATCATCTTAATATCTAGAAACAACATTTGAATTTCCATTGAATTTTTTTTTTCAACTCATAGAAAAAGAAACAGCAACAAAAAAGTGGATAAACAACTAAGTTATGTGGTCTTAGGATGTAATCTTAAGAGAATCCTTGAAAAAGGTTTACTTAAAGGAATAAAATCTAATTCCTCTCTCCCTCTTGCTTCCCACCAGTAGTTTGTGGATGATACAATTCTCTTTGATGTTTCCTCTATTGTTGAAGCAACTAAATGGAAGTCTATTTTTCAGGATTATGCGAAAGCATTTGGTCAACATATAAATTAATCTAGAAATAAAATTGCAAGCTATATTTATTTAACACTAATCAACAACTGAAGGAAAAGGTTATAAGAATTCTTGAATTTCAAGAAGCTACTCTTCTAGATGCTTATCTTGGACTCCCATTAAGTATTAAAAAGCCCCCAAATTGTTATTGGAATGGAATAATTGAAAGGGTCCCAAAAAATATTTCTAAATAGAAAGGTAAATTATTGAGTCAAGTTAGAAAATCTTAGCTTATGAAGTCCTCCCTATAGAATATTCTAGCATACTTTCTTTCCCTTTTTAAAATGTCAACCTTCATCATAAATAAAATTGGGAAAATCCAAAGGTCCTTTCTTTGGACTAGTACTCAAGAAAGAGTGAGCTGGGAAAATGTCTACTCCCCTAAGAAAGTTGGGGGCTTTTGGATAATAAATCTCTTCTTTCAAAAATTGGCTGGTTCATCTAAGGGAACAAAGATTGGTTTCAATATTCTTAAAGTTAAAAATATGGGGAATGGAGATTCTAGCTCTTTTATTACTTACCAAGATTGGCCAAAAGGATCAACCATATGGAATAACATCTTGAAAACAAGGAGTACTTTAAAGAAAGGTACTATAAGGAGGGTAGGGAATGGTAGAAAAGTATATTTTTGGGATGATGCTTAGGGAAATGGTCTAGTGTTGTCCTTAGTTTTTCAATTGAATCAAATTAAACAAGACCTTATAAGGCTAAACATGATCTTATATGAATATGTTGATTAGGGAGGAGGGTCACCAAAGTGAAAAGATTTTAATCTTTAGGTGCTTGAGTTGAGGACTCTAAGGGGGGTTCTCAGTTTGATTGTTCTAATGCCTTTTATATCTTAGACTCTCTTATTGGTGACTATCTTCTATTTTTTCAAGAAGGTGAAGATGTTTGGGTTTGGAACGAGAATCCTTTTGGTGATTTCTTGGTTAAAGCTTCTTATACCAAATTGGAGCAACCATCCCTCATTCCATGGAATTTTAATTGGAAAAAATTATGGAATGCAAAATTAATTCTAAAAATCAACTATTTTGTTGGGTTGCAGTGGACAGTAAAATCCTACAATTGATGTCCTTAATAGGAGGGGCCTTTATTTCATCAATAGGTTTCCTCTTTTTTCTGAAGTATTTGAAAGTATAATTCATCTATTTTTTCAAAGTTCTTTTGTGAGAGAGGTTTGGTCTTTGGTCTTAGGTATTCTTTTAATTGATTTGGTGTTCCCCAATGATCTTAAGGATCTAAATGATCAATGGAACAACTATCTATTTAAACATCCTATCATTGTGGAGATATGGCAGAAAATTCCCCCTTTTGTCTCCTAGAATTTTTGGAAAGAAAGAAACAATAGAGTATTTAGAGAACAACAAAGAAGTCATATGGAGGTCTTCTTGAGAACAAAAAAATATAGGAAAATATTAATTCGAACAACTTTGGCCTCTTCAAATTAATGCCTACTTATAAAGATTAAAATAGATTTGGGGAATAAAACAAGATCCAACTAGAATAAAATGGGCTAACATTTTGAGAAGAAGATTGACTATATGGACCCCTCCCATAGATGGATGGATCACGGTAAATTTTGATAGGTGTTCTAAGGGTAACTCAAGAGATACAATTGCAAGAGGTTAAATAAGGGACATTAGGGGTAGATGTATTGAAGGTTATGCCAAATGCTTGGGGATAGGTACTGGTAATGAGACTAAAACAACTATTGCTTGGTGGGGGTTGAAGAAGGTAACAAATAATGGCTTTAAGAAAGTCACCATTGAAGGTGACTCTAAGTTGATAATTGATTCACTAAAGGGTACAGTTGACCCCCACTAGAAGATTAAGAATTTGATTGAGGATTCAAAAAAGTATTATGAAAATATTTGATCAGTATATATTACAATATACTTTTAGGGAAGGAAACAAAGCAATAGACGTTGCTTCTAATGTTGGTATTTCCTATTGACAGTGAAAAATTTGGAATTACGAGGACATGCCTCAATGAATTAAAAGTTGTGTTTTTGATGATTGTCTTGGAATTGATAATTCAAATTTTTATCATACAAGGATTAATGATAGTAACAACTAGTTTAGTTTCACAAGCTTTGGTTTGATGGGTTATGGTTTATGTTTTGTGCTCTTTTTTGAATTTTGAATTTAAATTTTATGATGATGAAACAAAAGTGGGGTATTAATGATGAAAAAAAGGGTGGATTTTTCAAGGCTAGCCTTGTAAACATTTAATACCACATGTTTAATTTTATTTTTTGTTGTTTCCTACAAGACAACTTGGTGAACATTAGAAGTACATTAGAAATATTTTTTTAAAGAATAATAATCCAAAGGAGGTTTATATTAAATACGAGGATTGTTTTGACATGAATAAGCACATAAATAATTATAATTTTTTTGACATGTGCATCAAAGATATCACCCTCAATAGGCTATGGTGTTTTAAAAAGGAGGCCTACCTTATTATTATTATGAAATCCATAGATTAGAGTCACATAATTCCTCCCCTAACAATGTATGGAAATTAAAATCCTTTAGTTGCTTGCAAGGTGAACCCATTTTTCACATGGGCCTTAGGTCTTTGTTCGAAGTTCAAAATGAAATTTGGTAGAATATTCAAGTGATCTCAATCTTAGTGGATTGTATTATTAAAAATATTGGGTAAGCCTTCTAGAGAAAGAGTGATTATTTCCCAGCTCTTTTAATGAAAATTGGGTTAGCTCACAAGCCTTATACTAATTCCAGAGATTTTATGAACTTTTATTATTATCTAGGTATTTGCAAGTGTGGGAGTGGTCCCTTTGAGTTGAAGACTATGTTGTGAAGAGATACTAAAGGGTGTAGAGAGGAAATGGGGGGACCTAGAAAGTGACCTAAACCATTGTCTTGTGTGCCTCTAAAACAAAATGTGGATTTGTGGAATTTTTTTGATGATGCAAGCATGAATCCATTTTTCTTGGTAATGAAAGGTTTTAATGACGACATTACCTCCAAATTCTTCAATTCATGGAGGGAGGATAAGGTAAAGATTGGGATCATTAGCTCAAAGTTAATTTATAAAGCAATGGGATTGGAGTGTAGATGCCTAAAGGTTTCCAAAGTTAGTAATGATAATTATCAACATTTCATTGATAGCTTTTTAGAAGGGGAAGAGAAGCTAAAACAGTGCCAAAATGATTATGAATAAGAGAAACTTTTGTTTCCCTACGACCTGGTAAGCATCCACATTATGAAATAATTTACATTAGAGGGTAGATACATAACTATGCATGGCTACCATTTTCCATTTTTTAATCATATTAGGAGAAAGGAGAAAATCATTATTCCCTTTTCTTGTTCTCTTCGCTGAAATAGTGCAAGGCTAAAGGGGCCTCTCCCCCTTTGCATTAGAGCTTGATTCTAATACTAAAATTATGTCTTTTCCTTTACCCCTCTGCTAGGCCTCATGAATTCTGTGAAGCCTTTACAAATTAAACCCTTGAACAAGTAGCCCAATTTGCTCCTTCATAACCCTAGAACTAGCAAGAAGTTGAAATTGGGTACCCAAAATCTTACTGCTCTATTTAAGGATACTTCCCCTCATAATGATGATGTGCATGAATCATCTGAGGAAATATTTAAGTCTACCCCTCCCTCTCATTTCAAGAAACCCCAGGTTAGGCCCTTTGCTTCTAAAAACCCCGTTGTTGGGGTTGATCATTCTTTCCCCCCTTTCAAGCAACCAAATCTCTAGCTAAACCATCTAGCTCTAAATGTAAAGGCCAAGAGCTAGAATATTTTAGGATTGTTAAGAAGGTTGCTATATATATTCTAGATGAAGGGGAGGAAGGATTCCTTGAAGATTCTAGTAGTGGTAAAGTGGAAAGGAGGTTAGCTAGACTAGCTAGTTAGAATGTTAAAGGAAAAATGCTTTCTTTTGAAGAACACGATGATGGGTTGTTTGAGGAGGAATATATCACAATCCAAAAGGAGCCTTTAGATCTGAGCCAAAAATAATTAGAAGTTGTGTTAGGGGAAGACCTGGGTGATGATATGCCTAGTATGGAAGAGGAGGAAGAGGAGAATTCTAATGAGAAAGAAGAGGTTAAGGACTCTAAGGAAGATGAAGAGGATGCCAAAATTATGGAGAAGGACCATGAAGAAGAGAATGTGAAGGTAATGGTAAGCTTTGAGGATGAGGGGGAATTGGTGAATATGACCCTTCAAAATTATAAGTTCTAGATCAACTCTTTGCAAGAAAAAATCAACAGGATGGATAATGCCTTTTATAGTTTGATCTCTATTACCTATTCTATTATGAGCAAGGAAGTTTTTGGTATGGTGTCCATGTTGTCAAAGGTAAGGAAAATGAAACAAAAAATGGAAGCCAATCAGAAAGCAAATATGTCAATTGAGGACAATGCTAGCGAAGGAGAGTACCCGTGGAAAAATGATCTAGAACTATTGAAAAAGGAATAGAATTTAATTAACTGTCAAAATAATTAGTTTAGTTTTGTTGTTTCCTATTTTGGGGCCTACGTGCCCATCTCTATAGGCCTGCATTCCATCCCATTTTTTGTTTCAATCTATATTTTTGGTCTTTTAGTGCTAGACTGTTTCTTATTTTATGTTGTTTCTTGGTTGGCCTATAGGCCTGATTATGGTTTGAACTACTTGCTAGTAGGACTATTTTTGTTGTTTTTGTGTATCGGATCAGGGCCCTAACCTTGCTCTTTTAATAAAAAATAACTAAGTTGTGTTTTGTTTATGTTACATTTATGATAACTTTTTTTTTTCATAATTGTGTATGTTTTTTTTGCATAAAATTTGTGATCATAGTCTGATCCATCATTAGAACGAACAAGTTCACAATATTAAATAAAAATATGAGGGAAGTTTTAAATCTCTTTAATTTTTTTTGTATGGCATATGATTTGGATAGTTCCCTTTCTAGTGGTCATTAGAATGAACAAGTGAACAATATTGGATGAAAAGATGGGAGAAGGTTCAAATCTTGCTAATTTGTCTTGTGTAGCATCAAAGTTGTGGATAGTTCTCTTTCTACTAGAGTTCCTCAAATTTATAAGTTCTGTTAGTGAAATGATTTTTGATGCTAGGTTTTTTTATTACTAGCTCAATGCATTGTATAATTATCTATTCTAAATGCATTTGTAGGGTAGTGAACTATAGGAAGAATTAGTTTTATCATGATTATATCACAATGTTGGATAAAAAAGCAAGCAAGATTAGAATCTCATTATTTATTTATTTATTTTATATCACAAAGTTATATAGAAAGGGATTTAGTTGAGTGTATGATGGCTAGTGGTAGCACCATTTATAAATCTTGAAATAAGACCAACTAGTGAACATCAATTTAAAATTGGTACCTTGAATTGATAAAATTGCATTCTAAAATTTGAGATTTGAATTCATTTCTAAAAATATGTCCTTACAATCTTTAGATTCGTTTTACTCTAACCATCAAAATAACACTTTAATTTGTCACATTGACAAAGTTAAATATATACATTTATACAAAATAAAAGATGGACAATAAGAATGAGAAAACAAAAATTTATGATTTTTTTAAAAGAATAAAGAAAACAAAGTAACCCAAAATAGGTGTTATATAACTCATTCATTCATAAAGTGTCTTTACTTCTAAAGTCTAGTGAAACACATACACATACAACCTAAGAGGATGCTGGGGGCAAACTCTTACCGTAAAAAGTTTGCTTGTTTCCCACTTTTACATTCATCTCTATGACTTTTTCTGCTCTTAAGAAATTTCGAAATAAGCAGTGAGTTTTATGGTTCTATGTTTGGATGTTAAGAGGCCATGTTATGAGGGTGCAATTTTAATTTTACTGTGGCAGTTAGTTGCTATTAGTTGCTATCCATACGAGTGAGTTTTGTGTTAACACCAGTCCAAATGTTTTGGGTAAACGAGGATATTAATGGTAGATGATTACAGGCAGAAGATTTCATGTGACCAGTATTTAAATTTTGATTTGTTTAGGTGATTCATCTAAAATTACACTAATAGGTTAATTTCATTTCTTGTAAGTACTTTTGTTTTAATTTTGGAGGGTTCGACTTAAATAACAGAACTTTGACTTTTTTAGATGACTCATTTTAAATCACATTAATAAATAAGTTTTATTGAAAAAACATTTAAACAAATCAAAACAAACTTTGTGATGAAACAACAACGGACCGTCAACAATTCATCGTGGGAAAATTCACCGCCACCAGCAATTCACCCCAAGGAAAATTAACTGCCAAAAATTCATTCGATTAATTTTTTGCATGGTGAATTGTCATGACAGTAAATTTTCCCATTAATTGTTAATTGTTGACGGTGAATTGCTGAAATTTGCCATATACCAACAATAACATAAAAGATTTGGGATATCTGAGTGGGGACGGAATTCATTGCTTTTCACGTGGCCGCATCCTAAATTATTCTCCCCAGTCGCCATGCAATGGGAATAGGAATGGTAACCCTTCATATATTGACTGGCCATTTTATGGCAGCAACACAAAAGTTTCTGTCATTTCCCACACAAACAAAACATTCCTTCCATTTCTCGGATCTTCTGCCCAAATTCCTACGCTCTCGCTTTGAATTGAAGATTTGTTCACTTCAAACCATTTACTTGTACCAAAATAATCGACGAACCCTTCTTTTTCCGTGATAGCTGTGAGTACCAAGCGTAGAGAACAAAAAGACAAAAGAAGATTCAATTTTTATGCGGTCAAGATATGGATATACAACTTTATGACAACATTCATTCACTACATCAGAAAACGATATATGAATGACAACGTACCCACCTCACTGGACATTGTCTATCCAGCCCACTGGAAAACATAATATGCATCCACTATACTGGACACACAATAAACCGTGGCATGTGAAAAGTAGAAGAGGGACAAATTAATGGTGTGTACTGAAGACGACGTGTGCAAACAGGATGATACAAATTAACAAACTTAAATTAGGAGAATGTTCTTTTAATTTAGATAATTTAATCTTTCCTTACTTTCGAGCTTCATGGATGTGAAGAAGTTAAATGCCTTACTGAGCTACGCAATCAATCTCACTAATATTCAGTTGAGTTTTTCCTTAATAGCAGAAGAATTGTATATTATCATTAAAAAGAAATAATATTATACATTAATAAAAAAAGGATTGGAAACAAGGTTAAGTTTGGAAATAAAGTCAAAGTCACAAGTATTGAGATTCATATCACTAGGGGTGGGGGTCTTTCTCATTCATTTTTTTCTATATTTTATTAGGATTGAAGTCATTTAGTGAGGCTCCCACTTAGAAGCACCACCCTCTTCTTTATTCTCATATAGTTCTGTCATGGAAAAGTGAAATGATTAGAGAAAGTCAAGGAAATTTGCTAGAATCTAGATATTTAGCAAACCCATAATTTATAGTTCTAGTGAGAGGTAGAATGAGAGCGAGAAGCAAGAGAGGGGGCATGGAAAACTGACACTTTTCACAAATAGTCATGACCTTGGATCTTTGTGTAGAGGGATTGTGAGTGAAAATCTTGACTACCACAAGTGGATTTGTTGTGTCCATGTCAATTACCACAAGGAAGATAATGACTCCTGGTAGAGGCTATAGTTGATGGAACCTGAGTAAGTATGTGAAGGGTATTTCCCGAATGATCGAGAAGCATGTACACATGTGCTATTTCAAGTGCAAGATTGTTCACTTGCACTTGAATCTACATGAGCACATTAGAACATATTATAGCCTTAATATAGAGCAATGATTGTGTATTAATAGAAAAACCAAAAAATATAGTAAAATTCATGTCTAAGTTGCAAATGCTAAAACTATATTTTTTATCATAAAGGTGTGCCAAATCTAGGTAAACATGATGGGAATTTTGAGTCAATCCCCAAAGACGACCATATGTCATAAGAAAGGTTCAAACTTAAAAGGATTGAAAAAATCATGAATCCAATTTTATGAAGCTTGGGTTTTGGGATAAAACTTAAAAATGTGTTAATAATCTCTTGTTGACCATAAAATGAGCATTGAGGATCCCTAACACCCAAAGGAGATAGTATAACACCAATAGGAAAATCTTTGTAAAGAAAGTACTAGGGAAATGGGCCAACTTTGGCTCATGAATAGTCAACCAAATCTTTTGGAACCTACATTGTCAAGAGCTTGGTGAAGACTAAAAAAGCCATCTATAGTCCAATTTTGGCACCAAGTGAAGGTGTTTAAAGAGCCAAGAATAAATTTATTGAGCTTGTAGTAGAAAAATAACATATCAAGATTCCATTTCCAATCTTTCCACTAAGTTTTGAAAGTTCTAATCCCAATCTTATTAAGCATATTGGTAGGGATAACTTTAAGAACCCCCCCTTGGAAAATGTGTAAAAACTTGGCAAATCTTGTATACTTCCTGAAAAATAATTAAGTTTATTGGAAATTTTTTTCTTTTTTGGGGAAAATAATAATCTCAATTGGTGAATCTTTTGTAATTGTTAGAAGTTTGTGGAAAATCTTGGAAAATTATAATTTTTTTGATACCAATAAAATATTTTCATTGGCAATTAAAACCTATTTTCAAACCAATAAGATATTTGCATCGACGAATTAAACCAATTTTGAAACCAAAAAGATATTTCCATGGGTGAACTAAACCTCTTTTCAAACCAAAAAATATTTTTGTTTCCGATTAAAACCTGTTTTCAAACCAAAAAATATTTTCATTGAAAAATTAAACCTATTTTCAAACCAATAAAAAATTCAAATGTGAATTAAACCTAATTTCAAACCAATAAAAAAGTTCATTGGTGAATTAAATTGGTATGCCAATGAAAAAGCATAGCGTGGGTGATAAAAATATCAAATGCTATATATTGTTCTATTTTAGGATAAATTTTCCACACACCCAAATTCCTTCATAAGTGTCCAGAATTGAGACAAGTGTCAACATATTATAATTTCTTATCAGAAGTGAGCCACTGAGCGAAGTATTATGTCTGAAGCTAGATGTCAATCTAACATAATGAATAGTAACTACAAGTTATATTATTTAATAAGTTTTTATTAGATTAAGACTGGAATGGCCAGTACCCATTACAAAATAGCCATAGAGGTGAACGAGGGGCTCATGAGAAGTTATACACCAAACCAAAATTAAAACTATTGCAAGAATGAAGGTGTTGTCATTGATGCCAATTGGTTAATTGGTTATCAATTGGTTGTTGTTATCATTGATGTCATGGTTGCAGGTTAATGGTTATATATGTCGAGGATATTGAGAAAGTTGTAATGAAGAAAGGTTGCAGGTATTCAGTGGTTGCTCTGGGTCTTGCTCCGGGATTTGCTCCTATGTTCGTATGGTTCAGATATGTTGATCATGGTTGTTGAAAGCTGCTATATCCATATTTTTGGCTTCTAGATCGTTGTACAGTGCAATTTATGTTCACTAGTTGTGAACTGTGTTTTTCAAGGTATCTAGCTGAGGTCTAGGAGAAATGTACTTCCATATTTCTTCTTGGTTGATTATTATGACTTGTGGTTCTAGAGTTAAGCTATTATGATTGCGTTGAAGATAATTTTGTTGTCTGGAAAGATTGGATCGTGTTAAGGGTTGTGTGTGATTAATTGTTCTATGTGTTTTACACTAGTTTGATCGACCTTGTGTTAAACACTACTTTCAAAGTTTATGAAGCATGTTGGAACTTATCCAGGTCCTCATCAAGTGTGTGTTTGGGTCGCCCTCATTCTAATTCCACCTTAGAATGTTTTGACACCAACCTAATTTGAATTTAAATGATGTATGGGCGACTTTGAATATGTTTCAAAGTTGAAGATGGTATAAATAAAGGATGAGATATCGGTGAATGGTATGCAAAGAAATAGATCAAGATAAATACGAAATAGATGTGAAACAGTGTGTATGTGATGTGAGTTTGGTAGATCAATGGAAAATCTAATTGTTGAGTTTTTGGATGCAGTGAGCTGAAGATGTACTCTATCATTCATGCATGCTTGCAAGTGGTTGAGTGAATTGTAGTTGAAATCTCTATTGCATTGATATTGTTTTATCTTTGTAACATATCTCTTCTATCTTCTTTGTATCTATGTGGTAGTGAGCCCTCTAGGTGGTTGACCCTTGTTGGACAGTAAGTTTTGATCCAGACAGTGAGTCCTATTTTGGCAACGAGCCTTTGTAATCAGTTTTGTTATTCTTTATATTGTGAGCCAATCCTCTCTATGGTTTTTCCCTTACTAGATTTTCCACATAAATCTGGTGTTACTATGTATGTGTGGCGCTTTTTCAGTTTCTATCTTTGCACTTAATGCTTAATTATTTTAACAGAGTAAAGGATTTGTGATTGATCTAATTTTCAGTGAAATTTTGTAAAGGTTAAAATTTGTCACAACTGATTCACCTCCCCATCTTAGTTGTCTTGTTCAATAATTGGTATCAGATCTTGGTTCCTTGGAGAGGAGCTTAACCTCTTAAGGAAGGTTTGGGATGGCAGGAAAGATCACTTTTGAGTATCTAAAGTTCAATGGAACTAATTATGCTATCTGGAAAATGGGTATGTGCAAGGATCATCATGGAAAAAACAAGCCCTTAAGTGGCAAAAAATTTTGAAAAATCAGAGTTAGGCAACTTGAAATAAAAATTTGAATAAGTTATCTATATTATTTCAAAAATATGTAAGAATAGAATATGTAGAAAATTGAATGTAGTTTCTAAACTACTAGGTTTATTTAAAAACAAATCTATTTGGTGAAAATTTGAAATTTCAATGTAGTAGTACTTAAATTTTAGGAAAAATAAGTAGGTGTCTGTCTAACCAACCACAATAAAATGATAATATTTTTTTATAAGATTTTAGACATAATTAGAGAACTCATGTTCGGATGTGATGCATATTTTTTTGTAATTTTTTCCAAGTAAATAATTAATTATGAATTTTTTTATTAACTTTAAAAAATATAAAGTTGTATGTCGACCACCTTAACTTGGTCAAAACTTCATGAAATTCAATTTTTCTTTTTAATCCTATAGTATGTGAAGCATAGAATGTGATGCATGTTTTGGATTCAAAAAATGATATTGTTTGAAAGCTATAGATGTTTTTCAATCAGCCTATCAATCAACACTTTAGTTGTAATTCAAATAGAAAATGAATAATAATTATTTATTAAATTCAAAGTAAAGTATAATTTATATTGGTGGAAAGCTGATAATCTCCTTTAAAAACTTTTTTCATTTCATTAATTTTGGGTAAAAAAAAGTCGTCAGCTACATACCCTACAAATACCCATTATATTGCCACTTTTTGGCCCATCATGATCCTGCACATACCCGAATACTGATGGAAGAATATATAGAGTATTGTGGATATGATGTTGAGAAATCCTACAAGATTGCTTACACTCCTATTAATGGTTCGAGTATAGATGACGAAATCAAGGCGCATGAAGTGAACAATAAGGAGAAGTTCATTTTGAAGAATAGTTTTGCACATTTTGAGTTGATTAAAGTTCAAAATATGAAGACTGCTAAGGGTATGTGCAGGATCATCATGAAAAAAAGCCCTTACGTGGCAAAAAATTGAAAAATCAGAGTTAGGAAACTTGACATAAAAATTTGAATAAGTTATCTATATTATTTTAAAAATATGTAAGAATAGAATCTGTAGCAAATTGAATGTAGTTTCTAAACTACTAGGTTTATTTAAAAAATAAAAATCTATTTGTTGAAAATTTGAAATTTCAATGTAGTAGTACTTCAATTGGGGAAAAATAAGTGTGTTTGTCCGACCACCTAACCACAATAAAATGATAATATTTTTTTATAAGATTTTAGATATAAGTAGAGGACTCATGTTCATATGTGATGCATAATTTTTTGTAATTTTTTCTAAGTAAATAATTAATTATGATTTTTATTACAACTTTTAAAAATATAAAAACTCATATGTCTAACCACCTTAACTTGGCCAAAACTTCATGAAATTCAATTTTTTTTAATCCTATAGTATGTGAAGCATAGAATGTGATACATGTTTGGATTCAAAAAATGTGATACTTTTGAAAGATATAGATGTTTTTCAATCAGCCTATCAATCAGAACTTTAGTCGTAATTCAAATAGAAAATGAATACTAATTATTTATTAAATTCAAAGTAAAGCATAATTTATATTGGTAGAAAGTTGAGAATTTCCTTTAAAAAACCTTTTCGTTTCATCAATTTTGGCCAAAAAAAAGTCATTAGCCACATACCCTACACATACCCATCATATCGCCACTTTTTGGCCCATCATGATTCTTCACATACCCCTAAAGAAGACTGGGATGCTTTAGAGAAGGCACATAAAATAAATGAAAGGGTCAAAGAAGCAAAGTTCAGAATTTGGAGACACAGTTTGAGCTCCTACATATGTATGAAGATGTAAATATTAAATCCTATGTACATAGAGTGGATGAAGTGGTAGGTGGAATGCGAGGACTTGGTGCTACAATAGATGAATCTAGGATTTCAAAGAAGATTCTTAGAAATCTCCCTAATGCATATAGTGAAAAGGTATTTGCTATTGAAGAACATATAGACTACAAGACCTACACTAAATATCAATTATTGGGAAGTTCTATGACATCTTATGAAATGAGAAAGCCAAATTTGAGAAATGGATGCAAATAAAAAAATGCTTTCAAGGCTACAAGAGCTAAAGATCAAAATGAAGAGAATCTTGATGAAGTAGAAGCTAACTTTTTAAGAAGGATGAGGAAAGGCTCCAGAAAGTATGAAAGCAAGTTAACCTTTAAATGCTTTAGTTGTGGAGGAATAGGTCACTATGCTTCAAGGTGTTTGAAAAGAGCTAGGAGGAACAAACAAATATTTGACAAAGAAAACAAAGGTAAGAAGATCAACAAAGCATATTATGTGAATGAGGATGCTAGTATTTCTGACGAGGAATTTGATTATGGAGATTTTGATGACAATGAATGTTTTTTCTTGGCTATGAAAGATGAACGTAATTCTACTAATTCAAAAAGAAAAGTGAAAGAATGTCTTCTAAAGAAAAAAAAAGATAAAAATATTGTAATCCCTACCCTACATGCTAAATAGGAAAAGAACTATTAGGTTGTTGATAGTGGCTATGCACATCACATGATAGATGATAAGAGTACGTTTGTTAAACTATAAAAATATGATGGAGGCTTAGTTATGTTTGGAGATGATACTGGTGCTAAGATTTGTAGGATAGGTTCAATAATTTTTGATGGGAAGCATAATACTAATGATGTATACTATGTTAAGGGCTTAAGGCATAATCTCTTGAGTGTTGGAAAAATGTGTAGTAAAGGATATAATCTTGTATTTAAAGATGAGAGATGTGAAATCAAGTGAACCATAGATTTTTGGGCACGAGGTTTATAGGATACTCTTGCACTCTTAGGATGTTTCACCTAAAAGGAGAGAGATAAACCTCATGAAAAACCAAAGTGGTTCACTCAAATTAGGAAATGTATGATGTTATTAAGACTAAATGAGATGATCTAAATGCAGCTAATTAATTGTAATTGGCTGATTAAGAATGCAAAATCTAAGAAATATGCAATGTTTGAAAACATAGTGTGATATGCAAGCATAAACTAAAGTATGAACAAATGCAGAACAAAATTGAAAGAAGGTAAAATAAAGTGCACCTGGGAGTTTGATGAAGAATTTGGAGTGTTTTGAATGCTGAAAGAAATAAGTGAAAATCACTAGTGGGACTCATTCGTCACTGATGGCAAATCAATCTTGCTTCTGATGAAAAGTCCTGGAAATAGGTTTTTGAGTGTCGAGATCTAGAATATGAGAAAATCTAGATTTCTAAACTTAAGGTGGGACTCATTCACCACTGATGGTGAATCAGTCCTCTCCCAAAATTTTGTGAAATTAGGGACCAATTCTATAGCACCAGATCCGAGCTTGTCTTCTTGTTAGGTTGACGGAGTCAAATCTATAGAAAATGAATTGTAGGTTGTCTCCAAGCTTGAAATAGGTTTGATGACTTGAAACACTTTTTTGAATTCTTGTCCACTTTTCAACACCTAATTACTTGATAAATTTACATACACAATTCTGCAAACACACATGCAAAAGGGGAAAAATGGTTAAGGGTTAGGTTATATAGGGATTTTCCTTGGTCAAATCCCACTTTGGTAATCAAACCCTTAATGAAGAAATGAAATGAAATGAACAAGGAAAGATGAATAAACAACATACAAATGTCCTAAACTCACCACAACCTTGTTGAAGAAATCTAAAGATATGCCAATGGTTGCTCCAAAATACTTGATTGAATGATGCAAAGTGCTCAAATGCTTTATTGATGTTTAATGAATGAAGACATTGCTTGAAAATGAATTAGGAGATGTAAAATGAGGAGAAAAACACATATTTATACACACTTGTGCCTTAGTAACCCAATGATACCTCATCACAGGCCAACATAAGGTAGTTTCGAATAAAAACCTGAAAGAAAATTTGAAATATTTTGAATTTGGAGCCAAGAGGGACTCATTCGCCACCCATGGCGAATGGGTCCCACCTAGGACTTGAAAGTGGGTGTCAGGAATTAAGTTACATGAAATGTTATTTGTCAAGATTGAATTGAAAAACACACTTATTTAATCCTTATGAGTGCATTAAGGGGTCAAATAAAGCATAAGAAAGGTGTAAATAGTGAAAACAAGCCTAGAAAAGCATGAAATCTTGTTACAAGACCTTACAAAACTTCAAAATACGACTTGATAAGTGATGAAAAGGTGAATTTTAGGTGAATTGTAATGAATAGAGTCTAGAAAACTGTAGAAATGTTTTACAACACTTCACAACACCTTCACAAGATGTCGTAATTTGAATTCTTAGGACCTAATGTGAATGTTTAAGTCACATTACAACATTAAATCAAAGAAAAATGGAGCAAGCATCATGAAGAAAGACCTAAAAGATCATGAAAATGTTAAAGGTCCATTTTTATAAGTACATCAAGAAAGGATCTGAAACAGTGATTGCTATAGGAAAGAAGTTTGAAGGAAAAATATATCAACTTAAAAGTGTTGATGGATGTTGCTTTATGACTCAAATTAATGACAGTTGGTTATGACATTGAAGAATGTGTCATATGAATTTTGATAACCTAGAGAGGATTAATGTAGTGCAAGCCATGAGAGATTTACCAAGGATTACAAAGCCTATTAATGCTATTTGCATAAATTGCTAGTTTGGAAAGCAAAAAGGAAATAGCTTTAGATCAAAGCAACAATCTACTATTAGACTACTGGATTTAATTCATATAGATCTTTGTGGTCCTACAAGAGTGAGAAGTATATAAGGTGAAAGGTACTTTATGATTTTGATTGATGATTACTCTAGGTATACATGGGTTACATTTCTTAGAAAGAAATATGATGCATTAGATAGATTCAAGACATTCAAAGTTATGGCTAAGAATGAAGTAAATTTGAAAATTAAATGCTTAAGGTTTAACAGAGGTGGCGAATTCACCTCCCATGAGTTTAATATATTTTGTGAATTTCATGGAACAAAAAGACAATTATCTGCTCTGAGAACTCCTCAACAGAATGTAGTTATTGAAAGGAAAAACATAACAATTCAAGAAGCTGCTAGATCAATGATTATTGAAGCTGGTCTATTGGAAGTTTACTAGAGAGAAGTTATTCACACTAATTTTTATGTGTTCAATTGAATTCAAGAAAGAGTCAACAGTACTAAGATCTCCTATGAGCTATGGTGTGGAAAAATTCCTACTGTTAAGTATTTCAAGGTATTTGGAAGAAAATGTTATATCATATGGGATGAAGAAAACTTAGGGAAGTTTGATGCTAGAAGTGATTAAGGTATTTTTCTTGGATATTATACTAGAAGCAAAGCTTATAGATGTTTCAATAAAATACTGAGGAAAATTGTAGAAAGCATAAATTTCAAGGTTGATGAAGAAATGAAGAATTCAATTGAAGTTGATGGATATGTTTTGATGAACCTAATTGGGGTAAGGATTGAAGAAGTTGTGGAAGAAAAATAAAATGATGAGCAAGAGAAGTAGAATGAAGAAGAGGAAGAAGAAGCTCTGGTGGTGTCCCAAAACACACCTAAGTATGTGAAAAAAAATCATTTAGAAAATTAGATCATTGGAGACAAGACAAAAGGAGTATTGACAAGAAGCAAAGTTGTTGCTGGTGAGATAAATATGTGTTTACTTTATGATATTGAACCAAATACCATAAGTGAAGCATGTAAAGATGAGCATTGGATGGAAGCTATGAAAGAGGAACATATGCGAATTGGTCCCTAGATTGAAAAAAAAAATCATAATTGGATCAAAGTACGTATTCAAAAACAATTTGAATGAGAATGGAGAAGTGGTCAGAAATAAAGCAAGGCTTGTGTGTAAGGGATATTCACAAGTAGAAGGCATAGATTTTTAGGAGAATTTTGCTCTAGTGGCAAGGATGGAAGCTATCAGGATGTTTTTAGCATTTGTTTCTCATGAAGATTTCAAGGTCTATCAGATGGATGTTAAGTTTGGATTTTTGAATGGTGAGCTAGGAGAAGAGGTTTACATGGAACAACTAGAAGGGTTTCAGTTGTCAAATCAACTAGATGTGATCTGTAGATTGAAGAAAGCTTTAGATGGATTAAAGCAAGCTCCTAGAGCTTGGTATGTAAGGTTAGACAAGTATTTGATTCAACAATCCATTTTTAAAAAGGTATGATAGATAGTAACCTATAATTTAAAATTGAAAATGAAAAAATCTTGATTATGTTAGTATATGTTGATGACATTATCTTTGGAGGAAATGAGACTATGTGCAAATTATTTGCTGAAGATATGCAAAAGGAATTTGAGATTTCCATGTTTGGTGAGATAAATTTCTTTCTTGGTGTTGGTACTTGTAAAATCCATTGCCATTTCAATCATTTTTTTTCCCTTTCGCCTCTGAGTTTCCTCCATTTTGTTTGTTTAGGGTTCAAAAATTACATGAAGGGCTTAAAACCTTATATGCTAAAACCTTAAACCCTTGGTGTGCACTTTTGTTTTAAAATCATGTTGGATTTTGTACTCACTTAGCCTTGTCCATTTAAGTCACAACCTTATGTCATTGGATTGTTGTTTGCCTAGCCATGACCCCTTCTAATATTTTGTCATTTTCCAGAGTTACGGGTTTCCAAGTTTTTCTAACCTATGTCATGGGGTTCTAGAGTTTCGTAACCTCCCAACGTGGTGATCTCTTTGTTATTGGCAAGTCGCAGGTTTTCCTAACTTCGCAACCTAGGACATGAGGTTATGTGGTTTAGATTTTGGGCGAATTAGAGATTTTCTTGTTATCAGTGGTTGTCGATCATCCAAGTTATAACTTATGTCTTGGCAGTCATGTGTTCACCAGATCCTTTTCCTTGTCTTTCTGGTCATCACCCCATTTGAAATATTTGATCTTTTCCTAAGTCGTGGGCCTAAATATTTTTCGTCCCCCCTAAGTCCTTTTACCTAAGTAAGTCCCCTTTTAAGTCATGACTTATACACATGTGTGTATTAACTCTTTAAGTGTGTAGGTGGGCCCTTGATCAAACGATAAACAATAAAGTGAAATTGTTGAATGCATCCTGGTCATTCCCCACTAGCCCTGCTAGAATAAAAAATTGTTTCCCAAAAGGCAACGAGGTTAGCGAATTGTTGAAACATGTATTAATGTAGGTGTGGGGCCCGGTCTCCACTTACAAGCTAGACATCATAAGCTTTGATTCGACAGTGGAGATTTGTGCCGAGATTTAATCTCATCCATTCCCCCCACACCCTACATGAATAAAATAATGCTTTTCAAAATCTTGTGGGGTTAGCGGACTAGTGACATGTGTCTCTCGTGGATCCCACAAAGGCAACATATGCAGTAGTGGAGTGTGATGTCACCATGACAGGTGGCAAGGGATCAACGGTTATGATCAGGATGATCCAATGGTGCCTCTCATTTTCATTGAGTTTTTGGTGGATCTTAGCTTGGTCCTATGGGGGTAACAGTGAGCGATGGAGATTAATCCACAGTGGATGAGTGTTGACCATTGATGAAGATGGTGGGACCTGATAGTTGGTGATGATGGTGGACAATGATGAAAGCAGATAGGTGGCATGACCCAATTGAGTGATTGGATGACTCACATCATTGTTGTGAGTCATGTTGGTGATGGTAATCAAGTAGCCCAGATTTAAAGGTTTTAAATCTGACGGTCGGGTTTTAAAGTTTTGGGCAATGAGTGATAAGTGTTGGATCTTGGCAGGATTAAGATATTTCAATGACCATAGTTCAAAGTATGATTTCCCAATTGTTAATTTCTCTTGCTCAAGGGTATTGACTACATAGTAATGGTGCATCTATTTCTCATCTACCAGATCGATTCCAAACGGATTTAGATCACATTCTTATGCTTCTTCCAAGGTTGAAGTGATTGCTAAGTGACACCATTTATTTCTTGGAGTGTTGCAGTGGTTTTAGTCTTTGTCATGATATGTTCTTGATTCTAATCATTGATTTCCCAAGAGTACCATGCCTACTTTTAAAATGCCATAAATGATGGAGTGTGCTTGAGGTGTCAAAGGCCTTTATGGCCAGTTATTGCTCCAATTTTTTAGGGAATTCTTGTTGTTTGTAATCTAATCAAAGTTTATCCTTCTGTAACCCTAGTTGGGTTAGGGTTTAGAATTTTGAATTCAATTTTGATTTATGCCTACACTATAAAGGCAAGTTTTGTTGTTTTTGTACTCTTTAGACTTCTACTCTCCAACCTGAGTGGTATGGTGTAGTGTTTCCCTACCAAATTATGTTTCTTTGCTTTTTGTGATTCTTTGCTTTGAGTCAAGTTGAATAGGGTAAGTCCTTTGGACATAGATAGGGAATGTAATGAGCTATGCTCTACAATAACAATATATGATCGTCATACAACATTTGTATTATGCTTCATTATATATGTCAATCTGTATGTTCTCCAAATATTGTGTGCACTATCTTTTGAATAAATATAATCAAGGGTTGTCTTGATGCTTCAAACACATTTTTTGTTTGAGTTATGTTTATGTTTTCCTATCATTCAAGGAGTGGTGTAATTGCTTGCATAGAGATAGCAAGGGTATTGTAGTGCAGTGTGGATAACTAAGTAATATGTTAATTTTCCTTCTGTTGATTTCCTGCTGCAAGGTAGTAGGGTTATGAGAAGTCATGGTTGGTCTGTTGTAGGAGTTTATTTCATTCCTGACTTTGTGTGGATTAGGAATTAGTAAAGTAGATTCACAAAGTATGAAGCTAGGGCAGAATCAAATCTTTTAATTCAAAAAATTCCCTGTTTTCTTAGTTTAAATTTTCTTTCATGTTTCCCCTTCCACACTACCACATGCCATTGTTAGTAGTGAAGGTTGTGTAGATGATTTAGCCCATTGAAGGCCTTCCACCATTGTAGTGTGATGATCTACATTAATTTATAGGAATACCCACCTTGGTCCTGTAGATCCTAAATTGTAGAGGAGAGGCTTTCCAATTGATCCTCTCATGTTCATTAGCCACTGACCTAAGGTCTCTAATTATAAGGAGTAGCTATTGTTTAGGAGATGCTAGACCATTAGTTGGAAATTGCAGTAGTTTGGTGACTCTACTGGGGATAATTTTCAAATTTCTCCTCAAGTTCATTGGCCCATTTGAGTCACCAATAGATTGGTGACTCTACTAGGGATAACTTGAGAAGATCAGGTAGAAGACCATCTTGTCTTAAAAGAGTCAAAAAGGAAAAAATAAATATTTGGATCAGAAACTAAACATATGCTCTACCTCTTTGTGAACTACATGCTCTGAGGAAGATAAAGATAAGTGCATGAATCTCTAGGTGAGCAACTACAAATATGCTCTACCTCATTGAGGAAGATAGATATTTTAAGGGACCTGCATACTTGAAGAGGGAAGTTGCTGCAACGTTTTTGGTGTGTTCTTGAAGTCTGGTGCTCTTCTGGTGGAGAGAAATTATAAACATATTTATCTTGGAAGGAGATCTCTGCTTCTTGAAGATATTTTCCTCTTTCAAAGAGGTGGTGACTCTACAAAATATTCCACATCATCAGAAGAGTTGGTTGCAACAATGTTCATGTATTTTTCTATTGCAGCATTTTGTATGAAGGTCTACAACAAAGTTCTAGTAAATATTGTCACTTATTCAGTGCTTTAAGGTACTATTTCAAAAGGGAAAAGAGAAGTTGGATATTCTGTAGCTATTTGTGGAGGGTTAATATTTAAAACGTATCATCAAAGGGATTCCCCCTCTACTAGCTATTTTGTCATGTGTGAACCACAGTCATATCCTCAAAGAAAACCTTTTTCTTTGGAGATATATAACCCTATAGATTTCAGAAAAAACCATGGTTATCAACACTCTGTTCCAAGAGAGATAAATGAGTATTTTCCTAAGTTTAGAGGAAATTTAGAAGAATCAACATCAAGACATTGGAAAGATTTCATTAACTTGTTAGTGGAAATTCAGATAGAAGAGGACATTTTCATGGATTTATTTGTAAGAACTTTAGAAGATGATGCTAAGGGCTGGTTCAAAGTTAATCTTCCTTTGCATTCAATTTGTTCATAGAATAATTTTAAATAAATGTTCACTGATCAATTTGGTGAGGTGAATGGCAGTCATATGTCTGATGGAAGTTCTCTGCACAGTCAAGAAGTTGAAGGGAAATATGAATTTGAGGTTGAAAATTTCTCACCTCTAGATGTATCATGGAATATAGAAAGATATGGGGATGGATCCTTATCTAATTTTCATGACAAGTTCATGGAATGTTGGTTTGCTATACAAAAATCAAATAGGCTAGATGAATCAACGTGTGTTAATTTATTTTGTGAAAGACTTGAGCTAGGTATGACTACAATGCCACAAAGATGGAAGCCTTCAAGAGTTGGATACATTGATGGTTGTATTTCAATGATTGGAAAGTTGATAGAGAGGAATGGATATCACTTCTTATGTAGACTATGTGATGGTACTTATTCTAGGAGTTTGGCTAGTATAGAAAAGAAAAATGATGCATTTTATAGTGGTGAAGATTTTTCTTTTGAGTAGGCCACAAAAGAATTTTGTGCAGATGTACCTCTTGTTGATGATGAAATAATGAAAAGAGAGAGCTTTCTCTCTGTATCAAATGGGTGTGATAGTTTGTGTGGTGATTTTCAACTGGAAGAGAGTAGTAATGATGAGTCTAATGATGATTTCTAGTTTGATAGTATGGGATATGACTCTACTAGTTTTTGTGGTAGCAGGGAAGAAGAAGATATATCTATAGTAAGTAATGAACAAGAGGTTTTTCCCTTGTTTGATTTCTCACCTTCTTTTGTCCCTAGTTTTTGTTTTGAAGTTGCCGCTGAACTTCTACATGAGGATAGCATATAAATAGTTGTAGGTGAACATGAAAATCAAGAGGTAAATGTTGCTACAACTAATGATGTTATTTATGATGAGTCTGCACTTGAGAGGTATGATTGTATGGATCATACAGATGCATATGAATATTTTTTTTAAGGGGTTGAAACTCATATTATTTCTCATGATCAATGGGATTCAAGTTTGTCATGGAAGAGCAATGTTGCTGAGGAAAGTTCCATAGATGTGTGTCATAGTTCAAATATGTGTGGCACATATTCCTTAGTAGATTGTGAATAGGTTGAAAAGGAGAGGCAATATGAAGAGTATAGCTCTTCACACAAAGTGCCTCATGATTTGAATGGATATGTTGATGAGGTTTGTATGAACATTGAGAACTTCAAGCATGTTGCTTGCAGTTCTAATGGGTAGCAACAAGGTAATTTTTTGGCTGCTCATGTCCCTTGTGTGCTTGAGCTTCAAAGCTTTCAGTTTGACTTGTTTGAGGATGAATTTCCCTGTACTTGTCAGCATGATAGAATTACACAAAAAAAATTTCCATGTGAGTTTGAGACTTTTTCTTTTGGCCTTGATTCATGTGAAGTGATCAACAAGTGTGAAGAGACATGTTTTATATGGTGTTGATAAGTGTTCTCAGTTTCTGTCACCAGGTATAGAATCAAAAAATGTAATGGGTGGTAGTGAGGTGGCTTATATGATGTGGTTACCATGTAATAGCAAAACAAAACATGGAGAAAGTTCTCACTTGTTCAAGGGTAATCACATATTTTTTTTGTAGGAAAGAGGCTACTTATGTTGCTGCAGTGTGACAAAAATAATTACTGGTTAAGGGAGATTAGCTCCTTTAATAGGTTGGTGTTTGATAGGGGTAAATGTTAATTCCCCTTTTCATTTGGTGGCCTAGGGCTATCAAATGAGGTGTTTTGTATTGGGTTGACTCTGTAGCCCAATGGTTGGCATGGACTGCTTCTCCAAAGATCTCAATTCTCCCTTTTCTTTGTTAAGTAGATGTCCCCAACTGGAGCCACTGGTGGCACTTGTAAAATACATGACCATTTCAATCATTTTTTTCCCCTTGTGCCTCTGAGTTTCCTCCATTTTTTTCTATTTAGGGTTCAAAAATTGCATGAAGGATTAAACCCTTATATCCTAAAACCCTAAACCCTTGGCATGCACTTTTGTTTTAAAATCATGTTGTATTTTGTACCCGCTTAGCCTTGTCCCTTTAAGTCATGACCTTATGTCATTGGCTCATTATTTTCCTAGCCCTAACCCCTTCTAATATTTTTTCATTTTCCTAAGTCGTGGGTTTCCAAGTTTTTTTAACCTATGTTGTGGGGTTTTGGGGATTTGCAACCTCCTGACTTGGTGATCTCTTTGTTATTGGCAAGTCGTGGTTTTTACTAGCTTCGATACCTCTGACATGAGGTTTTGTGATTTAGATTTTGGGTGACTTAGGGAATTCCTTGTTATCAAAATTTTTCAGTCATCCAAGTTATAACTTATGTCTTGGTGGTCCTGTGTTCACCGACCTCTTTTCCTTATCTTTTTGGTCATTGCCCCATTTGAAATATCTGATATTTTCCTAGCTCATGGGCCTAAATATATTTTTCCCCACCTAATTCCTTTTACCTAAGGCAACCCCCCTTTAATTCATGACTTATATGCATGTGCATATTAACTCTTTAAGTGTGCAGATGTACCCTTGATTGAACGATAAAAAATAAAGTGAAAGTGTCAAGAATGCATCCTGGTCATTCCCTGCTAGCCCTGTTGGAATAATTTTTTTTTTCCCAAAAGGCAGTGAGGTTAGCATATTGTTGACATGTGCATTACTGTAGGTGTGGGGCCTGGTCTCCAGTTACAAGCCCAACATCATAAGCTTTGATCTAATAGTGGAGATTTATGTCAAGATTTAATCTCAGTCATTCCCCATGCACCCTAAATGAATAAAATAATTCTTTCCAAAATCTTGCGAGGTTAGCAGACTTGTGACACATGTCTCTCGTGGGTCCTACAAAGGAAAAAATGCGGTAGTGGAGTGTGATGTCACCATGATGGGTGGAAAGGGATCAACAGTTGTGATCAAGATGATCCAATGGTGCTTGTTAGTTCCATTGAGTGTTTGGTGGATCTTAGATTTGTCCTGTGGGGTTAGCAAGGAGTAGTGGAGATTAATCCATAGTGGATGAGTGTTGACCATTGATGAAGATGGTGGGAACTAACAAGAAGGTGATGGTGGTGGACAATGATGAATGTTGACAGGTGGTGCAACCCAATTGAGAAATTGGATGACTCACATTGTTGTTGTGAGTCATGTTGGTGATGGTGATCAAGTGACCTAGATTTAAAGGTTTTAAATTTGACAGTCGAGTTTTAAAGTTTTGGGCAGTGAGCAATAGGCAATGGATCTTGCCACGATTAAGATATATCGAAAGCCAATTAAGATATATCGACGGCCATAGTTCAAAGTGTAATTCCCCAATGGTTAGTTGATCATGTTCATAGGAATTGACTCCACAATAATGGTGCATTTGTTTCTTAGCAACCAGATCAATTCTAGACTAATTTAGATCACATTCTTGTGCTTCTTCCAAGGCTGAAGTGATTGTTGAGTGGCAGCATTTATTTCCTAGAGTGTTGTAGTGGTTTTGGCATTTGTTAGGGTATGTTCTTCCTGATTTTGATTGCCGATTTCCTAGGAGTTCCATGCCTATGTTCAGAATGCCATTAAAGTTGGAGTGTGCTCGAGGTGTTAGAGGCCTTTATGGCTAGTTGTTGCTCCATTTTTGGAGGGAATTCTTATTGCTTGTAATTTGATCAGAGTTCATCCTTCTGTAACCCTAGTTGAGTTAGGGTTTAGAATTTTGAATTCAATTCTAAGTTATGCTTTCTCTATAAACAATTTTTTTTTGTTTTTGTAATGTTTAGACTTCTACTCTCCAACCTAAGTGGTCTGGTGTAGTGTTTCCCTGCCAAATTATGTTTCTATGCCTTTTGTAATTCTTTTCTTTAAGTCAAGTTGAATAGGGTAAGTCCTTTGGACATAGATAGGGAATGTAATGAGCTATGCTCTGTAATAATAATAGATGACTGTCATACAACATTTGTATTCTTCATTATATATTTCAATTTGTATGTTGTCCAAATATTGTGTGCACTATATTTTGAATCAATATAATAAAGGGTTGTGTTGATGCTTCAAACACATTTTTTGCTTGATTTATGTTTATGTATTCCTCTCATTCAAGGAGTGGTGTAATTTCCTGCATAGAGATAACGAGGGTATTGTAGTGCAGTGTGGATAACTAAGGAATATGATGATTATCCTTTTATTGGTTTCCTATTGGAAGGTAGTAGGATTATGAGAAGCCATTGCTAGTATATTGTAGAAGTTTATTTCATTCCTAACTCTGTGTGGATTAGGCACTGGTAAAGGATATTCACAAAGTATGAAGCTAGGGTAGATTCAAAACATTTCATGCTTTCTTAGTTTATATTTTCTTTCATGTTTCCTTTTTCACACTACCACAATCCATTGTTAGTAGAAAAGGTTGTGTAGATGATTTTAGCCCATTGAAGGCCAAAAGGTCCACCATTGTAGTGTGATGATCTGCATTAATGTATAGGAATATCCACCTTGGTCCTACAGAGCCTAAAGTGTAGATAAGAGGCTTTCCAATCGGTCCTCCTATTCATTGGCCACTTACCTAGGGTCTCTAATTATAAGGAGTAGCTACCCTTTAGGGGATGTTAGACCATTAGCTAGAAACCCCAACACTTGGGCTACAAATTAATCAAACATAGAAATTGATTTTCATTTCATAGTCAAAGTATGTAAGAGAGAAGTCGAAGAAGTTTGGGATGGATGGTTCCAAACTGGTATGCACTCCTATGGTGATTGGTTGCAAATTAAGCAAAGATGATGATTCACCTAAGGATGATCAGAGAAATTATAGATCTATGATTGGTGGACTATTTTATTTGATTGCTACTAGACCGAATATTATTCATGTAGTCTATCTTGTGGCTATATTTCAAGATCCTAAAGAAACACATGTTACTACTCTTAAGAGAATATTCAGATATTTGAATGGCACTCTGGATTATGGCTTATTGTATCCTAGGGATATTGACTTTACACTAAGTGCTTATATAGATGCAAATTGGGTTGGCTATGTAGATGACAGAAAAAGTACAAGTGGTGGTGCATTCTTTCTTGGTTGCAAATTGGTGGCTTGTTTGGGTAAAAAGCAAGATTCAATTTCTTTGTCCACTATTGAAGCTGAGTATATTGTTGCTACATCTTGCTGTACACAAGTTTTATGGATGAAATAGAAATTGAAAGATATCAAAGTAATGTATGATGATCCTATTTCTATCTTCCATGATAATACAAGTGTAATTAACATTTCAAAGAATCCAATAATGCATTCAAGGAAAAAGCATATATCTATCAGGTATCATTTCTTGAGAGATAAGATTGTGGAGAATGAAGTAAAACTTGAGTATATACCTACGAAGGATCACATTGCTTATATATTTCCGAAGACTCTTCCTAAAGATACTTTTGAGTATCTCCATGAGAAGTTAAAGGTAATTTCCCCTCCTTTCATGAACTAGATGCATATGGATATGCATCAGTCCAGTGGGTATATGGATCTATCTTTCATCTGGATTGATGTTTTGATGGCTACCTCTTAGGGGTAGTAGGTAGTGTCATGCATTGTCGTTGAAAGAGTATTTTGTTCCTAATGTCAAAGGGGAAATAAATTTAAAATATCTTTTTCCTTTGCCATTGACATAAAAGGGGGAGATGAGGAAGATGAGAAAAATATTATCTACTAAGATGATAAGATGAGGAAGATGTGAAAAATATTATCTACTAAGTGGGGGAAACAAAACGTAAAATCATGAAAAGTGTGTTAAGAGCTATTGTGTTATCTTTGATGGTTTTTCACATCATGTGTTTCCATCAATGACAAAGGGGGAGATTATTGTTAGAATGAAGGTGTTTTTATTGATGTCAACTAGTTACCTAGTTATCAATTAGTTGCTATTGTCATTGATGTCATAGTTGTAGGTTATTGGTTGTATATGTTGAGGATATTGAGAAAATTGTAATGAAGAAAGGTTGTAGGTATTTAGTGGTTTCTTCAGGTTTTTCTCTGAGATTTTCTCCTATGTTCATGTGGTTGAGATATCTTGATCATGGTTGTTGAAAGCTGATATATCTAGATTTTTGGCTTTTGGATCATTGTACAATGCAAGTTATGTTCACTAGTTGTGAACTATGTTTTCTAGGGTATCTAGTTGAGGTTCAAGAGAAATGTAGTTGCTCTAGATTTATTCTTGGTTGAGTCTTCTGACTTGTGGTTGTAGAGTTAAACTGCTATGATCATGTTAAAGATAATTTTATTGTCTAGAAAGATTGGATCATGTTAAGGGTTGTGTGTGCTTAATTATTCTATGTGTTTTACACTAGTTTGTCCGACCTTGTGTTAAACACTACTTTCAAAGTTCATGAATTATGTTGGGACTTATTTGGGTCCTCATCAAGCATGTGTCCAAGTCTCCCTCATTGTAATTCCACCCTAGAATGTTTTGGAACTGACCTATTTGAAATTAAATGATGTATGACCGACTTTGGATATGTTTCAAAGTTGAAGATGGTATAAATAGAGGATGAGATATTGGTGAAAGGTATGCAAAGAAACAGATCAATATAGATGTGAAATAGATGTGAAAAAATGTGTATGTGATGCGAGTTTGGTAGATCAATGTGAAATCTAATTGTTGAGCTTCTAGTTGCAGTGAGCTAAAGGTGTACTCTATCATTCATGTATGTCTGTAAGTGGTTGAGTGAATCGTGGTGGAAATATTTGTTGCATTGAGATTATTTTCTCTCTGTAACATATCTCTTCTATCTTCTTTGTATCTTTGTGATAGTGAGCCCTCTGGGTGGTTAACCCTTGTTGGACAGTGAGTCCTATTTTGGCAGTGATCCTTCTCTAGTAGTGAGCCTTTGTAATCAGTTTTGATATTCTTTATATTGTGCGCTAATACTCACCGTGGTTTTTCCCTTACTAGGTTTTCCATGTAAATCTGGTGTTACTATGTATTTGTGATGCTTTTTCAATTTCTACCTTTGCACTTAATGTTTAATCATTTTAGTAGAGTAAAATATTTGTGATTGATCTAATTTCTAATGAAAGTTTGTAAAGGTTAAAATTTGTCACAATTGATTCATCCCCCCTCTCATTTGTCTTCTTAAAAAAAACATAAACTTAAACAATTCGACCATCAAAAAGAAATAAAGAAAGCACATAGAAAAAAGATCAACACAAAACCAAAAGACACCTATAGGTCTCCCAAAAAATTGAGACCACTTATAGTATTCCATTCCCAAGATAGGTGTTGTGCCTATAACACCCACACCCTGTTCAGAATGGTGACCCTCTCTTTTTTCTTTGTCAGGTCACTTTCGTCATCATCTCATTTTGTGTGCCTCCTATTTTTAGTCCTAAATGGTCAAAGAGTCTTAGAAGAATCATCTTGAGTTGACCATGTTTTGCTACCCTCAAATTTTAAAGGCCTTAGGCCTTTGTGGGATTTCCTTGGCTGTTTGCCTTCAATCTTTAAAGTTGCCATCCTTGGAGCAATACGGGTCTACCCCTACGGGCTGCTCTTTGTCAGATTCCCTGGCTCCCCAACCATTCTGAATGGTCATCATGTGACGTCCTCCTACCCCGTGGGACCCACATGATCTTTGGTTGTTTTCACCATTGAACACCTGAATGGCTAACCCTCGACTATCGCCCGCTTAGCGAATTCTATCATTCCCTCTACCGTTTTCGAAATTCCCATTCATCAAATTTCACCTTCATTTTACCAGCATTAATGAGGGGCTCTAAATGAGAAAAAATCTATAAATAGCTCATTTTGAGCTGTCATTTTTATTTGCTAGAAGTTCAGAAGCCAATCAGAGCCCTTGCCAATGCCGCCATCACACCCGCCGAGCTCTGTCACTATTTTGAAGCCTTTTTTCACTATTTCCTCATCCATCGTCATCGGGTTTAAAAGGTCAGTCTTCTATCGTAGGCCATATTTTGAGTTTTCTTTAATTTATGTAGAAATTTATTAAATCTTTGAAAGAAAGCTTTAAAATCAACTAGAATAAACCTTGGTGGCCAAAACCCATGTCTTCAAATTTTGAGAAAACCTTTGAAATCCTTTACAGGCGGCTTGCAGGACTTGAACCTCCTATGACCATTCTTAGACCAGGGAATTCATGCCATGCGGATCCACAGCATGACCGCCATTGTCGCCTCTCCCTTAAAACATTTAAACTTTAGCAAAACAATGAATACCTGCAATGGGCCCACCCCTGTGGGAAGCCCCTTTAGCTCGGTCATGCCCTAAACTCGGCCAAAATTCATGAGCCCAAAATAGAGATCTGTCGGCCCTTCCATGTCCGATAGCATGAGCCTCCGCCTACGGAATGCCCTTCGAGCCTCGCTATTCTGAATGACTATTTCATCCCACCTTTCTGATGTGCAGATCAGGCCCCAGTCATCACCATTCAAGCTTGGCCTCACAAAAATTCCTAAGTCCTGACTCATTGCGGAGTTCTCCTCATGGGCTTCCATCCACAAATTTCTGCAATGGCTTCATCATTTTGAACGGCCTTTGCTACCCGTCTATCCGCCCAGCAGACCCCGCCATTAGGTCTATCATCCAAATTAAAAACAAAGTGAATTATCTTATGTGGGTTATCCTTCATGGGTTTTTTCTCCCCTTTTTCCGTTGTTCAAACATCTACTCAAAATGACGAAACCTAAATGCCCATTCGACTGGCGGGTCCAGACTCCTCCATTGCTGCCTAATCTCCCTTTGCATGAAAATGACTAGCTATTGGCTCTTTGTGAGCCTCTCCCTATGGAATTCTATCCACCAACCGTAGTGACGATCTCGCTATTACAGAATGGCCTCGACTAATCGTCTCCTTGCCCCGTAAAGCCCATGGTTTCCATCTCTGTCTGAGCCCAAATGAAAAATGGCCAAGTATCAAGCCCTAGGCGGGCTACCTCTTGTGGGTGGTCATTTGTGGACTTCCGTCCTACTCCCATCATTCTAAAATAGACATTGACCCTCGTTGGTCTGCCACGTAGGGTTCAGCCCCACCATTTCCCTTTGACTATCCAGTAACAAACGAGAAATACCAAAGCCCCCCATAGACCTGATGATGCAAACTTTTGCATGCCTTTTCCATTTCAGATCGTTAACATATGACACCTTCCCACACCCTTTGGCCTACATTCATTTGAATGAACTGAGCTTTAATGTTAGAGTGATGTCATTTTCCAAAGCTGCGGTTCCCGCATGATGGAACACTGCCTTTCTGGTGTCATTTCAATGTCAGAATCTCCAACAGCTAAACCACCCCTTGCCTCCAGATGCCTTGGGTCTGCAGGCCTAAATCGAATACTTAACATTTCCAAAGCTTCAAAATGATTTTGACCCACGTGTTGAAGTTTCCTGACCTTCTTGGTGGACCCAACTTCATGACTAAATTTTGGCATGGGTAGGACCATGCAGGTAGTCGTGCCCTCATTTCCATCCCTTTTGCAGCTGCCTTCAGAACGACTGCTAGCCTAGGGAAGTCTGCACCCCTAGGCCCGCATTGTTATAACTCCTTCTAGTGAAAGGCCAATGCTGATTTGAAAGAGATATTAGGATCTTTAAATGATGAATCACCTGATCTAATATCGTTTCACTGGATTTTGGCTAACGTTCCTCATGTTTTTATGCTTGAATATGCTTACAACTCTCTTTCCTACAGGATATATGGAACCAGCTACAAGACCTTCAGAGGTGGCCGTAGAAAAGGAAAAAGGAAAGAAGTTAGCTAAGGCACCCAGTGGTAAAGAGGATAAAGACCAAATGAAATACAAGTTTCAAGGGAAACCCCTCAATTCTAGGGTCACCATAGATTAGAAGGAGATCTTAGATACTAATCTAGGACATATTGATATTGATGAGTTCAAGCAAAGGGTCTGGGTCAACCCCACAATAGAAAATTCCAAAAGGATTAGAAGTTGTGGGTTGGCTAAGGCTATTAGGTTCCCACCTACCCTTATAGCTCCTGAGCTTGTAATGGCCTGTAGACAGGCATACCAAGAGGACACAAAGAGAATAGTGGACAAAGATGGGAATATATTGGTTGATTTTTCTGCTAAATCAATAGGGAAAATTTTCATATCCCTACCTTCGGTGAAATGGAGGAAACATCCAAAGAATATGCTAAGAAGACATGGGATGTTGGTCCCCTCAAATGCAAGAAGCTCATCAATCAATACTAGCTTATGGAGAAGAGGGGCAGCGCAAACAAAATGAGCCAAGAACTCTTTCAGAAGTGACTTCTACGAGGATTACCATGACTTGGTGACCTTGCTAAGCAGAGTTATGGGCCTCCCTACTGTAGCTTTCTTCCAAGAATGGATGTTGTATTTCATGGAGGAGAAAATTCAAGGAGAGACCAAGTTCTATTGGGTAGGGATGATCAGCCAATGCTTACATGAGCAATTTGTGGTAGTGAAGAACACTTCATGATTTTATATGATATTATACCTAGTTTATTTTCTTGCTGACCATGCCCAATACAAGGGACTATTTGTAGCACCAAGTCCAAATCAAGGCAAGGAATTGAAGGTCTATGATAGGTATCCCTAGCTTCAATTCCAAAAATTTAAGAAAGACTATTGCAGAGTCAATGATTCCTTCATCGGGCATATCATCAGACTACTTGGAGGTGACTTTGAAACAAGGGTTACCCATAGCGCCAATGCCAAGGGTTACCAGCTGACACTACTTGAAATCTCCTGGTAGCTACAATGTGCACATGCCCTCCTGAGCGACAAGCATAGGGAAGGGATCCCTTATCCCCTCACATTTGGTCAAGGCATGTATTCTCTCCTCGCATCTTAGTGTGCGGAGTATTCTGATAAGGAGTTAGTTGAATATAACCTAGAACTCTACACTACTCGACCATGAATGGACCCTTATGGGAAGTTGAAGAAGGTGGTCGAGATAGAGTATGCCCATGTACATAATGTGGAGGATTTTTGGTCTGATTGTAGAGATGATAAGGAGATGTGTATGAGGCAATACATGCACATGATGGCATACTTCGTCAAAACAATGAACTTGTTTCTAGTGCTGGATTAGATGGTTGAAGAAGAAAATATGGTACTAGATCTGAGATATGATGTTGTTACTAACCTGCCACTTCCATTAATTGACTAGAACAAATAAGACATCAATGACCTTGATATTTTGATGAAGCCAATTGAGAAAAGAACCAAAGAATGGATCGGCAGGAAGATTTCCCAATTGAAGCTGCACAGAGTTATCCTAACATATGGTGAGCTCGAGGATCCACTCAAAAGTGAGACTAATAGTGCCCTTGCCACTGTTGCCCCAACAGGAGAGACTTCAACGTCTCCTCCCACTACTAGGTCTAAGAAGAGAAAAGAGACGGTTGAACAATAGCCTAAAAAAAAGGTATATTCAAGGAAAGTGTTAGAGGGTGAGCCTTCCAAGAAACCAAAGAAGTCAGGAAGTTTTATAGAGATGCCCACTATCCAAGAAGACCCACTCTGTGAGGGAGAAGAAGTAGAAACCGAGCAGCCAAAGTCCCCACCTACTACCTCCACTCTCCTAGTCACCGCTGTTTCCATTGCCATTACTTTTTCTCCTCCACTAGCCTCTCAAGAGATGGTTCCCTCCTCCCTGCCCGCAGTGGAAATTTCAGTCCACCATGCCTCCACTTCCCCTACAACATAAGTAAAGGTCATAGATTCCTTGTTTTCCACCACTTCTCTGCTCTCCTCCTCCTCCATGTCTCCATCATCAACCCTACCATTGGCTATTGCAATAATGCTAATGTCCACTCTCTCGCTCCTAGAGGCTTTTTCTCGACACATGCGAAATATACCGACATAGCTGTCTGGGATGTTAATGAACCCAATAGTACAAGCTGTCTTGGCATAGGTTGTTGCTAACCTTCCTTTCCCTCCTCGCCCAGCTGAACCACCCATGATGGAGGTGAAAATGAAAATATTAGAAGAGTTGGAGAGGCAAGAGAGGGAAGCTACCAAAGAAATGGAAGAGGAAGCAGATGATTATCACGAGCATCCTAAATATCGACACCTAGTAATTGATAAAGTGGTGCATGAAGAAGAGGAGGAAAAAACACAATCATCTAAAGAGGAGATTAAGGATTCAGGAACAAAGTATATTGTGGAAAATTTTGACCCAGAGCTTGAGGAAGAGTTGGCTCAACAACTCAAGGACATTAGACAAGAAGTAGAGAAACAACTCTCTGATGAAGAGAAGAATACAAATGATAAAATGGAGGACACTAAACCTCCAACTGGGGAATAAGATGAGAGCCTCAAGCATGATAAGGAGATGCCTCTTTTAAAGGAACAAGAAGAAAAGGAAAGAGAAGAGAAAGAAGAAGACAAGCTTGAAGAATAGGCCAGGACGAGAAGGAGCCCGAAAATGGAGCATCATGAAGAATGCTGGCATAAACAAGAAGAAGAGAAACCCTCTAAGGGGAAGGACAACCCCAAGGAGCACATAGCTACTGAATCCATAGGAAAAGAAACAATATTCATCTGAGATTCTGATGAGGAAGAAGAAGAGAAGATAGAGCAAGAGACTCTGGGTGGCAAAGTAATGGAAATTCAATGCACCTGCAAGGAAGAAGGTGATCAAGAATCACCAAAAGGGGAATCTCGAGTGCTTGAATGGCTTGAAAAACAATTGGAGAAGAAAACCCCAACCCCGATGGATCCAAAGGTGAGGCTGGAGGCCATCTTGGCTTGAACCTAAATAAGTACAAGGAAGGAGAAGAAGCTGAGGTTAGATCTCATTTTACCATGGATGCATCAGGATCCAGGATAGTACAAATAGCCACTCTGGTTATGGGAGAAGAAGGGGTCGGTTATAATATTTCTACCCTTGATTTGGGAGCAACTACAAGAGAGAAAATCAACCTTCTCCAAGGATCCATCACCACCATTATGTACCAAATGCATAAGGACAAGACCTCTAAGGAGGAGCTAAAAGTGTAGGTGGTAGACTTAACAACCTATATTCAACAATGGTTGTAAGCTGAGGAGCTTCCCACCACATTGTTAGCACCACCCCAACTACTATCCAAAGAACATATCAACAAGTTGGAAAGAAGAAAACATTGGACAAAAGCCACTAAGGAATAGCTTCGAGGAGTGATTTACAATAGTGATATGGGCATAGGGCCATCAAAATGGCCAATAAATTCAGGCTTATACAAAAGTAGTTGGAGGAGATGGAAAAGGTATTCCTCCGCTACGTTGAATTTTATAGAATCACCAACCCAAAGGTTGAAGCTATCCTCAAGATATCAGAGAGAGCCTAGGAAAAGAAATTTGGCATCGTCAAGGATGATCATTGGCTGGTTGAGACATGGAAAATGGCCCTTGATCATCAAAATGAGGAGCTAGAAAAGGTGTTGCATGAGGTCGAGCTTGGCCTTAAATGGGAAAAGGAGCATCGGGAAGACAACAAAGAATATATCAAGCTGATGACTTATTAGGATGTGTCTATCGAAGAGTTGGATGCCAAAAATATTAAAGAATATTTCCATAAAAAGATGGAAGAGGGTGCAACATATGACATGTCTCCGCTCTTCATGGATTTTGCTACCAGGGTATTTTTTCAATCAGAACAAAAGGTGAAGGCCAATCCAAAATGTATGAAGCATGGGGAGGAGGTGGCCAATCAGTCTAAGAAGCTTCATTTTTAGATCCTCTAGTCCGAGATCGTTCAAAAGGATAGGCTTCAAATTTTAGTGGGAAAGTTCATGGAATATGCCACCCTCAAGAAAAATGAAGGGAATCCGATCATATATGATGAATTCCTCACAGTGTAGCTACAACAAAAGAGAAATCAACTAGAAGACAAAAGAGCTATAGTGCTTCCCGCTAATGAGCCTAGTTTTTGGTCAAATTTTGGGTAGAATCTATAGTCTATTTGTTGGCAGTGTCATGAACTTTAATAGTTGAGTGTTAATATTTGCATAATGTTTCCCTCAAACTATTGACATTGGCCTTAACCCTATCTCTATGAAGTTTTAATGACATTGGCATATTATGTGGATTATCTATATTAATTTTGCTTATGGTTGATGAATTTTCTTTAAGGTGATTATAGGTGTGCAATTATTATGTGTACTAACATTGCTATGCAAGACATAATTTGTGGATGCTAAGTTGAGGATGGAAACTGACAGATGGTCATGTAGGGGAATCATTCAAAGGAGTCAACTAAAGGACGATGGTAGCAGATTCCCCATGACAGTCACTTGTAACCACCATGTATTTATGGCATTGAGCAATCACAGTTGTTACTACAACGCTAAGTCCACGTCTGGGCATGCATGTCTGACTGGATTCCCTACAAATGTAACTGCTCTGCCACTCTTTTCTTTGTTTTCCCTAAATGGAATCCTCTTAGTTAGTGGAAGTTGACCCCCCTATTTAGCTGGTAGTATAAATAAGGATTTGAATCTTCTTCTTACATGTTCTTAGTTCTTTATTTTTGTTGTTAGATGATATCGATGATGTATTAAGCATTCTCCACTTTTCAATACAACCATGTTGCTACTCTGTTTACACATTTTTCAATGAATGAGATGATAGTCTAAGTTTAAGCATTTGATTTGTATTAGTCTTAGTGGATACTCATCCAAGGGGGCCCACTTGGTGAGTAATCTATTCTTTAGAGTAATTAGTTTAGTTATTATTTCATGTTTTGCACTTAACTCAAAATCTGCAATCGACTGTTCTTGTAGCCACTAGAATTCTATTCTGACTATTCCTATAGCCAAAGCTGACAGAGTAGTTTCCTATTTGTTCGCCTAGATCTTTATTCTTGTTATGCATTTCAGCTTAGCATAGTTATTGATTGATGCTTAGTCTTGCTTTATTTCTTTCCAAGTAGTTTACTTTTTAGTATTATGTTTCTCTTAGTTGTAGTGTAGACATGGCTACTTTGAGTTCCTAGTGCACATATAGTGCTGACCCATTTCAAGTTTATGTCCCTGGGTTGAAAATTTAAATTCACTTTCATGATGATTGAGATAGCTACTCAGGTTAGATGCCCAATCTCTGAATCATGGTTGTAAAGGCCTAGTTATTGAATAATTATAGGAGGCCAACATTTTTGGTGTTGTTGCTAGGGATGGTGCAAGCTAGGAAGTTCTTTGGAGTCATTGATAGTTTCTCTGCCATAGCACTTCTCTTGAGTTTTTCTTAGAATACCCCTTGCTTAAACAAGTAATGATCTATTATTTTTCTCATTCTTTGTGTGAGTTAGCTGATGTTGAGTTGATACCGCATGCATAGAAGAAGAAGAGGGATCATTTCCCTCTGTTGATGTTTATTCTGATATAGCTAGTTATGAAGCCTCCACTAAAGATCAAAACCAGATTCATAACTCGTTGCCTTGGGAATTAATCAAGAAGAAATGGGTGATACCTTCTTGTTTGAGTTTGACATACTCTACAAGAGGTATGACTGTACCACTGATGCTCCTAGGCTTAAGTTATTTCCTATCACTTTAAAAGAAGCTACACTAAGATGGTTTATGAGTCTAGGTAGAGACACTGTGGAGACTTGGGAGGACATGAAGACAAAGTTCCTTGAAAAATACAAGGAATATTGTAGGGGCAGTGATATGAGAGAAGGTGATATCTTTAGGATGCAACAAAAGAAAGATGTGAGCTTGGAAGATTACATATCAAGGTTTATGTTTTTCTTGAAGAAATCTCCACACCATACACTCAATGACGACTCACAAAAGTTGCTTTTCTTGAAAGGAATCAATGAGAGTTGCACTGATTCTTTGGACCTAATGGAAAGAGGAGATATCACTCAAGTTCCTTGGGAAGATATCAAGAAAATATGTTAGAACTATTCTAGAGTAGCTTCAAAGAAAGGGAGAGCTACCAATCTTCTATAAATAAGTCATCTACCAATGTAGTTTCAAAGATGCAGATTACTAATTTGTTGGTAGATTTCAAGCAAGATATTATAAATGATCTAGCTACTTAGTTGGATACACTTCAGGCCAAAAAGAAACATGAGGAGGTAGAGGTAATGTTGACAAAATACTGCCCTCATTGCAGCCAAAAGAAGAGGGACTGCAGATGCAAGATGGTAGCTAACATTGATAGAAAGATTCCACTTGAGTTCAAACCAATTCAGACTTAGGGAGATCAAGTCTACTTTGTTGCACAAAGGAAGCCATGGGCTCAAAGACAAGGTATTCCACCAGATGCACTATCCTTTTTTGGGCCAAACTAGACAACCAATTGCATGCAACCATCTTCTCAACCCTAGCAGCCTATTGTAACACCTCCACCTACTAATTCAAGCTCCAATGCACCCAAACCTACTCATCTCCCAGCTCAGACCACACTCAACCTTAATAACAAACCATAGTAGCAGCCAGTATATTCTACTAATCCAAATCAATTCCCTGCATATGTTGTGAGTGTAAGTGGCATCCACTTGCATTTAGAAACCACTTTCCTAACTCCTTCCACATCCATCATCACTAAGCTACCTATGGAAGAGGAAGAGGAACCTCTGAATGATCCTATTCAGCCAACTATACCTAAAAATCCTGAACTAGCTGCAACTAGGAAGGCTGCACACGAGCCACCATTCCTTCAGAGATTGGAAAATTCCAAGAAGAAAGAAGAAAAGGAGGATACCACTTTTGACATCCTAGATCAGCTAAAGCATATAAGTGTTCAGATACCCCTATTCCAAGCCATAAAAGGTGCTCCTATATATGGCAAGGTGATCAAGGAAGCATGCCTCAAGAAGCTAGGTAGAGAGAAGAAAGACCTAACTACAGTCCATGGGATGGGACAACTCGCTGACATCATGCGCATAAAAGTGAATATTCCCAAGAATAATGAACTAGGTAGTCCTATGGTAGTAGTTTTCATAAATAGGATCCAAGTGATGACTAAAGACATCCTACAACAACTAAATGTTACAAGCATGAGATCTACTCCTATTGTCCTATAGCTTGCTGATAGTCCTACTATGAAGCCTGATAGTATAGTAGAAGACCTTGTAGTAATTCTAGACTCTTAGGAGTATCCAACAGATCTCATGACTCTCTCTCCTAAGGCCACCCTATGAGGATATCCTATTATTCTTGGAAGGCCATGGTTAGCAACAACAAACACTTATATTGGGTTCCAGTTAGGTGACATGACCATTTCTAATGGCAGGAATACTAAAGAGCTTATTCTTTATCCTCTTACTCAGCCAACCCATAATGAAGAGGATTTTGTATGGCCACATGTTGGTGAAGAAGGTGAGGAAGTTAACTTAGTGGCACAACTCATGATGTTAGGTAGAAGCCCTTTCTTGCAGCTTCAAGATGAAGATGAAGTGTTATCTAGTATAATTTAGAACCATTGTGAAGTTGGGGAAGCATCATCCTCTCATGCATTTGGTTCTGCTAATCCTATGAAAAAACTTCTGCCTTCTCTTCCTATAGCCACTGTTCCTGCAGACATTCTTCCTGCAGATGATCTTCCCGCAACCACTTTTCCTATGGAAAAACTTCCTGCAACACTCTTCTTATAGTCGCTATGTCTACAAATAAACTTCCTGCAGCAACAGGTATATTCCAAACATTTCTACCATATGAAATCAAGGTACCGTGTGTTAATAAAGCAACTATGATAGAATTGACTATTCAAGTATAGGTGTCTAAGAGAAGATATTTGAATATTAACAAGTTAAGTGAAGAACAAAAATTGCAATAGGAAGACTTACTGAAGTCTCATCAACATGCATTTTCATGGGACAATCAAGATATGAGAGGACTGGATCCTAGACTTTACACTCATAAGATCTACATCAGAGAATATTGTCAACTAGTAAGGCAACCTCAATGAAGAATCAACCCTGCATTGAGAGAAATTGTTAAAATAGAACTGCATAAATTGTTGGATGATGGATTTATCTATCCTATTTCAGATAGCCAGTGGGTGTCTCCATTAGTGATCATGCCAAGGAAGTGATGAAAATGGCAAGTTTGTATTGATTATAGAGAGCTTAATGCTACCACCAAGAAGGATCACTTTCCTTTACCCTCCATTGATCAAGTTTTGGACGTGCACTTGCAGGAAAGCAATACTTTTCTCTCCTAGATGGATTTAGTGGGTACAACCAGATTCAAATTGCACCTGAGGACCAGGTGAAGATGACCTTCATGTTCCCATGGGGAATGTATGCGTATTCAATACTTCCTTTTGGCCTATGCAATGCACCTACAACTTCCCAAAGAGTAGTCATTAGCATATTTTTAGACATCTCCCTTGACTACATGGAGATCTATATGGATGACTTTACTGCTAATGGTGTTGATTTTAATGAAGCATTGGAGAATCTCAGGAAAGTCCTATAGAGATGTGAAGACAAAAACTTGTCCTTAAATAGTGAAAAGTGCTTCATGATGATGCAGGAAGGTGTGGTTCTTGGCCACTACATTTCTCACAAAGGATTCCAAGGCGACCCTACAAAAATTGAGGAAGAGTTCCTATAGAAATTCACCTAGCATCTGGCACACAAGCTTCCTGCAGCCGAAAGTGGTGAACCTAGCATCCCACCTTTCGACTAGATTAAGGTACATACTTTTCATAATAAAGATCCATTTCTTCACCCACCTACTCATCCGTCCATCTGTATCACCTTTCTCTCTCTTCCATCATTTCATTTTACCTCACTTCACTTTGCTTCGCTTTTATTAATTGCTCAAATATTTATAAAAAAGGTGAAATGGTACTTTCTCTCCATGATCTCTGCAACACATCCTTCACATGCTCAAGTATGTACACAGCAATTCTCATGTCTTAATTACCTTTTAAGTGCATTTATTTAATCATGGCACATTACTATAGGTGATTAAATAATATGTCAGTACTTCCTGTCAATTCACCACTCCCTTCTCACATGTGTGGACACATGTCCAAATTTTGGTTGGGGGGAATAAAAAAATGCAAATATACTGTTCATGTGTCAAATCATAATTTGGCTACATTAGAAAATTTAAATAAACTAATTTGAAAATTTGGCTCGCATGTGTGAGGTGATGTTAACTGAGCTGCCAATTATGCTCTCATTTATCACCTTTTTTTTTCTGGTTTAATTTCCCTATCGTAGTCTTAAGTTATAAGCAGTAAATGGTGAAAACAAAGACAAGAAAAAAAAAGGAAATTTAGTCAACATTGCTAGTGTAAATTTAGTAGAAAGGTGTTGGATTTTAGACAAGAATTGCAGAGGAAAGAAATTTTGTAGAGTGGCAGTAATTTTAGACAATGGGAGGTGGCTTAATTCAGAATGAGCCCTCAGTTCATGACATTTTGTTGCATGATGCATAATGCCTAGTAGAATTTCAACATTGTGGATGGTTTGATTATTTCATGAAGCTGGATGGCTTTCACGAGGGAATTGCACTCAAATTCACTCAAACATTCTCTGAAGGTAGAGCCACAGTAAAAGGGTTAGAAGTTGTGGCAACCAAGGAGAGAATTGCAGAAGTTTCAGGGTTACCTACTGATGGGGAGCATTACTCTGCCTCTAGGGATTCCAAGTCAGCCAGAGCATAAATTGTAGTACATGGCGACCCACCAATGAGCATAGATAAACAGGGTGCAAAGAGGACATCTCTTCCTTAACCATGGAAGCAAGCAACTGTCTACATTATAAGGTATATCACCTATGAGGGAAATTTGTCAAACCTGCATTCGATACATTTCAAGCTCTTGAGCCACATGAGGCATAGAAGGAGGATGAACATGCCAAATGTTCTATACATTCTTCTCTCCATCATGGTAGCTGAAACACAAAAAGGTAGGGACAACTCTGTCTCCCACCATTGCTTGATAAAATTGTTAGTTAAGAAATCTTTGCATAGTGTATCTGAGATGTCTTGGGAAATTTTTTTAAATGTTGATCAATTTAGACCTAATGAATTGTAAGCTAGGGTTTTACCCCAACCCCATAGAGTTAGTAGAAGATTAAGCATAGTTGAATCCACTCCCGATGCTTCAAATTTTGTGCTAGTTCTAGTATGAATCCTCTTGTAGCAACAAAAGAAGCCATAAAAATTAGTTCCTATGAAAAAAAGCATTTAGAAAAAGAAAGCTCTTCATCTGATTCTGATGATGATGTCCCCCTACAAACCCTAATAAGAACCAGGACACAGAGGAAAGAGGCTAAAACAAGAAAAGAAAAAGAAAAATCCCAAACACAACCTGTAGAGAAAGAGGTGTCGAGTGCTAAGAAGAGAAAGGCTAACCCCATTCATCCTGCAGCTAAAGGAAAATGTAAGGGCACCCCTAGGAATTCAAAACTAGTTGGGCCAGATTTTTGTATACCTTCACAGGAAAGCCCCAGGCATGGTGAGACACCACATGGGGACACTGAAGCTCCAATGGAACAAGAGCATGTTGAAGAAAAAGAAGAGGATATATTTGGGAGAGCAGCAAAAATAACACTGGCACACCTTCCTAATATAATAGAGGAGTTTGAGGATGAGTAGGGGTTCCTACAACAAAACCAAGAACAAGAGCAGTCATTCCTATAGCCACATCAAGAAGCACAACAAGAGCCAAAGCAAAACCAGGAATAGGAACAAGAGGTCCTGCAACAAGAAGGGGGCAAAGAAATAGTACCCTCACAGCCAAAGGCAACTAGACAACCCAAGTTCATGTAGATAGTACCGTATGGGGAGAAGCCATCAACAAAAACATTGGTAGGAATTCATAACCCTCCTGATTTTATGGTTCATGCAACAATTTTAAATTTATGGAAAGAAATAGAAAGGAGGAAGGAAGAATGGAAACAAGAGAGGAAGAGACTGAAAAAGGAAATCCAAGAGAGGGATGAGGCTATTGAAGAGAAAAATGAGGCGATTGCTACTTTGAAGAAGAAAGTAGATAACATTGTGATATTGGTGCTACAAATTCTAGATTGCAGAGCTCCTCCAAGGGTTTATGTCCTGCACTTGAGAGAGAAATATCTCTCTTTCGAGTTGTCAATTTATTTTTCAGATTTAAACCCCTCCATTGAAACTCCTACCAAATTCTTCAATGCCTACAAGATTGCTTCCCCTAAGATGAAAAATTTGTTATGTGAATTCTATTTGCACAATTATGTTGTCAAGTAGGATCATGATTGGAACCCGTTGCTATATGTTGGGGATATTCAGCTGCAAGCATTTATGTCTTGGGTACATAATGAGATTAATTGGGGTGAGCAGAACAATGCTTATAAGAAAATGGAATCTAACATCCCCTTAGCCATCAAGGCTGAGTCAAGCCACCCAAGGGATATTCACACAGAATGGCTTAGGATACTTCTCAGACCTAGCTATGGTGACAAAATCATGTCCTAGATTGAAGTCATCTACATTGAATATGAGGTCAAAGTAGCAACAAAAGAGGAGCTTGTAAGAGGATACCTGGCCCAACAATAGAATAGTTTAACCAATGAGCTAAAACAAGTCAAGAACCATTCTATTCACAATTATGCTACAACATTCAAGTGAATTGATAGGTATATCCAAATTGGTAGAACAAGGGGGAGATTTTCACTTCCCCTGACTTTCCAGCCACCAATTATCATGTGGCGAGTACCAAACTATAGATTCTACCAATATGATATTGCTACAGAAAGGAAAAGATGGAACAAATTTGACAGATTGGGAGGATTTTATTGGGATCCAGACTCATGCTCTACTAGGACAAATGTTGGCCAGCTAGTAGTTACAAACTTTAGATCTTTGACCAAACAAAAGAACAACCCTTCCATTGCTAGAGGACCAACAAGACGTTAGGTTGGGGGGGGAATGATGAGCCTAGTTTTTGGTCAAATTTTGGGTAGAATCTATAGTCCATTTGCTGGTAGTGTCATGAAAAATAGCAATTGAGTGTTAATATTTGCATAATGTTTCCCTTAAACCATTGACATTGGGTTTAACCCTATCTCTATGAAGTTTTAATGACATTGGTATATTATGTGCATTATCTATATTGATTTTGTGTATGGTTGATGAAAGTTATTTAAGGTGATTATAGATGTGCAATTATTATGCGTACTAACATTGCTATGTAGGAAACAATTTGTGGATGCTAAGTTGAGGAAGGAAACTGATAGATGGTCATGTAGGGGAATCATTCAAAAGAGTCAACTGAAGGAATACGACAATGGATTGCCCACGATAGTTAATTGTAACTGCCTTGTATTTATGGCATTGAGCAATCACGGGCATTACTGAAGCACTTAGTCCATGTCTGGGCATGCATGTTTGACTGGATTCCCTGTAGATGTAACCGCTCTGCCACTCTTTTCTTCATTTTCCCTAAATGACATCCTCTCAGTTAGTGGGAGTTGACCACCCTGTTTAGCTGGTAGTATAAATAAGAATTTGAATCTTCTTCTTGGTGGTTCTTAGTTCTTGATTGTTGTTGTTAGATGATATTGATGATCTATTAAGCATTCTCCACTTTTCAATATAGCCATGCTACTACTCTATTTACACATTTTTCAATGAATGAGATGATAGTCTAAGTTTAAGCATTTGAGTTTGTATTAGTCTTAGTGGATACTCATCAAAGAGAGCCCATTTGGTGAGTAATTCATTCTTTAGAGTAATTAGTTTAGTTATTATTTCTCGTTCTGCACTTAGTTCAAAATATACAATCGATTGTTCTGCAACCACTAGAATTCTATTCTATGACTATTCCTACAGCCAAAGCAGGTAGAGTAGTTTCATGTTTGTTCACTCAGCTCTTTATTCTTGTTATGCATTTCAGCTTAGCATAGTTGTTAATTGATGCTCAATCTTGCTTTATTTCTTTCCAAGCAGTTTACTTTTCATTATTATGTTTCTCTTAGTTGTAGTGTAGACATGGCTACTTTGAGTTCCTAGTGCACATACAGTGCTGACCCATTTCAAGTTTACATCCCTGGGTTGACAAGTTAAATGCACCTTCATGATGATTGAGATAGCTATTTAGGTTAGATTCCCAATCTCTAAATCATGGTTGTAAAGGCCTAGTTATTGAATCATTGTAGGAGGCCAACACCCACAAGAGGACGAAATAGGCTAAATGAAAAAATGTAATTTTATATTTTAAAATATTTGGGGGTAGCTGAAACCCTAATTTGTAGTGAATCTTGGCCATTTATTTTTCTTTTTGAGCACTATAAATAGGGGGTCTCCTCTCATTTTCAGGAGAGAGTTGAGTTGTTGTAAGGACATGTTGCTGGAATTTTAATAGAAATTCATTGATTTGGTGGATTCTTGAGTTCCAACTTTATGTTGCATGATTCTTCTCCTCATAGTTAGTGAATTTGGATAGATTTACATTTTTGTTCTATGTTTTTTGGTTTGTTTTAGTAGAATAGTTAATGTTGTTTGTTGGTTTTGGAGAATTATGTTGTGTTGATGCCCTTCCTTGTTCATGCTTTTTGCCATTTATTGATGATAAACTGCAGTGTAAAGCTAGTCTGAACATTATATAAATGCTACACTTAAATTCCATCTCTTGTTCATGATTTATGGTAAATGAAAGGTTGAAAATTAGTAAACCTTAGAGGATTGCATAGGTTTCATGAGATTGTAAGTTGATTTGGTTAAGTGGAACTTTCTTTTGAGAAGGTTGTCCACTGCAAGGTCCTCCATTATCACTATTCATTGGTAGCTTCAAGCTTAGGAAATTCTCTCTTCCCCTACCCTTTTTCCTTTTTCTTAATAGGTGCTTTAGATAAAGCTCATTGCACATTGTACAACCAAATTGGAAGATTTAAGTGGAGTTTGAGACTTGTCCTAAACTTGCAGCAATAGAAAAAAAATTTAGAAAAAATTATAAACTCCATCTATGGATCCAATTCCTCTCTAGTTTAACCCACGTAAGGCCATCCTGTGATTACCAACAAGATCACATCAAACCAATTGAGATATTCCATGCATGTCATGATTTGACACCTGAGAGACCTTGGGGTAATTTTCAACAACTTGTTGTTGGAGATTTCCTTTCAAGAGAGGTAATGCACTTATGCATTGCCTATGTTGAGAAGGTGCAAAAACACCCATCAACAAAACTAGTGCTAGAAGGAGGGCCTCTTTGGAGTTAAGATGGATCGAATTGGATCATTTTCCCCTCAAAGGTCCCATAGAATTCTAAGATCAATGCTCGAAAAAGGGGAATTTCAAGACTTGCAGCCCCCTACAAGGGCTAGAAGGACTCGAAGATCAGACTCAACCTCATCCTCTTCATCCTCTACATCTAACTCAACCCAAATCCTCCTCCTATTAGCCACATGATGCTTCTTCCTCTTCCACCTCCACCTCTCCCATCCAGCCATCCAAAACTTCCTTTCAACCACTAGCTTCTTGCAACTAGGGTGCAGCCCTAGTCCGTGCCTTCCATGTCCAAGGCGCAGTCCCAACTGTCGCTATCCCTACATAGCCCCAAGTCCTAGTCCAATAGCGAGTGCCACCCCCACCTTCTCTCATGGCTTTGCTGGGAAATAACCCTTCCCCACTATCTTTCAATGATTACCATGATATTCCTAAGAACCTGGAGAGTTTTTGCATGAAGTTCAATCCTTGGGATCCATAGAGGATAGCTGAAGAACACATTAAGATCTTCCAAGCAACATTGAAAGATATGTAGATCTATCACAAAGATGTGGCATGCAGGATTCTCCCTTATTCTTTGGGAGAAGAGGCCTTCTATTGGTATATCAATTTATCGATGGGGTCCATCACATCTTGGGACCTATTAATGAATGCCTTGTTGTAGAAGTATAAGATCCCAATTAGCCCTTCAGAGTTGTATCGACAATTCATGTCTATCCGTAGGGAAGTTAATGAGCCAATCAACTCCTTTAATGATCGATTCCACTGAGAATACACAAGGTTACAAGCTCCATATGTGCTCAATGATGCCACTGCCTTGCCGGTTTATTATGCAGCAATAGACAACCTCACAGCTACATTGGTGAAGAGGATGTGACGGACTCCTACTAGCTTAGTGGATGCTTATGCTGAGGCAGTTATCACCAGCACTAACTTGGGACAAAAAATCTCTAGTTCGCTTCCCTCCTTAGGGTAGGTTTCCCATCCTATGTAGATTCAAGGGCTCACTCAAGCTCTACAACACTAGACGCCCCTCATGAATCAAGTACCACAACTGCCCATAGTGCCTCATCTAGGGAAGCCCATGAACTAGGAACCTCTGGTGCCTCATTACTTGCAACCTCAAAATAGCAGACCTATGCACAATGGTCACAAGTATCAACATATCTGCAAGGACTCGAATTTTTGCTTGCTCAGCAGAACCAACCGGTACCACAACCTGTCTTTCTCCAAAACCAAACATCGCAACCAAGTAGTGCCAAGAAATATCAGTTGGATGAGTTGATAGAGATTATTAGAAAGATTTACATAGAGATGACTCATATCAGGAACCGAAATAATCAGTTGAGAGCCTCTCAACATAACATCCAGGCCAACCTCAATCAAAACAATAGGATAATTGTGAAATGAGTACTTCGACCACGTAGAATTATGAATGAGGGAAAAAATCCAACCAAAATTTTGAGAGGAGACCCTCACAAAGATAGAATAGAATGTGGAATTCAAGACCAAACAATGGAGGTGCTCCCACTCCTCTTGATCATCTTGCTAATACAGAGAATACAACTAGTGGAGTCTACCTTGCTGAAACTACCTTATTCAGATGGTGCAAGATTCACAAGACTGGTAGGCATTCCGAATGAGACTACCCTGAATTCCAGACAACCATGGAGATCTTTCAAGTGGAGGTCCAAAATTCCATTGATAGTGTGGATTGTAGAGACATAGTTTTGTCTGAGCCATATGAATCTTTCGTGCTTGTGGTCAACCAAGCCCCATTTTTGTGAAGCGAGAGCAACGAACCTAAGAATGAGGCTGATTCCCCAAAGAATGAAGAAGTAAAAGAGGTAAGTAATGAAGAAGCTTTATCCCATCTCTTTACTTTGGTAGATAATGGTCTGGTAGATGAAAAATATTCTCGTGAAGATGAAGTTCAAATGTTTCATCAAAGAGCCTCTCCATATAATTTAAGAAATAGGACAGTAAGAGGACCATTCACCACTTCCATTCCCCCTAATAACTTCAACACCCTACCTGACCCCAATGCTAGCAACAACCTGGGCTACCCCTATGTCCCCACACAATACTTGAATAGAAAAAAATAGTCAAACCAAACACAAATCCATCAAGCTAGTTCATCCATAGGTAGATCTGATGAGGCTGAAATTGAGCAAATGGGGGAGTACATTGCTGAAGAGTTCAAGAAAGTCAAAATCAGCTTGCCTGCTTTTGAGTTACTAAAGGTTCCTATAGTTAGACATGCTTTCTTTAGGGTGATTAATGTGACCCCCTCCTATAGGGAAACACAAGAAACACCAGCCAAGAAGGTCTCTTTTGAAGAGCCCCCACACAAGCCTATAATTCAAGAGATCATAGGTAAGAAGAAAGACGTTCCTACCAATTAGTAAATTGTAAAACAATCTGCTAAAGAGAAAAATGTAGTGAAAAACAAGGAAAATACCAATGAGAAGGATAAGAACCAAGTAGCCTAGGCTAACACGCTTGTGGGGTTATTCCAAGGAAATCTAGAAACATCGCCCTTCCTCACAACAATTAGAATATTTGGGAAGAGTTTTCATAATTGTTTGATAGACTCAAGAGCATCAGTCAATGCCATGCCCTTGGCTATGTACAAGGCCCTTGGGATAGTTCCCACTCCTTCTTGAAGAAAAGTAACTCAATTAGACAAAACTGAAGTAAACATCATTGGAGAAATCAATCGTATCCTCATGTAGATCACTACAAACCTAATGGTACAGCAGGCTATTAACATCCAAGTTGCAGATATTCCTGACACATATAGAATAATCTTGGGATGAGACTTTACCTGTGCATTGAATGGGTATGCCACAATTGATTTCTCTCACATGTGACTATTGTGGAAAGGGCTGCCAAACTAAATCCACATAGATCAAGAGCCACACATGAAATTCATGATCACAAAATATAATAACACCAATAAGGTGTTGTTTGCTAAAACAAAATTGGGAAATTATTGCCCCATGACTTATCAAGGATAATCAAAGTTTCTAGAAGAGGAGGCAACTAAAGAGGTATTCTTAGTGCTATGTAGCCCTCCTCCTAATCTATCATGTGTTCCCCACAGCACAAAAATGCTAGTAGAATCGGACAATGATGAGGCTTACGATGAAGGTAATCTAGGATTGTTAGATGGCTTCCAAGATTTTGTGGGAAAATGCATACAAGATCAACTTAGTCTAGGAGCAAGGATGAACTTCCAAGAGCTTTTGCTGCCTAACTGGTGTAGAGTTCATAATGCTGCCCACTCAAAATTTGAGTGTTGCTTGTGTCAAATAGAAATGGAGCACATCAAAGGGCAAGCCACCTCTCAGAAGGAGATACTAACAGGGCCGCCTGAATTTAATCACGTTGAACTAGTACCTACTCTTGCAATTGCAAAGCTGAGCATGCAACCAAGGAAGGATGTACGTATGATTGGCTTAGAATTCAAAGGACCCTCCATGTTTTTGCCACTACATTTTGATGGATCTAAGTCCAAGTAGGGAGCTGGTGTTGGATTTGAACTCATTAGCCCTACTGGTAAGGATTACTTTACTACCCATAGGCTCCAATTTTATTGCACAAATAACGTAGAAGAATATGAAGTGTTAGTTCATGGTCTCTTAATGGCTCTAAGAAACAAAGTCAAAATGTCACAAGTATTTGGTGATTTAGAACTGGTGGTAAAACAAGTCAGAAAATTATATTCATGCCATGATCGAAGACTAGAAAACTATAGAAATAGAGTTTCAGATCTTTTAGAAAGCCTAGATGTATTCAACATACAACTAATCCCTCATTCCCAAAGCCATACTACCGATGCTTTAGCTCAAGTAGCCAGCATCTTATAGCTGCTCTCTTTGTTTGGTCTCAAATGATTCATCGTGGAGCTTACTTCCACCCCATCTGTGCCAGACAATATCACCCATTTTTTAGGTGTTCAATGATGATAAGCATATCCTGGAGTTTATCACTAGTTATGACATATTTGCAACTCAAATAATTGATGAAGCTAAACCTAAAGAAGCTGAGTTAGATATAGAGTTGGTTATTAACCTCAAAAAAACACTATCCTCCAAGACATGGTTCAACTTGAGTGCATATTTGACCTGGATTAAATCTGAGACCAAGATCAACAAGCAAAGAAGGATTCCATAAACAACCAATGTGACACCCACAACCTTGGAACAACCGAGGAAGTTAAGAATGTATTCATTGGCAAGGTATGCATGCCAAAGGAGAAGAAAGGAATAATTAATGCTCTGCAAAAGTATCATGATGTGGTAGCATGGAGTTATGAAGATTTAAAGACATATGACACCTCCATCATTATGCACACTATTCTCCTTAATCCAAACATGTGACCATTCTAGCAATGACAGCGTCCCATCAATGCATTACTAGATCCCATCATTTATAAGGAACTACAGAAGCTGATGTCAGTTTGGATCATCTTTCCTATCAGGCACTCTATGTGGGTGGCCAATTTGGTCCTGGTAAGGAAAAAGGATAGAAAAAATAAATTGTATGTGGATTCTGCAACCTGAACAGAGTGCCAGAGAAGGAAAACTATCTTGTACCTTCATTGGACGAGGTGCTATAGATATTAAATGGTTCCCAAATGATGTTCTTCCTCGATGGGTATTCCGAGTATAACCAGGTCATGGTGCAATATGAAGACAGGTACAAGACCACGTTCACCACCAAGTGGGGAACCTTCGCATACAGGAGGATGTCATTTAGACTCATCAGTGTCAGTTCCACTTTCCAATGTGCAATAGATATAGCCTTAAAGGACCTGATTAGAAAACTTGCATAATCATCTACATGGATGATCTTACCATTTTCTCAAAAAAGCGAGATGATCATGTTTCTAAACTATACAAAGTTTTTCAAAAGTGTTGAGAATTTGGAATATCTCTTAATCCAAAGAAATGCATTTTCAGTGTCACAAAGGGAAAGTTGCTCAGACACATTATTTTAGAACAAGGAATCTCCATATACCCCAAGCACAATCACTCCCTATTGAAGATTCAATTTCCAGGAAGCAAGAAAGAGCTGAAATCTTTCTTCGAAATGATAAATTTCGTTAGGAAGTTCATTATAGGCTTTGCTAAAATTGTTAAGCTGATCAACGCAATGTTGAAGCAAGATGCCAAGATTGAGTGGACTCCAGAGGCAAAGCAGGCCTTCAAGGAAATCAAGAAAGACATTGTTGATGCACCCATGTTGGTTAGCTCAGATTCTTTGAAGTCCTTTTATATTTATTCATTCGCTTTAGATCATTCATGTGCTAGCATTTTGACTTAGAAGGATGACAAAGGAAATGAGCACCTAATTTCCTTCATGAGTTCTCCCTTAAAAGATGTTGAACTAAGATACCATAGCATGGAGAAGCAAGCATATGCTCTCATCAAAGGAGTCAAGAAGTTTAGACGCTATATCCTATAGAATAAAGTGTTCGCCATTGTACTGGACCCAATAGTAAAAACATTGCTAATGCAAAGTGAGCTAGGAGAGTGAAGAGAAAAATGGGTCACCTTGCTACAATAATATGATATGGAGATCTAGCTGATGAAATTAGTAAGAGGATAGGCACTCACCTGAATGATAGCTGAAATAGTAGTTGAAACAAGACCTGAGCTTATGCTACAACAATATTAGCTCGAAGATGTATCCCCAAGAGAGTGGTACGATGACATTTTTTATTACTTGCTGAATAACAAGTGTTCGCTTCACTTACAGGGAGTCTAGAAGTGTGCCCTCAGACTAGAAAGTAGTAGCTATATGCTACAAGGATCTGTACTATACAAAAGAAATCATGATGGAGTCTACCTTCAATTCCTTGGAAAAGAAGAAGTAGCGAGAGTGTTAAAAGAATTCCATGATAAATTTGGCACTGGTCATAGATCGGGTCCCTCTACTACTCATGAAATTCTATGAGTTGGATACTACTGGCTAACCATATTCAAGGATGCTCACAACCATGTTCACACATTCCATGTCTTCTAGACTACCACAACTAGAGAAAGGAACATTGTTGTCCCGCTACAACTAGTCTTAGAAGTGAGACCGTTTGCATAATGGGGTCTAGACTTCATTGGTTCAGTAAGACCACCATCATCTATAAGTCACAAGTACATTCTAACCACCTTTGATTATTGTACTAGATGGAAAAAAGCTATTGCATGTAGAGAATGCACAACAAAGGTAGTTATTAATTTCCTTGAAAGTTTTATTCTAAATCATTTTGGTTGTCTGTATGCATTAGTTTGTGATAATGGCCCTAACTTTTCCTTACTTAAATTCGCTAGTTGGGCCTTTGACTATGGCATTTCCCTTAAATTTTAATCCAACTACTATCCCTAGGGCAATGACCTGACTAATTCCAGAAATAAAAAATTGATCACCATCATCAAAAAGTTACTTGATAGGAATCCCAAGGACTGGCACACCTAACTCTATTTTTCCCTTTGGGAAAGTTGTACACATCACAAGGCTAGCTTGGGTGATTCTCCATTCCACCTAGTCTATGTCCTAGAGCCTATGTTCCTGATTCACCTAAAAAATTCCTCCCTCCAATTCATCAATAACTTCTACAAAGAAGGGGATCGAAGGGAGGCTCGCTTAGCTGAGCTGCTCCACTTAGAAGAAGTACGTGACCGTGCCATTGAATTTTTTTCCAAACATCAGGGCATGGTCAAAAGATGGCTCGATAGATGAGCCAAAGTCAAGACCTTAAGAATTGTTGATCTGGTCCTATGTTGGGACAAGGCCCATGAAAAGAAAGGGGGACATGACAAATTCAACAAGCTCTAGCTTGGCCCCTTTCAAATTGCTAAAATCCTTGGAGATAATGCTTTCTGCCTCAAGACCTTAACTGGTGAAGACGTCCTGTTTCCCATCAATGGGTAGCACCTAAAGCATTATTTCCAAGCTTGAGCTCTCTTGAGCTATTCTTTGTAAATATCTATATATAGGTTAGTTTAGGTTGCTTTTGGTTTGCCTTTGTTTTGCTGCTTCACATCCTTTTATCTTGTTTGTTTCTTGGTAGATTGTTTTGTTGAGATTTTCCCTTTGTTTTTTATGTGTTTGTCATGCTTATTCAAGGAACGGTTGACTTTGTTGCCTACTCTTAGTGTTCTTTGGATAACTATTCACTCTTAAGCATTGGTCTCTAGTTGCTTGTATGGGGTGGACTCCTCATTTGAACATTGACTTGATCTAGAACATGACCCTTAGTTGAGTCTTATCACATTTCATCTTGGATCCTACACAAGATGAACATTAATTGCTTCTGAAGAGTTGTGTATTGGTTTTTATGATGACCTAACAAGTGAAAATCATGAGTTTACTTCAGTGACCACTATGGTTCCAAACCCACTATAAGCTTCGATGCTTATACAGTTGAGGAAAAGAAATAGTATCAAAAGGATATCAAAAGGAAAGAAGATAAAGAAATGTTAAAATCAAGCAACCATGCGGGTGTGCAAACAACTCTACCAGGTCTATGGATGCCTGGCTAGCAGTAGAGCAATGTTATTGGGGTTGCAGTGACAACTCCGTTAGGGCTATGGATGCCTAACTGGTAGCGGAGCAATGTCCAAGTTACTTTTGGAGCTAGACGATCTATAGCCTATTCGGTTTGATTAACTACCATTTGTTATAGTCTCCAAAGAAAATGAATGAATTCACTACTCACACACCCTTCTAAGATGCTATTGTGATCTAATTGAGTTAAGGATCTTGTTCTCCTTCAAGCCCCTTACTTCACTTTTGGAAACTGGTCCCTAGTATGCAAAACCAAAGATTCTAGGTTTAGAATGAACATGTATCCTTACAATGCTTAGGAATGTTCTCTAGTAGAGTCGCCATTTGTTTTGCCGATAGCACACACACCCTGTTCAGAATGGGGACCCTCTCTTTTCACTTTTCCAGGTCACTTTCATTGTCGTCTCATTTTGTGTGCCCCCTATTTTGAGTCCTAAATGGTCAAAGAGTTTTAGAAGAATCATCTTGAGTTGACCATGTTTTGTTACCCTCAAATTTTAAAGGCCTTGGGCCTTTGTGGGATTTCCCTGGCTATTCACCTTCAATCTTTAAAGTTGCCATCCTTGGAGCAATGCGGGTCCGCCCCTACGAGCCGCTCTTTGCAGGATTCCTTGGCTCCCTAGCCATTCTGAATGGCCGTCACACAACATCTTTGTGCCCCATGGAACTTGCATCATCTTTGGCTATTTTCACCACCGAATGCCTAAACGACTAACCCCTGACTATCGTCCACTTAGTGGACTCCATCATTCTCGGTGCCATTTTTGAAATTCCCATTCACCAACCTTCACCTTTGCCATACTAGCATTAATGAGGGGAATTAAATGCATAAACATATATAACTAACTCATTTCAAGCTATCATTTTCATCTGTCAGAAGTTCAGAAGCTAGTCAGAGCCCCTACCAATGCCATCGTCGCACCCGCTAAGCTCCATCACCCTTTTGAAGCCTTCGTTCACTGTTTTCTCATCTGTCTTCATTGTGTTTCATAGGTCAGTCTTTTGCCATAGGCCATAGTTTGAGTTTTCTTTAATTTCTATAGAAAGTTATTAAATATTTGATAGAAAGCTTTAAAATCAACTAGAACAAACCTCGACGGCCAAAACCCATGTCTTTCAATTTTGATAAAACCTTTGAAATCCTTTGTAGGTGGCTTGTGGGAATTGAACCTCCCATGACCATTCTTGGACTAGGGCGTTCATGCCCTGCGGGTCCGTAACATGATTGTTGCCATTTCCTCTCCCTTAAAACATTTAAACTTTAGCAAAATGGTGAATACCTTCATTGGGTCGCCCCTCATGGGAAGCCCCTTCAAATCAACCATCCTAAACTCAGTCAAAATTCATGAGCCCAAAACAAAGAGCTTTTGACCCTTTTGATTTTGATAGCGCGGGCCTTCGCCTATAGAATGCCCTTCGAGCCCCACCATTTTGAATGGCTATTTGTCCCACCTTTCTGATGCATGGATACCGCCCCAGTCATCGCCATTCAAGCTTGGCCTCACCAAAATTTCTAAGTCCTGACTCATTGCGGAGTTCTCTTCATGGGCTTCCGTCCACGTATTTTTTCCTTGGCTTCATTGTTCTGAATGGCCTTCATGACCCGTTCGTTTGCCCAGTGGACCCCGCCATCAGGTCCACCGTCTGAATTAAAAGCAAGTGACTTATCTTATGTTGGTCATCCTTCATGGGTTTCCACTCCCCTTTCACCATTGTTCAAATGACTACTCAAAATGGAAAAACCTAAGCACCCATCTGACTTGTAGGTCCTGAATCCTCCGTTGCCATCCGATATTCCTTTGTGCCAAAATGACTAATTGTTGGCTCTTTGCAGGCCTCTCCCTATGTAATTCTATCTGTGGACCATAGTGACGAGCTTGCTGGTATAGAACAGCCTCAGGTGACCGCCTCCCCAGCCCATGGAGCCCATGATTTCCATCTCCATCTGAGCCCAAATGAAAAAAAACCAAGTATCAAGCCCTAGGCGAGCCTCCTCTTGCAGGAAGTTGTTTGTAGACTTCCATCCTGCTCCCGCCATTCCAAAAGGGACATTGACCCTTGTCGGTCCACCATGCAGGGTCCAATCCCATCGTTTCCCTTCGACTGTCTGGTAACAAACGAGAAATACCAAATCCCCTTGCACACCCGATGATACAAAGCTCCTTAGGTGGACTTTTGTCTTGCCTCCACCATTTCGGATGGCTAACATATGATGCCTTCCCGCACCGTCCATCCCACATTCATCCAAATGACCTAATCTTTAATGTTAGAGTGATGTTGTCTATAGAATTCATGGGTCCCACATGGTAGAACACTGCTTGTGGGATGCCACCTTGTTGGCACCATTTCAATGATAGAATCTCCAATTGGTAAACCACCCCTTGCCTCCACACACCTTGGGTCTGCAGGCCTAAATAGAAGACTTAATATTTCCAAAGCTTCAAAATGATTTTGACCTATGTGCTAAAGTTTCTTGACCTTCTTGGTGGACCCTACTTCATGACTAAATCTTGGTGTGGGTGGGACCATGTGGGCCATTGTGCCCTCATTTCCATCCCTTTTGTAGCTGCCTTTACAATGGAAGCCAGCCCAGGGAAGTCCACACCCATGGGCCCGCATTATTATAACTCCCTCTAGTGAAAGGCTAATGCTGATCTGAAAGAGATATTAGGATCTTTAAATGATGAATCACCTGATCTAACATCATTTCATTGGATTTTGGCTAACATTCCTCATTTTTTTATGCTTGAATATGCTTACAGCTCTCTTGCCTATAGGATATATGGAACCAACTATAGAACCTTTGGAGGTGGCAATAGAAAAGGAAAAAGGAAAGAAGTCAGCTAAGGCACCTAGGGGTAAAGAGGATAAAGACCAAATGAAATACAAGTTTCAAGGGAAACCCCTCAATTCTAGAGTCACCATAGATTGGAAGGAGATCTCAGATACTAATTTGGGACATATTGATATCGATGAGTTTAGGTAAAGGGTTTGAGTCAACCCCACAATAGAAAATTCCAGAAGGATTAGAAGCAGTGGGTTGGCTAAGGTTGTTGGGTTCCCACCTACCCTTATAGCTCCTAAGCTTGTAATGGCCTATAGAGAGGCATACTAGGAGGACATGAAGAGAATAGTGGATAGAGATTGGAATATATTGGTCAATTTGTCTACTAAATCAATAGGGAAAACTTTCCATATCCCTACCTTCAATGAAATTGAGGAAACATCCAAAGAATATGCTTAGAAGATGTGGGATGCCGATCCCCTCAAATGCAAGAAGCTTATCAATCAATATTTGCTTAAGGAGAAGGGATGCAATGCAAACAAAGTGCCCCAAGAACTCTTTAGAAGTGACTTCTATGAGGATTACCATGGCTTAGTGACCTTGCTAAGTAGAGTTATGGGCCTCCCTACTACACCTTTCTTCCAAGAATGGATACTATATTTCGTGGAGGAGATAATTCGAGGAGAGACCAAGTTCTATTGGGTAGGAATGATCAACCAATTCTTACATGAGCAATTTGTGGCTATGAAGAAGACTTCACAATTTTATATGACATCATACCTAGTTTATTTTCTTGTCGACCATGCCCAATACAAGGTACTATTCAAAGCACCAAGTCCAACTCCAGGCAGGGAATTGAAGGTCTATGACAGGTATCCCCAGCTTCAATTCTGGAACTTTAAGAAAGACTATTGTAGAGTCAATGATGCCTTCATTGGGCATATCATTAGACTACTTGGAGGTGACTTTAAAAGAAAGGTTTCCCATAGTACCAATGCCTTCATCCACCTTTTTAGCTTTTTGTTCATTTAATTTCCAAAATTTACATACATATGAGCCAAGGGTTTATCAGAGAAACCATACAAGCTTCCCCAATACCCAAATGACCGGATGATACTACTTGAACTCTACCGGCAGCTACAACGTGCACACGCCCTCCTGAGTGATAAGCATAGGGTAGGGATCCATTATCCCCTCACATTTGGTCAAGGCATGTATTCTCTCTCCACACTTAGTGTGTGGAGTATTCTGATAAGGAGTTAGTTGAATATAACCTAGAACTCTACACTTCTCGGCCATGAATGGACCCTTATGGCAAGTTGAATAAGGTGGTCGAGATAGAGTATGCCCATGTACATAATGTGGAGGATTTTTGGGCCAATTGTAGAGAAGATAAGGAGGTGTGTATGAGGAATTACATGCGAATGATGGCATACTTCATCAAAATAGTGAACTTATTTCTGGTGTCAGATGAGATTGTTGAAGAAGAAAATACGGTAGTGGATCTGAGATATGATGTTGTTTCCAACCTATTGCTACCATTAATTGACTAGAATGAAGAAGAGGTCAATGACCTCGATATTCTGATCAAGATAATTAAGGCAAGAACCAAAGAATGGATTGATAGGAAGATTTCCCAATTGAAGCTATAGGGAGTTACCCTAACATATGGTGAGCTCAAGGATCCACTTGAAAGTGAGACTGATAGTGCCCCTGCCACTGCTGCCCCAACAAGAGAGACTTGAATGTCTCCTCCCACTACTAGGTCTAAGAAAAGAAAAGAGATGGTTGAATGACAACCTAAACTAAAGATATATTCGAGGAAAGTGTTGGAGGGTGAGCCTTCCAAGAAGCCAAAGAAGTCAGGTAGTTTTACGAAGATTCCCACTATCTAAGAACACTTGCTCCGTGAGGGAGAAGAAGTAGAAATCGAGCAGCTAAAGTCCCCACAGGCTACCTCCACTCTCATAGTCACCGCTGCTGCCATAGCCACAACTTTCGCTCCTCCACTGGCCTCTTAGGAAATGGTTGCATCCTCCCTGCCCACGGTGGACATTTCAATCCACATTACCTCCACTTCCCCTACAACACAAGTAATGGTCATAGATTCCTCGTTCACCACCACTTCTCCACTCTCCTCCTCCTCCATGTCTCCATCATAAGCCCTCCCACTAGCTACTGCAACAATGCAGATTCCCACTCTCTCACTCCCAGAGGCTTTTCCTCGACACATGAAAAATATACCAACAAAGCTATTTGGGGTGTTAATGAACCCAACAGTATAAGCTGCCTTGGCATAGGTTGTTGCTAACCTTCTTGTCCCTCCTCCCCCAGCTGAACCACCCACGATGGAGGAGATAATGCAAATATCAAAAGAGTTGGAGAGGCAAGAGAGGGAAGTTACCAAAGAGATGGAAGAGGAAGCAGATGATTATCATGAGCATCCCAAATATCAACACCTAGTAATTGATAAAGTAGTGCGTGAAGAAGAGGAGGAAGAAACACAATCATACGAAGAGGACATTGAGGAGTTGGGAACACAGTATATTGTGGAAAGTTTTGACCCAGAGCTCAAGGGAGAGTTGGCTCAACAACTCAAGAACATTAGAGAATAAGTAGAGAAACAACCCTCCGATGAAGAGAAGAATATAAATGAGAAAATGGAGGAGATTGAACCTCTAACTGGGGAACAAGATGAGAGCCTTGAGCATGATAAGGAGATGCCTCTTTCAAAGGAACAAGAAGAAAAGGAAAGAGAAGAAGACAAGATTGAAGAAGAGGCTAGGACGAGAAGGAGCCTAGAAACAAAGTGTGCGAACCCTTTTCCTAGTACCTGCAAAACAACATGAATAAACAAGTTAAACAAGGAATTACAAGCTAAAAAAAGGATTCCCCATGAAATCCATTAACATAGCTCAAATTAGGAAAAAACAATGAAAAACACAATGAAATAGCAAAATAAAGATTGAATCCTAATTAAGCAAGCAAACTCTTGATCCCATGGGGGAATTGGTGCCAATTTGATGTGAAAATTGGCCCTTTCCCAATTCCTATGATGAAATATTGATATGTTGAAGATGATATAGATCCAGTTTGATGAAAGATGAGAAATCCAAGCCAAAAATCTGCAAAACCTAACTATGACTCAATGATAATGGATGGAATTCAAGAGATATTTGAGCATGGTAACTTTGCTTGGATTGTGGATGATGAAATGAGGATAGGAGCTCTTTATTTATAGAATTCTAAGATGGATGAATGTCCAAATTTGAACAATGTGGGACTAACATTCATCCAATGATATGATGCCACTTGTCAAGCTATGAATGGATGATGGATGTGCAAGATTTGGGGTTTGTGCCAATAAATGCATAATATTTGAATTTCAAATTTGTTGAAATGACATGCAAGAGGGAAAGGAAAATGCAATAAATGCCACTTGGCTCAAGGCAAAGGACATGTAAGAGATTTTAAATGCCTTATTGGATGTACATGTTGACTTGGAATTTTTGAATTCAAATTGAGAGAATATTCCAAAAGATGCGTTGTGAGGAAAATAGAGATTTAATAAATGAATTAAATCTATTTTCATGTGCAACTTGCATTATCTAGAGGATGTGACATGAGATGAGGTTAAATTAATCAAGGATTAATTAATTTAACAAGAGATTTGATGATGTGACTTATTTGACTTAGATTTATGGATTTATTTAAATCAAATAAGAGAGGAATATGATAAAAGGCTAATTAAATAATGATTTTGATTTATTTAATTAAAAGGGATGGTGTTAGATTAAATCAAATAAGGTTTTAATTTATTTAATTTAATGGATAGACTTTAGAGATTTAATCAAATAAATTGATTATTTAATTAAATAGGGATGATTAGATCAGATGGATTGATTGAATTAATAAAAGAGATTGACTTGATTAGATAAAATGATTTATTTAATTAAGAGATAGATATTGATGAATTTAATCAGATAGGGGAATTTGATTAAATGGTTAGACCGAGGGATGATTCAGGAAGAAACAGTGTTAGTAAGTTAGGATCAGATGCACGATGTCAATCAATATATTTTATGTGTCTACACAAAGCATCATGAAGAACACGGGCATAAACAAGAAGAAGAGAAAACCTCTGAGGGGAAGGACAGCCCCAAGGAGCACATAGCTACCCAATCCTTAGGAAAAGAAATAGTATTCATCCAGGATTCTGATGAGGAAGAAGAAGAGAAATAGAGTAGGAGACTCTAGGTGGATAAGTAATGGAAATTCAATGCACCCATGAGGAAAAAGGTGATCACGAATCGCCAAAAGGGGAATCTCGAGAGCCTGAATGGCTTGAAAAACAATTGGAGAAGAAAACCCCAACCTCAATGGATCCAAAGGCAAGGCTGGAGGCCATTTTTGCTTGAGCCCAAATAAGTACAAAGAAGGAGAAGAAGCTAAAGGTTAGATCTTATATGACCATGGATGCATCAAGGTCTAGGACATTACAGATAGCCACTTCGGTTATGAGAGATGAAGGGGTCAGTTATAATACTTATACCCTTGATTTGGGAATAGCTACAAGAGAGAAGAAAATCAACCATCTCCAGGGATTTGTTGCCACCATTGTGCACCAAATGCATAAGGACAAGACCTCTAAGGAGGAGCTAAAAGCATAGGTGGCAGATTTAACATCCTATATTCAATAATGGTCATTGACTGAGGAGCTTCCCATCACATTGCCAACACCACCCCAACTACTATCCAAAGAACATATCGGCAAGCTAGAAAGAAGAAAAAGATGGAAAAAAGCCACTGAGGAATGGCTCTGATGGGTGGTTTACAATGGTGATATGGGCATAGGGCATGCCATTAGAATGGTTAATAAATTTAGGCTTATACAAAGTCAGTTGGAGGAGATAGAAAATGTATGCCTCCACTACACTAAATTTTATAGAATCACCAAGCCAAAGGTTGAAGCTATCCTCAAGATACCAGAGAGAGCTTGGGAAAAGGAATTTGGCATCATCAAGGATGATCATTGGTTGGTTGAGACACAGAAAATGGCCCTTGATCATTGAAATGATGTGCTAGAAAAAGTGTTGCATGAGATCGAGCTTGATCTCAAATGGGCAAAGGAGCATTGGGCAGACAACAAAGACTATATCAAGCTTATGACTGATTGGGATGTGTTTGCCGAAGAGCTAGATGTTGAAAAGATTAAAGAATATTTCCATAAAAAGATGGAAGAGGGTGAAACAGATGACATGTCTCTGATCTTCATGGATTTCGCTGCTAGGGTGTTTGTTCAATCAGAACAAATGGTGAAGGCCACTCCAAAATGTATGAAGCACGAGGAGGAGGTGGCCAATCGTTCTAAGAAGCTTCATTTTAAGATCCTCTAGTCCAAGATCGTTCAAAAGGATAGGCTTTGGATTTTAGTGGGAAAGTTCGTGGAATATGCCGCCCTCAAGAAAAATGAAGGGAATCTGATCATTGAATTCCTCACAGTGTAGCTGCAACAAAAGAGAAATCAGCTAGAAGACAAAAGATCTACAATGTTGCCCACGAGAGGATGAAATAGGCTAAGTGACAAAATGTAATTTTATATTATAAAATATTTAGGGGTAGGTGAAACCCTAATTTGTAGTGAATCTTCACCACATAATGAGATTAAATCTTGGCCATTCATTTTTCTTTTTGAGCACTATAAATAGGGGGTCTCCTCTCATTTTCAAGAGAAATTTGAGTTGTTGTAAAGACATGTTGCTAGAATTTTAATAGGAATTCACTGATTTAGTGGATTCTTGAGTTCCAACTTCATGTTGCATGATTCTTCTCAGATTTAGTGAATTTGGATAGATTTACTTTGTTGTTCTATGTGTTTTGGTTTGCTTTAGTAGAATAGTTAATGTTGTTCATTGGTTTTGAAAAATTTTCTTGTGTTGATGCCCTTCCTTGTTCATGCTTTTTGATGTTTATTGATGATAAACTGTAATGTAAAGCTATTCTAAACATTATATAAATGTTACACTTAAATTCCATCTCTTGTTCATGATCTATGGTGAATGAAAGGTTGAAAATCTACAAACCTTAGAAGATTGCACATGTTTCATGAGACTGTAAGTTGATTTGGTTAAATTATCTAGAGGATGTGACATGAGATGAGGTTAAATTAATCAAGGATTAATTAATTTAACAAGAGATTTGATGATGTGACTTATTTTACTTAGATTTATGGATTTATTTAAATCAAATAAGAGAGGAATATGATAAAAGGCTAATTAAATAATGATTTTGATTTATTTAATTAAAAGGGATGGTGTTAGATTAAATCAAATAAGGTTTTAATTTATTTAATTTAATGGATAGAATTTAGAGATTTAATCAAATAAATTGATTATTTAATTAAATAGGGATGATTAGATCAAATGGATTGATTTAATTAACAAAAGAGATTGACTTGATTAGACAAAATGATTTATTTAATTAAGAGACGAATATTGATGAATTTAATCAGATAGGGGAATTTGATTAAATGGTTAGACCGAGGGATGATTCAGGAAGAAATGATGTTAGTAAGTTAGGATCAGATGCACGATGTCAATCAGTATATTTTATGTGTCTACATTTTTCCCATCTTTGAATCAATGCACTTGTTGCATTGGTTCAAAGAATAAATGATCTCGATCAAAGCTAGAAATTTTCAATATTTAAAAACTTGCCCCACTACTGCATGGCAGGAGAAAACATGCCATTATAATGCCCCCTCAAGAGATCAGACGAAAATTTCAATTTTTTGGGTGATCTCGCGAAAAAAGATGACAAAGTACTCGACAGGTCCGAAAGGGGTCCGGGAGGCTAAAAACGTGTCTAAATGCAATAAGACGATGAAAAACAAGCCTCAATTGGACCAAAACAAGTTCGGGGATCCAAAACCCTAGTAGGACAACTTTTTAGGGTTAAAAAACCTTAATTTTTAGGCTTAAAAGGGGCCTGAGGGGTCACTTTCAAGTCATTTTCACACACCTTCGCTAGTAAACCTGAGATTCGAGCTCTGACACTTCGGAAATATGGCACAACAATAGCTTCCCCTGCACATTAGTGATCGAGTCCGGACATACCAGCGGCCATCTGGCATTGGGGCACTGGTATGTGACCCTTACCCAAGCTTAATTTTTTCATTTAACGCATTAATTACCCCTTTAAAAGGTGAGCTCGCCTCTAGCGGCGCTATATGGTGCCACTCGGTGTTTAAATTGCACCGCGCCAGGCCGTTTTGTGCCGCAACGGTGCTATTTAGTGCTGCAGTGGTGTAGTTCGGAGTTTAGAAACTCTAACACTAGGCTTGGGCTCGGCGGGTCAGTTTGGGAAAAGTGTGCCGCGGTGGCACTCTTTTCATGCAAACTGCGCCACAGTGGTGCCATTTTGCACCTTTTGGACTTGAGCGTCGGAGTGTGAGAAAAATCAAACTGTGACGCCTTCACAAACTGCGCTACTGGAGGCGAGCTTGGAGCGTTCGAGCAGGAATTTTTCAAAAAACTTAACACAGTGACTTTCCTTGATGCAGGATGGGCCCAGGGAGCTCTACTCTTGGGAGCATCGATTGCGGGATTTGGCTAGCGTTTTACGGGATCTGAGCGACAGGGACCAGGAGTAGCTCAGAGCAGAGAGGGATCAAACTGTGTAGCAGAGACAGGCTATAGAGCTATAGGTAGCCACTGAGCTAGGCCATAGGCAGTAGATTGAGAGTATGATAGCCTCCTCCTCATAGGGTACAGTGCCAGTACGATCTTATAGGGATGTTATCCGAGAGATAGAGTACTATCGTCAGGCTTACCATGACACAGTACCCAGAGCAGATTGGATCCCAGAGTACTTAGAGCGAGCCAGCCAAAGACCACCAGAGGGTCATGGTGACAGGGGTGAGGGCAACATTCATGGAGATCGGGCTTGATCCAGATATTATGATACTCTTTTGTGCCCTATGGGCTCATTTTTTATAGCACGATGGACATTTTGTACTGATTGACATATATGTATAGTGATCCAATTTATTCCTTGTACTATGACAGTGACATGATTGATGATATATATGAGCTGATTTTGATGCGATGTACTATGTTCTCCTTTATGCATGGATGGTTTATTTCTATATGCTATGGATGCTTTTATTTCTATATGATATGGATGCTTTTTTTTCTAATGATGTATGCGTTATGATTATGACTAACATATCTATATTATGCTAACTTATGATATGATGTGCAAATGATATTATCTATATGATGTTTTAATTTATGCCAATGCAATATGTGATATGGATTTTAATATGTAAAATGATATGATATATGGTATATGCGATGATGTGTGGAATATGCTTATATATGAGATGATTTATGGATGGATGTAATGGGATGGTTTAATGAGATGCTTAGAATAATAAATGTTATTATCCTAAACGTAATTATTGATGATGTATGTAATGCAAAGTGATATGAGTATGTGATGCAAAAGTGATGCAATGATGTCATTTATGTTATGCAAGTATGTATGCCTAATAAATTAAATGCTTATATACCTATTGCTTATGATTATGCAAAAATGATTATGGAATGCTTATGTTCATGCTATGTGATGATTTATATGGTAGATGATAATATGAAATGGTTATGAAATGCAAATGAATGTTTATGTAATGATTGATATAATGTCATGGGATGCAATGTAATGGGTGAAATGTATTGACATGGATGCACGTATTTATGAAAATGTTTATGATGGTGAAAATGCAATGTGTATGTTTCTGATATGATATGTTTATGCAATGTTCTAATGATTTGTGGATGCAGGATCGATGGCGATGATGGTAATGATGATCAACTATCATAGTACCTTGTTAGCATGATTAGTAAGAAAAGAAGAAGTCATTTCAACAAGACACAAGATGATGCAAATGCAGATGATGATGATGATGATGATGATGAAGCTGATTTTCCGAGGAATTGGGATTTTCAAAGGGCCAATTTCCTTATGTTTGATAACACACATAGGCACGATGCATCAAGGTATAGAGAACCATGATGACGTGGTACCTAGTGTGATGGACTTTGACTCGACAAACAAATAGGAGTATTCTTGTTCACACCTGACATACAGAAACCTTGCTAAGATGCACTTCAGAAGTTTTAGACACCTCAGACCAAAACATAGAAATGTAAACCTATCCATGCAATAGTCAACAAGTTGCCCTCAACCTCTTCCATACATACCTAATAAAGCAAGTATTTGCCAAGGTTATATTACAAGAACGTCCAACAAGCACAATAGACAAAAGTTAATGATCGTTGCCCCATTCCTATTTCTCTAAATCCTCTATTTTGGGATATCATCGAGACATCCTTGGAATGAGCACAAATAAGATAAATAAAAAAAAAAGACCAAGTAAACAAACAAACCGATGCTCTTCAATACCACTAATAGAGAGAGGATGTGTTTTCTAAGGATGATAACCAAAACTTATTGCCAAAAGATAATACCCATTGTAGGAAGGATTCATCCTAGGACATGTTAGTGGATGGCGGCACGTCATTTCATTTATCCAAAGTGTTCTAAGGGATGATTGATATGGGACCAATTTAGATGATGAGTTACCAATACGAACAGATAACCAGCTTGCTTACGCACTAATTTAGACTTTAGACTTGATATTTTTGAGTTTTCACTTTTAATCTGCTAGACTTGTTTCCAATTGTCTTGCCAAAGATTGAGGATGATGATCAGTTTATTATGGATGGTGTTTATTGCGGGTGCAAGCGAGATGAGATGGATGGATTTTTTCAAATATTTGGATGTTTTTGACGTTTTTAGAATGTTTTGAGGCTATTTTTGGTGATTTTGAGATTTTTCAAATGTTTTTGGATTTTCTGATATTTTGACCAAGAGACTAATGTAATGACCTATCCTAGGGGTCTCAAGAGCTAGTCAACAGACGAGCCTTGCCTACGTTACATATGCAGAGACCACATAGTTTGACTTATGACTTGATCGATTTACAAATGACGATATACATGATGAGATGTCAGTTTATTATGACGGACTCCTATAGGACTAACCTAAATGTCTCGGGGGATGATCAAAGATCAAACTTTCCTACGTTCAAGCTTAGAGATGACATAGTTCGACAAGACGACCCTGTTTTTGAGTTTTTCTGAATGACTTTTTGACATGTTTTTGGATTTTGATATGTTTTGATGTTTTTGGATTTTGTGATGTTTTGATGTTTTTGGATTTTCTAATTTTGAGGATTTTAAGATCATACATGAATCCAATCTGATAAGAACATGCCCCTAGTGTAATGCCATAGACTACCCTGATAAAGGTAGGATCATGATACGAAAATAGGACCAAGCTATGGTGCGGATGCGAGTGGATGAGTGATGGATGGAGATCAGAATGCGATGGATGATGGGATCGAAATGGAGGGATGATGTTGAACAAGCCATAAATATCCTAGTGGATGGAAAGTGCTTATTTACACAAGGTGCATGTTTTCCAGGTTTTCACCAAGGCACTTGCCCAAAGTGCCACCGAAGTGGTTTTCACTAGAGGATGATTTTTTTGATTTTTTTTTTTGATTTTTTGTTGTCATCAAGATGCCTGTTTGCCAAATTTTCACCAAAGTGACCATTTTTTAAGGACATTTTCTAATTTTTTGGATTTTTTTGGTTCTATACCTTGAAAGATTTAGGCATAAAACTTTTTGAGATGGGAGCTGTTCATGGGCTCCTGCAGAGGTTCCCCCTTGGGTGTTGATAGCTAATATACCCCTGATTTGTAACTTGCTGTTATGATGAACGGTCCTAACCAATTAGGTTCGAACTTGCCTTTGCTACTTGGGTTTGGGACATTCTTCTGATTTTCTTTTAAGACCATTTCTCTGACTTGGAAAGTCCTGCTTCTGATCTTCTTGTTGTAGCTCCATTTGAGTCTATTATGATAGACCTGCAAATGGTTCAAAGCATCAATATGTCTCTCATCCAGTAACTCCAGATCATTTAGTCTTGATACCTAGTAGTCCTCATCAATGATGAGGTTTTACAGTTATATTCTGAGGGATGGGAGCTCGATCTCAATGGGGAGTATGGCTTCTGATTCGTAGACCAAGTAGAATGGGGTGGCACCAGTGGGTGTGCAGATGCTGGTTTGATAGGCCCAAAGGGCAGGATTAAGTTGTAGATACCAGTCACGACCTGCGTCATTGACTGTTTTCTTGAGGATTTTGAGGATGGTTTTGTTTGTAGCTTCTTCTTGGCCATTGCCTTGGGGATAGTATGGGGTGGAAAAGTGATGTTGGATTTTGAATTTCTCGCACAAGTCGTGAACCTCCTGGTTCTTGAATGGTGTCCCATTATCCGAGATAATGGCTTGTGGGACCCCATAATGACAGATGAGATAGTTTAGGATAAATTTTGAGATCTACTTCCTAGTTATATATGTCATGGGTATGGCCTCTACCCACTTTTTGAAGTACTCAGTTGTAGTTATGATGAATTTGTGGCCATTGGATGAGGTGGGTGTTATTTTCCCAATGAGATCAAGTCTCGACTACGAAAAAGGCCATGGTGTGATGATAGGATGAAGCTCTTGAGCTGGAGTATGGATGAGGTCCCCATGCTGCTGACATTGTAGACACTACTTAGCATGATCATGTGATTCTCTTTCCATTGTGGGCCAGTAATACCCCATCCTCAGCTGTTTCTTGGCGATGGTCATTCCACTCGAGTGTGAGCCACAGATACAGTTATGAACTTTGGTTAGAGCGGTTAATGCCTCCTCAACATTTAGGAAACGCAGTAAGGTGCCTTCTATGATTCTACGGTATAAGGTATCACCTATGATCACAAATCTGGATGCCTTTTTGACAAAGGTTCGTTTTAGGTTTGATGGTAGGTCAGCGGCTATGAATTCTATTCGAAGATATGTATAGATGTCATGATACCAAGGATTGCCAGGACCAATGATTTCACACACATATCCCGATTCTAGTACCTTGAATGTGGGAACGAGAAGCTGCTCGACTAGAAATTCATATTTCAGAACATTGTGAGGGATGTCTAATAAGGACCCAATTGTAGCCATGGTGTCTGCTGCTCTATTGTTGGTTCTTGGAATCTGCTCAAATGTTATGTCAATGAAGGATTCCTTGAGAGTCTCCACCAATTTCTTGTATGGAGTGAGCTTGTCATCCTTAGTCTGATATTCATTATTGACCTAATTTATGATCAACTGAGAGTCTCCATACACCTTGAGAGCTATGATGTTCCATTGCACTACTATCCTGAGACCTATAGTCAAAGCCTCGTATTCCGCTATGTTGTTGGTGCAAGGAAATGCCAATTTGTATGACTTTGGTATGCAGTCCCCCTGTGGGGTGATGAAGAAGACACCAACTCCTGATCCATGTTGTGTGTATGAACCATCAAAGTATAGTTTCCAATGGTTAGTTACGTTGAGGTTAAAAATGGATTCATCTGGGAATTCTGAGACAAGAGGGTTCTTAGAATAAATAGGTGCTTCTGCTAGTTGATCCACAATAACCTGGCCTTTAATGGATTTCTTCTCTACATACTCAATGTCATACTCTGATAGTATCATCACCCATTTTTCCATTCTTCCCATGAGCATTTCCTTTGATAAGAGATACTTGAGGGGATCAATTTTCAATGAGCTTTATCTTGTGTGCCAACATATAATGTCTAAATTTTTGGGATGCAAACACTACTGTGAGGAAAGCTTTCTCGATTAATGAGTAATTTAGCTCATGACTGACCATTGTTCTGTTGATATAGTAGATAGCCCTCTCCATTCCAATTTCATCATGTTGAGCAAGAAGAGCTCCAAGGGCTGCTGCTGTTGCTGACACATATAAGATCAATGGCTTTCTTGGGATAGGTGACATTAACACTGGTGGTGTTAGTAGGTATTCCTTGATTTTTTTAAATTCCTCTTTTCACTTTGTATCCCATTTGTATGCTACCCCCTTCTGAAGTAGGTGAGAATATGGATTCTTCTTGTCTGCCAGTTGTGCTATGAATCATCAGATGGATTGAAGTCGGCCTTGGAGACCTCTCAGTTGCCTTAATTTCTTTGGTGCTTCCATCTCAAGGATTTCTTTGACCTTTGTCGGATCCACCTCGATACCCCTCATGGAGACTATGTATCCTAGCAATTTACCTGATTGTACACTGAAGACACACTTCTTGGGATTTAGTTTGACTTTGTATTCCTCCAGTCTATCAAAGATAGTGCTTAGGGTTGCTATATGATCTTTTCTCTTTCTTGACTTAGCTAGAATGTTGTCGACATAGTCTTCAACTATTTTATGGATCATGTCATGGAATATTAATGTCATGGCCCTTTGATAGGTTGCTCCTGTGTTCTTTAGACCGAATGGCATCATGTTCCAGCAGTAGGTCCCCCATGGACAAGTGAAAGTCATCTTATGTTGATCTTCTTTTGCTATCATGATCTGGTTGTATCCTGAAAATCCATCTATTAATGATAGCATCTCATGCCCTGCTGTCATATCTACTATCATGTCGATGTTGGGAAGCGGGAAATCATCCTTGGGACATGCTTTGTTCAAATCTCTGAAGTCCATACAGATTTTGATGGCTCCGTCAGGTTTTGAAATAGGTACCAAATTTGACACCCATTCTAGATAATCAATTGGTCGGATAAATCCTGCATCTAACAACTTTTTGAGCTCCATTTTGACCAATAAGGCTATTTGAGGATGCATTTTTCGAAGCTTTCGTTTGACCGGTTTTGCTTCTAGATATACTGCTAAATGATGAACTACAGTCTTTGGATCAAGTCCCGGCATGTCAGCATAACTCCATGCGAAGTTTATTTGCCTTTCCATTAGGAATGCTGCTAGGAGTTCTTGCTAATTTGATAATAGTGATTCTGCATAGAATGTGATATGTGGGGTCCTGTGTTCCTAGGTTGATAGGATTGCATTTTTCGACCAAGACTGCTGACTTCTCTTCATGGATAGCTCTCAGAGGAAGATTGAATCCTTCATCCTCGGGCACCTTAGAGAGGTTTTCACCATTGGATACGTCCTTTATTTTTACTTTTTTCTTGTCGGAGAGTGCCACAATGTGGTTTTCACTCAAGGACTTGGATATGATTCTTAGTTTCTCACTTTTGTGACTGAAGGATTCAATCGTTTCCCTGTAATAGGCATGTGTGTCCAACTCCACTATAAATCTTGGCTTGTGATCCCCATCTAGAATGTTATCCCTCAATCCCATGAATTCTAAGAGCACCTCATCATTTTTGAATGTATCAAAAACTGGCAGTCCTCATTGGTCATAGTCGATCAGTTGGGGATACACTAAATGGATTTCATGATTTTGTTGTTCTAGTTTGAAGGATAGGGTACTAATCATACATAGGGTGGTTTCTTCGAATAGCCTAGGTAGATCGATCATGGGGTCCTCATCATTGCTACTAATATAGGGCTTAGTTATGAAGTTATGTATGTCTCTACCTATGGATATTGGTGAGTGTACTTGTGCTAGTATTGGCTGAGGAGAAATATTAACCGTTCTAACTAGAGGACTTCGGCCACGTATGGTTATACTTAGCGGGGTACATCCAAGGCCAAGATTTGTTATAGGTCGCGTCTCTGGCATGATAGGTATTATGAGGCCATTGTCATTTTTTCCTAGCCTTTGATTTCTGTCGTAACCCATTGCGAGCATCATGTGTAGGCCCTTGCTTGTCTCATCCATTGGTAATTCAAGTGTCAGTCTTTCATCTCGATACAACATGTGAGATGGATCTTCTTCAATAACCTCCTGACCAAGGTTTCCCCAGCTTATGAATTCGGGATAGTTTCTAGGAGACGTTCGAGATGTGGAAGCTTGGTTTTCTTGTGGGCGTCCCTGTGATCTAGGAGATTGTGGTAACTCTCCTATCACAAAAGCATTGTTAGTGAGCTTGTAGCTTCCACAACCATTGTCCTGGATTATGAGCTTGATGTCGAAGATGGTGGGGATGGTGGGAATGGCTGGTGTCTCTATCGTAGAAGTGGACGTGAGAGTGGCGGGGTCGATGTATGGTGTGGATGGGCCCTGATTAGTTTTTGGTACTTGGGGGATTTTGTAATATTTTGCTTCAAGATTTTTGCAATATGAGAACACTTCGGGATCACCATGAATGGTAACCTATTGTCCATTATGTGTAAATTTCACACATTGGTGGAAGGTTGATGCTACGGCTTTCATCGCTTGGATCCATGGGCATCCCAGGAGGATATTATACGGAAAAACAAGGTCTAAGACCTAACAAGTAGTTTTCATGAGAATCGGAAATACTTGAATAGGGAGTTTGATTGTGCCCTAAGGCACTCTTTCTTGGTCATCATATGCTCTTATCGTGATTCCCTTTCCTTTGTCGATGGAATCTTCTGATATTTTCAACTGCTTGATGAGGTTGAGAGAACAAATGTTCAAACCTGCACCTCCATCCACCAAGACCCTTTTGATTTTGCTTTTATGTACTATGGCTTCCAAGTGAAGTGCGTGGTTGTGAGATGGTTGGGCGGGGAAATCCTGATAAGAAAATGTAAGGAGATTAGGCGTTATGATATTTCTGACCATAGCTTGGAATTGCTCCGCATCGAGATCTGCGGGGACAGTGGATGAGGCTAATGCTTCTTCAAGGATCATTTTGTGTGCTGATGATATTTTCAACAACTCCATGATGGAGATGTGTGCTGGTGTTCTCTTGAGTTGATCTAATACATTGTAGCCATTAGGAACGGGTCTAGATGCAGGGACTCTATTTGGTTGGGATGACCCTGCAATGGTGACTTTGTCACATGATGACCATGCAATCTTCATTTAGTGAGGCAACGATGGATTCATAGACATGATTTACATTACCCTTCCCTTTATCATTTTTATTCCCTTTGTTACCATGATTCAGCATCCGATTCGTATAGATCTTAAGATATTGATTTCTAGTAGGTTGTTCCACATTTATGATTTTCTTATTGATGAGATCTTGGATGATGTTTTTGAGTCTCATGCAACTGTTTGTGGTGTGGCCTTTGATTTTATGAAATTCACAAAGTTGATTCTCGTTATACTAAGGAGGTTTGACATCGAGTTCTTGGTAATTCTCAAAGGTAGGAGGCTTGATGAGTTTTTCGTCGATCAACTTTTTCATTATGTCCTCAAGTGGTTCTCTGAAAATGGTGTATTTTCATTTGGGATAACTTTTACATTGAGGTGGTCCCCTTTGGTTGTTAAGATTATTGATGGTTGGATTGTTGTTGGGTTGGTATGTTGTGTGATGAGTGTTTTGGTGTTGTGTTTGGATTTGTGGTGCGGGTGTATGTTGGCATGGGCCACTAATGACCACCTTGGCATCAACGACACCATCATTAGTAATGTTTTTGTTCCTTGCCCACATGCGAGGTTTATCATTGTAATTGGATGGTGGGCGGTTTTTTTGTTGTTCGTGGTATGATGTTGATTCTACGGGTTGACTCACAAGGGCTCTTTCGATGCTAAGCACCTTGGCAATCAGTTGATCATATGTGGTGATGCCTTGAACCTTGAGATGAAATACCAAGTGGCCTTCAAGGTTGGCTATGATGGTGCAAACTTGTTGTTCTTCTGGCATGGTCCACTTGCTCCGATTGGCCTTGGATCGCCATTGTTGAAGGAATGAAGCGAAAGATTCATTATTTCCTTGTTTTAGAGCGTATAGTTCTTCAAGACTAACATCCATTGCAATGTTACATGCGTAGTTCCTAATGAATGCGTCCCTAATTTCTTGGAATGTTCTAATGCCTGAAGGTAAGCGAGAGAACCATTCTATAGCGGGGCCTACCAAGCTTCTAGGAAATAGCCGCATTAGATAAGTATTGTCATATGCAACTTCCATGCAATGAACCTGGAATTCCCTGATGTAATCTTCAGGGTTTCCCATCCCTCGATATTTGTCAAATTTGGGGATTTCAAATCCCTTAGGGAACGGTTTCATCTCTAGGCTCCTATCAAATGGATAGGGAGACAAGTTGCTTGGTGTTTTGGTTGTTCGCCCTGATTGAAGGTTGAGCACTTGTTGCAAGAGCAACCTGAGTTGTGTCGTCACATCATTTTGTGGATCAAGGGGTGGGATGAAAGTGTTTTGGGGTGTTTCAATTGTGGGTTGGGTGGGTGGATTGGTCGGTGTGTTGTTCAATGGTATTTGTATGTTTTACTGAGTGAGGTAGGCTTCCACCTGCTTATGTATGAACAATGCTTGTTGTTGATCTTGTTGTTGTTGTGCTAATATTTATGCTTGTTGTTGTTCTTGTTGCTATTCCAACAACGCTTGTTGTTGTGCTTGTTGTTGCTCCAACAACGCTTGTTGTTGGGCTGCCAATATTGCTACTTCCTGCTACTCTTGGTATTGCTTTAATGCTTGCTGGTATGCTTGAAATTGCGCTACTTGTCTTTGTGTAAGAAGTTGTGCTTGAGCTTGTGCTTGTGCGGCTTGTGCTTGGGTTGCTTGTTGTTGTAATAAAATTTTTGCTTGAGCGGTCTTTTGTGCTTGCAATTCTTGTGCAACTTGTTGTTGTTGCAATAAAGCTTGGGATTGTTGTGCTTGTTGTGCTTGCAATGCGGCTCGTGTAGCTTGGGTAGCTTGAGCGGCTTACCCAGCTTGAGTAGCTTGCTGAGCAGCTAGTTGTTTGGCTTTTTGTTTCTGAACTTGTTGGTATCCTCTTTGGAAAGCAGCTTGCATTGTTGCATCGTATTGGCTTGATGTGGTGAAAGTTGGAGTTGGTGGGGGTGGAGGTGGATTTGGAATGGTGTTTGTGAAGGTGGTGTTGGTGTTTTGCATGATGGATGGTGTTGTTGATGTGATTGGTCCCTAAGAGACCATGCTTTGTGATGTTAGGGGGGTGTTTGATGATGTTGCAATTGCTTGTGCATTTGTTGTTTGTTGTTGTGATATCAACAACAAATTTTGAGCATTTGGTGTAGTGCCTTGATTGATGGTTGGGATATAGGTTTGATTGATACTTGGTAGAGGGGGAAGCCCTAAACCAAGGAGTGGTGTAGATGATAATGGTAATGGTGGAAGTGGTGGAAATGTAAGAGGTGTTAGTTGTTGTGAAAATTTCGTGGTGTCAAATATGCCTCTTGATCCGAACATGTCTCCCTCTTCTTGTGAATTTGTAAGGAGAGGATTTTGAGGTGTTGCGTGAAAAAATGATGATGGTGGATCATGATGGAAGGTGAGAGGAACATTTTTGTGTGATAGGTTTTGGGGTATGTTTTGTTCCAAGGTGGTGTTTGCATCCAAGTTTTGATTATTAACAAGGGGGTGTGCTTGAAGAGCATTGAGAAATGTATTTCCCTTGTTAACATTAGGTTGGGTTGGAGAAAACGATGTTGTGATTTGCAGAATGTTTTGCGTGATGTTTTGAGATGGGGGTGTAGATGAGATGGGAATGGTGGATGAGATTGGAGGAAAAGATGTCTCCACTATAGTACTCACATCAAAATCTAAAGGCAACTTGGCCCCTTGTTTTGCTAGCTCAAGCATGTATAACGAAGGGTTAAGTCTCATCATGATGTTGATGATTCTATGGTTGTCTGGATTTTGGAGCATTTTAGTCATTTCCTCGCGAGACAATCCAAAAGTAAGGTCCTCTCCCTTGTTTTCTTCTTGCGTATTTTGTGATGATGAGAGGGCCAAAGGATTACTTGATTCAGCGGGATTCATTTTTGCATTTGTTTGGCTAAGATCTCTTGAAGCGGGTGTTTCTTTGTTAGTTTCCATACTCTTCTTGTATTGAGATCTAGTTAGAACCATAAGACAAGGATCAATCTTCGAGAATATGGGAGATGAATCTCTTGATTCTTTGAATCAATCTTTATTTTATGTTCCAAAGTAGAAAGTTCTAGGATGCCTTGAGGATCAAAGGTGATGATATGATGATGATGTTTCAGGGATGAATGATACAAATGTTATGATCTTTTGATTAAGTCTTGAAGGAGATACTAGGCTTTTAGGACTTTGCAGATTTTGATTTTGATTTTGGTTTTGAGATTTTGTCCTTGACTTTGATTTTTAATTTGATTTGAATTTTTGAACAAAAAGACCCTAAGATGTTGGATGATGATCTAAGGGATAACTTTGTTCAAAGGATGATGATTTGAATATGTGTGAGGAGAAGGATGCATCTACCCACACCTATTCAAACAAGATGATTGTTTCACTAAGCATATGAAGAAGGATTCATCTACATACACTAAGCTAGAAAAGATGATTTTTGATAACTTTGACTAAGCATATGCAAAAGGTGATTTTGACAAATGTTTTCAAGGACTTAGTCTCAATGATTTTGATGATTTTGATTTTTCCAAAAAGCCTAGTACTAAGGATTATTTCAAGATTTTCCAAAAGGTGATAGTGAGATGGTTTTTTGTTTTGATGTTTTGAGGGATGGATGAAAAAGGATTTTGATATGTTTTGATCCTAAGATGAACATAAAAAGGTACACTTTGTTTTCCTACCTTTTTCCTAGTACCTGCAAAACAACATGAATAAACAAGTGGATCAAATGTGCGAACCCTTTTCCTACTACCTACAAAACAACATGAATAAACAAGTTAAACAAGGAATTACAAGCTAAAACAAGGATTCCCCATGAAATCCATTAACATAGCTCAAATTAGGAAAAAACAATGAAAAACACAATGAAATAGAAAAATAAAGATTGAATCCTAATTAAGCAAGAAAACTCTTGATCCCATGGGGGAATTGGTGCCAATTTGATGTGAAAATTGGCCCTTTCCCAATTCCTATGATGAAATATTGATATGTTGAAGATGATATTTATCCACTTTGATGAAAGATGAGAACTCCAAGCCAAAAATCTGCAAAACCTAACTATGACTCAATGATAATGGATGGAATTCAAGAGATATTTGAGCATGGTAACTTTGCTTGGATTGTGGATGATGAAATGAGGATAGGAGCTCTTTATTTATAGAATTCTAAGATGGATGAATGTCCAAATTTGAACAATATGGGACTAACATTCATCCAATGATATGATGTCACTTGTCAAGCTTTGAATGGATGATGGATGTGCAAGATTTGGGGTTTGTGCCAATAAATGCATAATATTTGAATTTCAAATTTGTTGAAATGACATGCAACAGGGAAAAGAAAATGCAATAAATGCCACTTGGCTCAAGGCAAAGGACATGTAAGAGATTTAAAATGCCTTGTTGGATGTACATATTGACTTGGAATTTTTGAATTCAAATTGAGAGAATATTCCAAAAGATGCGTTGTGAGGAAAATAGAGATTTAATAATGAATTAAATCTATTTTCATGTGCAACTTGCATTATCTAGAGGATGTGACATGAGATGAGGCTAAATTAATCAAGGATTAATTAATTTAACAAGAGATTTGATGATGTGACTTATTTGACTTAGATTTATGGATTTATTTAAATCAAATAAGAGAGGAATATGATAAAAGGCTAATTAAATAATGATTTTGATTTATTTAATTAAAAGGGATGGTGTTAGATTAAATCAAATAAGGTTTTAATTTATTTAATTTAATGGATAGACTTTAGAGATTTAATCAAATAAATTGATTATTTAATTAAATAGGGATGATTAGATCAGATGGATTGATTTAATTAACAAAAGAGATTGACTTGATTAGATAAAATGATTTATTTAATTAAGAGATGGATATTAATGAATTTAATCAGATAGGGAAATTTGATTAAATGGTTAGACCAAGGGATGATTCGGGAAGAAACGATGTTAGTAAGTTAGGATCAGATGGACGATGTCAATCAGTATATTTTACGTGTCTACACAAAGCATCATGAAGAACACGGGCATAAACAAGAAGAAGAGAAAACCTCTGAGGGGAAGGATAGCCCCAAGGAGCACATAGCTACCCAATCCTTAGGAAAAGAAATAGTATTCATCCAGGATTCTAATGACAAAGAAGAAGAGAAAACAGAGTAGGAGACTCCCGGTGGATAAGTAATGGAAATTCAATGCACCCATGAGGAAGAAGGTGATCACGAATCACCAAAAGGGGAATCTCGAGAGCTTGAATGGCTTGAAAAACAATTGGAGAAGAAAACCCCAACCTCAATGGATCCAAAGGCAAGGCTGGAGGCCATTTTTGCTTGAGCCCAAATAAGTACAAAGAAGGAGAAGAAGCTAAAGGTCAGATCTTATATGACCATGGATGCATCAAGATCTAGGATAGTACAGATAGCCACTTCGGTTATGAGAGATGAAGGAGTCGGTTATAATATTTCTACCCTTGATTTGGGAATAGATACAAGAGAGAAGAAAATCAACCATCTCCAGGGATTCGTTGCCACCATTGTGCACCAAATGCATAAGGACAAGACCTCTAAGGAGGAGCTAAAAGCATAGGTGGCAGATTTAACATCCTATATTCAACAATGGTCATTCACCGAGGAGCTTCCCATCACATTGTCAACACCACCCCAACTACTATCCAAAGAACATATTAGCAAGCTGGAAAGAAGAAAAATCTAGACAAAAGCCACTGAGGAATGGCTCTGACGGGTGGTTTACAATGGTGATATGGGCATAGGGCATGCCATTAGAATGGTCAATAAATTTAGGCTTATACAAAATCAGTTGGAGGAGATAGAAAATGTATGCCTCCACTACACTGAATTTTATAGAATCACCAACCCAAAGGTTGAAGCTATCCTCAAGATACCAGAGAGAGCCTGGGAAAAGGAATTTGGCATCGTCAAGGATGATCATTGGTTGGTTGAGACACATAAAATTGCCCTTGATCATTGAATCGATGTGCTAGAAAAAGTGTTGCATGAGATCGAGCTTTACCTCGAATGGGCAAAGGAGCATTGGGCAGACAACAAAGACTATATCAAGCTTATGACTGATCAGGATGTGTTTGCCAAAGAGCTAGATGTTGAAAAGATTAAAGAATATTTGCATAAAAAATTGGAAGAGGGTGAAACAGATGACATGTCTCTGATCGTCATGGATTTCACTGCTAGGGTGTTTGTTCAATCAGAACAAATGGTGAAGGCCACTCCAAAATGTATGAAGCACGAGGAGGAGGTGGCCAATCGTTCTAAGAAGCTTCATTTTAAGATCCTCCAGTCCAAGATCGTTCAAAAGGATAGGCTTTGAATTTTAGTGGAAAAGTTCGTGGAATATGCTGCCCTCAAGAAAAATGAAAGGAATCTGATCATTGAATTCCTCATAGTGTAGCTGCAACAAAAGAGAAATCAACTAGAAGAGAAAAGATCTACAATGTTTCCCACAAGAGGATGAAATAGGCTAAATGAAAAAATGTAATTGTATATTATAAAATATTTAGGGGTAGGTGAAACCCTAATTTGTAGTGAATCTTCTCCACATAATGAGATTAAATCTTGGCCATTAATTTTTCTTTTTGAGCACTATAAATAGGGGGTCTCCTCTCATTTTCAATAGAGATTTGAGTTGTTGTAAAGACATGTTGCTAGAATTTTAATAGGAATTCACTCATTTAGTGGATTCTTGAGTTCCAACTTCATGTTGCATGATTCTTCTTCTCATATTTAGTGAATTTGGATAGATTTACTTTGTTGTTCTATGTGTGTTGGTTTGCTTTAGTAGAATAGTTAATGTTGTTCATTGGTTTTGAAGAATTTTGTTGTGTTGATGCCCTTCCTTGTTCTTTCTTTTTGATGTTTATTGATGACAAACTATAGTGTAAAGCTATTCTAAACATTATATAAATGTTGCACTTAAATTCCATCTCTTGTTCATGATCTATGGTGAATGAAAGGTTGAAAATCTACAAACCTTAGAAGATTGCACATGTTTCATGAGACTGTAAGTTGATTTGGTTAAGTGGAACTTTTTTTGAGAAGGTTGTCCACTGGAAGGTCCTCCATTATCACTGTTCATTGGTAGCTTCAGGCTTAGGAATTTCTCTCTTCCCTGCCCTTTTTCTTTTTTTTTAAATAGGTGCTTTAGATAAAGTTCATTGCACTTTATAAAGCCAAATTGGAAGATTTAAGTGGAGTTTGAGACTGTTGTGCTAAACTTGTAGCAATAAAACAACTTTTCAAAAAAAATTATAAACTCCATCTAAGGATCCAATTCCTCTCCAGTTTAACCCATGTAAGGCCGCCCTATGATTACCAGCAAGATCACATCAAACCAATTGAGATATTCCATGCATGTCATGACCTAACACTCGAGAGACCTTGAGGTAATTTTCAACAACTTGTTGTTGGATAGTACCTTTCGAGAGAGGTAATACACTTATGCATTGCCTGTGTTGAGAAGGTACAAAAAGACCCATCAACAATAGGCATTGGATCTTCTCTTCAAATGTTAGGTGACATTTTTGAACGGCTGGAGTATCTATCATGGCATCCTGGGTCAAAGTTTCAACCATCTTACCTTTCTTCTTCTATGTGTGACTATCATCCCTGCCATCATTAGCCACCTTTTTACCTTGGTTCTTCCTTGATTCCTACTAAAACAATTGAATGGTGAGGGTAGTGTTTTGCACGGTCTCTTTGTTGTAGTTAGTGATTACCCTGAGGTATTGAGTGGTTTTCTCCCAATTCTTATGAATATCCTCAATCTCCATTTGCAAAGTCCTTTTATCATCCTATGTACCAATAATGGATCTCAACTCTTTTAGCTCCTTCTCCCAATTGGCCCACCTCTCGAAAGAATTGTCTAGAGAGGTAATCAGATCCCAGTGCACTTTGTCTTCCACCTCACCCAACCACAAGACATGTTGTTGTAGAAATTTACTTTCCAATGTCTAGATTCTCTCTTTGGCCATAACCAGCTGACCCAATAGCTACTTCACAATATCATTTTGGACATTAATCATCTTCAATATTTTTATTTTTTTTTGTAGATGGGATCAGTAAAAGCACTAAAGTTAAAACCCACCCTAGATTTGACATGGTTCCCCTACAAATTAATGCAGAGGTTGGGGAAATTTTGGAGGTTCGGGTTGAAAATGGTGGGGGTAGTAGGGACATTAGAGACCTCTGTATGGGCAGGGGAGTTCATGGGAGAGTTGGCAAGGGTGGGGTTCCATGACACATCTTCTTCCAAGTTGTCTGATTTATCCAAACTAGAAGGAATAGGAATGGATTCCAACAAGGGAATGCAATTGATGGGGTAGGGAGTGGAATCCTCATTAGCAGGGGATTTTCCACGACCTTGAGAGCTACGTGGAATGGTAGGGGGTTTCATCAAGGGTAATGGAGGGACTAGGGTCTATGGGGGGTTTGGTGGGGTCATGAATTATCAAATTGTTCTTTTTAAATATTATTTAACTTAATATAACATTAATAGACTTATAAAATTAAAATTGCACTGATAGTAACTACAAGTTATATTATTGTGCAACTTAATCATTTGATGAATGTTCGATGGATGTTTGTGGTTGCATTCTAGAAGAAAATGTCTGAAGCACTAGAATTGTGAATTCAAACCTCTGGAATAACTCTAGAACTATTAGATTTAAAAATTACCAATGGTTTACCTTTAATTACTTGTGGACACCAATTTTGGTACCCACAGTTCTCTAACACTTCTAGGGTTTTTCACCTAAAAGGAGAGAGGTAGGCCAAAATGTGTAATGTCCTTACTCAAAACTAATGCAAGTATAAATGAAATATGCCTAAATGGAATGATCTAAATGTAAAGAATGGATAAAAGAGATTGATTATTAATGCAAAAATAATGAAATGCAAGATGTTTGAAAACACATTGTGATATACAAAAACACCTAGAAAGATGAATAGAAATGCAAACAAAAAAGAATAGGAAAGAAAAATAGAAAGAATGCACCTGAAAGTATGTTGAAGACTATAAATGCTACTAATCCCTAGAATTTGGCCTACTAGGACACACTATTCTAGGCGACCTAGTTCCAAATCTAGAAAACTATACAAGAGCCCATTTTGACCAAATGGGCATCCAAAACTACATAAACTTCTTAAAAATAGGTACAATGGGACTAATTCACCACTATTGGTGACTTAGTCTACTTTAGATTTTCTAAAAATCTAGAAGTGGATTCGAAAGCTCTTGGTTTTCACTTTCTGCTCCTCTAGGTGTCTGAATAAAAACTCTAATTTTTGACACTATAAGTGACTTTTTGTGGATGTTTTGACCTAGCCAACAAGGATATGTCTTCAAAAACTTTGCAACCTATTCTTCAATGATTTCCAAGCCTAAATCTACAAACACACAATGAAAGAGAGAGAAATGTTGAATGTTAGGGATGTAGGTTTGACTTGGTCAAACTCCTTTTTAGGTAATTAAACCAAATGAAGAAATAAGATGAAGCATGAACATGAAATGAAGGAATTAGAAACTTTCCATGATGATTGATCTTGAATTTCTACAACAATGGATGAAGAATCTACCTTTGAATACCTTAGAAACTTATCTTGATGACTTAGAATGCTAAAACCCTAGCTTGCTTGACTTAAGAGAGATGATGAATGATGAATGAAATGAATAGGTTATGAATTATAGTTTAGAAGCTTGTTTATATAGGAAATTCACCTAATTTTCCCATTAGTTTGATCCCCAAGGCCAACATGAAGGAAAACTAAACTTAAAATCTAAATTTTCCCACCCGAACCTCAAAGATAGCCCAAATGGGACTAAGTCGCCAAGCTGGGTGACTTAGTCCCACTTGGATGGGAATAATTTTCCCAAATGGGAAACTTGGTCCCATAGGGGCTCTTTTTCTAGTTGGATTGTTCGAGAATGAAGAAATTAGGCTTCTAGTTTGTTCTATTCGGGTCTTTGATCAAATTAACCATTGGGATGCAAAATATGGGGTCATAGGGGCCTATTAATGATGATGTAAAGGGTAATTAGGGCTTGGGACACAAATTTCAATGTGAAAGTGTGATTAAATACACTTTACAACATTAAAATGAGGTCCACATAGCCTAGAAAGGCACAACATCCAATGTGAATGTGTAAAACACATTACAACACTAGATTAGAATTGAATTTAGTTTACAAGCTTTCTAGATTAATGTGAGAATGCAATTAAATACATTTTATAAAATTGAATTAGGGGAAAAATAGGTCCATTATTCTAGAAAAGTGTGAAAGTATTTTACAACACTTTACAATACCTTTACAAGACATCATTAGATGCATTTTATTCAGTTTGCAAGGTTCCAAGACCTAATGTAGATGTGTAAAATACCTCACAACACTAAATAAAGGACTCATTAAGTCCAATTTTTCATCAATTATTCCCATATCAAGCACGTAATACATTTTTTTTGTGACACATTTGGCCCCCGCTTTAGTGAGAGGATGAACTTGCTTCAAAATCACACTAAAGTAGACATTCAAGAGGAGTCCAATCGTACCAATGTAGATGACAAAGAATGACAAAGATCAAGGCAACGGTCAAGCCCCCAAGATCCAAGATCCTAAGTGAAACCAACATACGCACAAGAAGACACATATGAAGTGAATGGTTTACAAAAAATCAAGATATGCAATCATGTAATGACAAGAATGAAAGGAAAGGAAAATGAGGTGGATCAAAGATGTGCTCAGTCTGAGGCCATAGAACATCAAGTCGTTCATAGGGTGAGTTGTCCAAAAGAACCGGTTTGGTGAGAAAGTCATGCCAGTGTGTCAGCTTCCCACCGTATAATGAGAAAGTCATGCCAATGTGTCGGCTTCTCATTATACTAACCATACCAAAGTTATCCTCCTGATAACTTTGATAAGGTACCACAATGTAAATGATTTTTTTTTGTAAATGCTTTTAAATGTTAGGTAAAAGTTTTGTTAAAGGGGATTTTGCTTTGTTCAAGTAAAGGTCTTCTTCTTATGGAGCATTGTGCCTAATGTCTCTGAAAGAGGACAAGTCAAAGTGTCACATCATTTCCAACAGGATGCCTCATTCACATCATGCCATGTCAATTGATCGTACACTCTTGGACATCATCAAACCTAATGACACCACCAAGAAGAGGACACATCACAAGAAAAAATAAAAATCATGCCATTAAATTTTTTCCAAAAGATGTCATCTATGTATGCCCCCACTTTAAAGTGGTTGCTACACCATCACTATGAGCAATTGCTTTAAAGTAGCTAATGATGAAAGAAGACATGAAAGCCAACTTGGAAAGCCCTATTCCAAGTCATATGTTTCCAAATTGAGCTACATCATGAATGATTATGTCACATGCGAGTCAACTTAAGGCATGTTGTCCACATCCCAAGCTTGCTCTTATATGTTCATGAAAGGTTAACGACTAGTGAAAAGAGACAACAACAAGTGACATACGAGGACAAGGTTACTTAACCCCTTTCTCCCACTTAGTGCAGGACAAGGGTGAGCTGGGAAGTGAGGATGATATGCTGCTCCTTACAATAGTGAGTATGTTATGATCATACAACTATTATATGGCAAGGAGCAACAACTAATGCTATTTATGTTGATAAGTAAACATAGTTTTTGCTTGATACATATTTAGTGAGATATCTATTAGTTTAGGATGTACCAAGGTTAAGGTTGTCTTGGAAGAATTGTTTGTGATAGTGTTGAAATTGATTGAAGGTTTTTGTTTGAAGGGACAATGACCAAGATCATGAGTTATTTCCTATATTATAGGGACATGGATACATTGTTCTATAGCATCATATCCTTTCCCAAGTTGGTTTGTTTCTTTTGTTGGATTTGGTGGTTGTTCAATTTCCTCAAAGTTTTTCTTGGATGTTGTCTTTTCTTGTAAGGTGGTTGAAGAGGATGCTATTGAATTTTGTATGACTGTTACCAGTGTCTCTTCGCTCTATTTAGAATCTTTTGTTATGATCTTGTATTTTCCCTTAGATAGAGGTATGAAATCAAAGGTTGTCGAAGAATCTTCCAATAATTTTGAGGATTATTCAATTTTATTTTGTATTTCTATATCATTTTGCTTGGTACTAATCATAGCATACGTAACCTTGTTGCTTTGAGGAGTAGAGGGTGACTTATCATGAACTCCTAAGATTGGCATCAATGCTTGATCCATATCAAGCAATTCAAGATGCTTTAAAGTGAGGTTGATTTTTGGTTTGCATATGATATTGTTGGTGTTTTCCTGTACCATAATACCTTCCCTATTATGAGAGTGTTTAGGAAAACTACAAACTAAATGTTCTTAACATTCAATGTTTGGTTCTTCCATATTGACTTTATCACAAGAATGGGAATGATTAGTGGTTGAAGTGTCTTTCTCAATAAGGGTTGTCCTAGTTGAAGAGGGATAACTAATATTCTCATGAATTTCATGCATTTTTCTTTCTAACATCAAAGTATCATCATCATAACTATGAGGGATACTAGGAGAAGTACAAGTATGATTATCATGATCATTGATGAACTCATGTCATTTTTCCCTAATATCTTCCAAAATAAGAGAGTTAGGGGAAGGATCATAAAGAGGGTTGTTATAGACCTTAAATATTTTATTATCTAAGACCAGTCTATTATCCTCATCATTTACAATCTCATTCTCTTGTGCTGTAATATCTTCCCAAAGGGGATGAGGAGAAGGACAAGCAAGATCTTTATGATTGTTAATGATTGTATCCTCTTTCGCCAAGATACCTTCATCACTAAAAGGAGAGGTATTGGGAGAAGAACAATGATGATCATCATGAGTATCTATGTTTGTATTCTCTTCTATCACATCATCCTCACAAATAGGAGAGATAGTATAGGGTGTATGTTTAAGGAAAGTAGTAACATTTTCATTCTCTTGCACTAAGAGACTCTCATAACTAGGGAATGGATTAAATGCTTGTTAACTAACTTTTTCATTGCAAACTTGGAAAGGATAGATACTAAAATTTTGAAAGAACAATCTATGCAAACTCAAAATGCAATGTAAAAGGCTCAAATGAAATAGAAATTTTAGATGATAATTGACTAATTATGCTATGCAATAATGTGGGAATGCAAAATTTAAAATTAAGCAGTGCACAAAATGAGCCAAATTAAGCTAGATTTAATGAAATGCATGTAACAAGTACTCAACCAACTTATACAAATAGGCAAGGGTAGCAAACAAAATCTTAAAAATAGGGTTTTTAGTTTTGTAAAGGACAATTTTAAGGGTGAAAATGGACTAAGTCGCCCGAGATGGAAAATTAGTCCTAGTAGGGAATTTTTTTTAGAATTTTCAGATTTTTTTGGTTGATTTTGATGTTTTTTGTGTTGTATGATGTAGAATGAAGATGCAAATGCAGAATTTTAGAAGGGTGTAATGATTTAAGATGTAAAAATGCAACCTATATGCACTTTCACTAATGCAAAATTTTAGAAACCCTAGAATGCAACTTTAACAAATGAAAAATGCAATCCAAGCTAATTCTAGGATAATGATGGACTCCAAATCAGACAAGAAGGTATTCAAAAGTCAGGTTCACCAAAATTTGGACACTGATTCTAGCACCTACAGATTCTCTAACACTTATAGGGTTTTTCAACTAAAAGGGAAGAGGTAGGCCAAAATGCGCAATTTCTTCACTCAAAACTAATGCAAGTATAAATGATATATACTTAAATGGAATTATCTAAATATAAAGAATGGATAAAAGAGATTGATTATTAATGCAAAACTAATGAAATGCAAGATGTTTGAACAAACATTGTGATATGCAAAAATACCTAGAAAGATGAATAGAAATGAAAAAATATAGAATAGGAAAGAAAAGTAGAAAGCATGCACCTGGAAATGTGTTGAAGACTAGAAATGCTACTAATCCTAAAAATTTGGCCTACTAGGATACTTACACCATTCTGGGTGACCTAGTCCTGGATCTAGAAAATTGCATTGGAGCCCATTTTGGCCAAATGGGTATTGAGAACTACAAAAACTTATGAAAAATAGGTACAGTGGGACTAAGCCACCACTATTGTTGACTTAGTCCACCTTGGCTTTTCTAAAATTCTGAAAGTGGAGTTGCAAGCTCTTGGTCTGCACTTTCTGCTCCTCTAGGTGTTCGCTTCTGAAACTCTAATTTTCAGCACTGTAAGTGACTTTTTGTGGATGTTTTGACCTAGCCAACAAGGAGATGTATTCAAAAAATTTGCAACCTATTCTTCAATGATTTACAAGCCTAAATTTGCAAACACACAATGAAAGAGAGAGAAATGTTGAATGTTAGGGTATGGGGGTTTGCCTTGGTCAAACCCATTTTTAGGTAATTAAACCAAATGAAGAAATAAGATGAAGGATGAATATGAAATGAAGGAGTTAGAAACTTTCCATGATGATTGATCTTGAATTTCTAAAACAATGGATGGGGAATCTACCCTTGAATTCCTTAGAAAGCTATCTTGCTGACTTAGAATGCTAAAACCCTAACTTGCTTGACTTGAGAGAGATGATGAATGATGAAAAAAATGATTAGGTTATGAATTAGGATTTAGAAGCTTGTTTATATAGGAAATTCACCTAATTTTACTATTAATTTGATCCCTAAGGCCGACATGAAGGAAAAATAAACTTAAAATCCAATTTTTCCCACCCGAATCTCGAAAATAGCCCAAATGGGACTAAGTTGCCAAGTTGGGTGACTTAGACCCACCTGGATGGGACTAATTTCCATAGATGGGTGACTTGGTCCCATAGGGGCTCTTTTTCCAGCTAGATTTTTCGAGAATGAAGAAATTAGGCTTCTAGGTTATTCTAGTTGGGTGTTTGATCAAATTAAGCCTTGGGATGCAAAATATGGGGTCATAGGGGCCTATTAATGATGATGTAAATGGTAATTAGAGCTTGGGACACAAATTTCAATGTGAAAGTGTGATTAAATACACTTTACAACATTAAAATGATGTCCACATAGCCTAGAAAGCCACAACATCCAATGTGAATGTGTAAAACACATTACAACACTAGATTAGAATTGAGTTTAGTTTACAATCTTTCTAGATTAATTTGAGAATGCAATTAAATACATTTTATAACATTGAATTAGGGGAAAAATAGGTCCAGTAGTCTAGAAAAGTGTGAAAGTATTTTATGACACTTTACAACACCTTTACAAGACATCGTTAGATGTATTTTATTCAATTTTCAAGGTTCCAAGACCTAATGTAGATGTGTAAAATACCTCACAACACTAAATCAAGGCCTCATTAAGTCCAGCTTTTCATCAATTATTCCCATATCAAGCAAGAAATACATTTTTTATGACACGTTACTTATTAAATCACTTAAATTCATGACTCATTTTTTGTGATATAATATTGGCACATCACTATGTGTGTGTCTTATGGTGAATTAAGTGCTCAAGTGTTGGTATTGATGTCTGCATTCTATATATACTTCTCCAACTTGTTGTTCTTCATATAATTTATAATATATTTTATTTCTCTTCTCTATTCACAATTTCACTTTGATACTATGGAGCCTTCATGGTATGTCATACTACCCAAATATTTTTGGGAGAAAAGAAGAAAAAATACATACAATAGATGAAAGTTGGGTATGGTTTTCACTATTCCTTGTGTGGAAGTTGAGGACGCTATAAGAACAATTCTGAGTAGGGTTCCAATAGTTTTAGAACAACTCCCATGCTCTATTTTTTGAGGTAGCTTCTACTTTCTTGTATAATTTCATGGACACTTTGTTGGATAAAGAGTTGGTGAAGATGTTGGAAATATGTTATTTTCATTCTTTCATTTACTATCTTTCTTCATTGGATTTGGAACTAGGGCATTATAATTTTGAATTTGGGTTAGTGCTTGTTGATGGAATCTTTCCCAAAGTTGAACTGGTTGCTTCTATAGTGCAAGCTCTTACCCTAGTTCTTATGAGGTTTGGTCTTGTCTATGATACGACAAAGAATCATTGTAGAGTAGAGTTTTGGAGGAAGGATTTGAGTGATTCCATTTCCTTCTTTGCTCTTACTTTGTTCAATTCAATTCACCTACTTCTTAGACACCTAGTTCATGGCCTCTAGTAATGGTAAAAAATATTTTGTAATGAATAGTGTCTATATTTTGTTGTACAACTCTTTTAATATGTATTTTATGACTAGTTTTTCGTCATAGTGCCTTTTTGGCTAGCCTTTCTATGTACTTCAGTCTTTACTTACTTAAATTAAAATACTTTTCATAGCTCCATTTTTGTAAATTCATTTTTCTTTGTTCAATACAAAAAAGTGGATTTTAAGACTGAAAAGACATTTCTAATTTTTGTATGATTCATTTTTTTACTTCTTTGACATATATATTTAATATTACTCTTAATTGTCAAGAAACTAGTATGTGAATAAAAATTGTATTATACTCCACAAAAATATTATTATTTTATAAGTTAATATAATGTTAATATACTAAGAAAATTAAAGTTAAAGTGAAAAAATATTTCATTGTTTGATGAATGAATTATCAACATATTGTTTTGATTATAGGTGAGTGAAATTTATTGACTTATCAGTGGAAATTGATAATGATTAATTTGTAAAACAAGCCATATAATTCTCTATTTTTTCAATGCTTCAAAGTACTATGCCTGCCATTTAATTCTCTGTCTTTTTATTGATTTCCTCAATTTCACAAGTTTATTGTTCATTGAAGAACATATGGTTATGAAATTGCGGATTAACACCATATGTACCTAGGAAATATTTAAAAGATTCAAAGTTAAGATCCTCTTCTAATCCAAAGCAAGCAAAATGATTGATTTGATAACTTGATACTGAAAATGGAAAAAATTATGGAATGTGTTTTCTTTTTACTGATTTCTACAATTCCATGGGATTATTGTTCATTGAATAAAATGGGGTTGCAAAATCATAGATTAATGCCATATGTACATCTGAAGTGAGTCATTTGATAACTTAATATTGAAAACTAAATGACGTACTGTACATGATGATGTCATGATCTAGTTATCAATCAAAATGAGATTTGTAATATATTTCGTATCATTTGAGTGGCATGCTTGTCAGCATGTAGCCAAATGTCAATAAAAAGAAATTATACCTCACATGATTAAAGTTGGTTACTTGGTTAGCACAAAAAAGAAATTATACCTCACACAAATCATGATTAAATAGGCATGGTGACTCAGTGAGCTCAAAAATGGCATGTAAATAGGGATAGTGAGCACAACTAAAATCATTCGTAGAAGGCTTTACTATTGAGTGCAATATTCTGAATCTTGATTAACATTTTTCATTTTGCAAGGTTACTAGGAATAAGATGATTTTTTGGTATTATTAGGGATATTCTAAATTCTCTTTCCTCTAGTTATGTAGTTACAAAGTAAAAGACCAATTTCCTTCAAGTTCATAATGGGTGGAATTTGAAAGAAGTTGATCTAGTTTACCTAGCTTCTAAGCCAAGTTTTGAACCAAGATGAGGAGCTTTGATGGAGATAAGTTATTTCAGAGAGAGTGCAGCCACATAAGTATTTTAATATTGTTTGCATTGAAACCTATTGACTTCTCATACTACATTTAGATAGAGGCCCTCAAAGAGGAACATTGGACTTTCAAAGTCATTCTACACTATCCTAGTGCCTTGGAAATGCTTGAAGAGGGTGGTAGCAAATTTACTACCCCTTATCTTTTGCATAATTCCAATTGGTAACCAAGATAGGTACATTTCTATATTAACTTCTCCCCTTTTCCCAGCATGGTAGGAAAGCCCTATACATTTTCAAAGGAATTTTAGGCTATTCTAGTGGGTCAAAATTATCATATTATGAAATATATTTTGTTTTATTTTTTTTAACTATTATCTCATACTTCACCATAGTGGGATGCAAAACTAGGGTGCAATTTTTTCTATAAATGTAGAACCATAGTAGTGGCTTGAAGCTATCATTTGAAATCCTAAGATTGAAAGCATGATCAGTAAGCCCCATGGTCTATATCCCATAACACCACTACCAGCTTGGAATCAATTGTGTCTGATGTAAAGTGACATGTGTCATTTATACAAAATAAGAGCTTGCATGCTCTACTCATCTTTAAAAGGCTATGCAATAATGTAACATTGTAATTCAATTGTAATAAAATAAATGGTTATGTTATTCTTTGTTATTCATTTACATTAAATAATTATTTTGTGTGTTTGATGTCTATTCAAATTATACAAGTAATTATCATTAATGGGTGCTGTCATAATAGTGGTTTACAATTCCTGAGAGGAACGAATTTGAGCTGAAATCACATATTTTTAGAAAATATAATTATTTAAGCCTTAAAAAGTTCCATTTTAAGGATTCCAATTGAAGAGGATTTGGTCAAATCACCTTAGATCAAACCCCCTTGGATAGAACCTCGCTAGTTTTAAACCATACCTATAAATGCGTCTCCTTTACACCTATCAAAATGCTGATAAAAAATACTTTTGAATTAGATTTTGGGGGATCAAATGAATTCATTTAAAATTTATTTCAAATGATTATGGTATTCCTCAGAACAAGCTATCAATGAATATAATTTTAATATGTTTTGGTTTTGTTATGTATTTGTTTTTTAAGTTTTATTAAACATAGGTTTTTCATCGAAAATGAATTTCTTTGTTCTTCACATGTGGAAAAATAGAAGATTATCAAAAAAAAAATGAAAAAATGAGTGCACCAGATATTGAAGTCCTTGATCCAACAAAAAAAATTAAATTAAATTTTGACATATACAAAAAAGTTACGCGTTAGACAACCATGCGAATTGTAATTTGTTTGACTTTGAAACTTGATTAAGGAAAAAATATTCAATAAAAAATATCTAACCAAGTGGAAACACTAGATATCAGAGTTACAAATCTAAATTTGATAGAATTAGAATTTTATCCTTCATGGAAAAAACTATGGTTATACTGACGTCACTTTTAAAAATGTTATTTTCTAAAAAATCTATTTTCGTGGGAGATGGAAAAAGAAGTGCAATTTGATTCCAAAAATTTTGAAAAAATATTTTTAGAATCTACAGACAAAATTTGATGAGACTCTAGTTTGCACCATCTTCAAATTCCTCATAGTTTAGTTGCTATAGGTGCCCGAATGTGAAGATTTAGTTAAAAATAATAATTTTAGTGTCCAGTTTGGCCAAAAATTGTAAACCACTATTATGGGATCACCCTAATGTTTCTAGCAGTATTACTTGCACATAAAATTTAAAAGAGTTTCAATGATTACACTGATAAAAAAATATGTGTATGTTAATATGTTACAGAGTATATGTTTGTGCATGCATGGGCTACAAGTTGAAAGTTCTAGTTACATGTGGCTAGATCAAATAATTAATAATAAGTTCTAAAAATGTCACGAATAAACTTAGACAAATGAGATTTTTTTCCTTCAAAAAATTAAGTATTATCTATTTATGAAATATTTGTATGCAGATTTAAAACATAAAGCAATACAAATGAAAAAAGTAAGTTGCCATCAAATTGACAAAAAGAACTAAAAATGTCACTCTTGCTAGGGTTTTCCAAAATGTTATTTCAAATTTTTTGTTGACTTGCTCCCCCAATTCCCAGTGTCATTAGGCATTTTATTAAGTTTTTTGCAACATTAAGTTATTGGCCCCTTGATCCTCTCCTAGTGCACACTTAAGAAGAAGATTTCACATGTGCTTAATTAAATGGCTTATGTGAGCCCACACTTTATGGTTTGATGAGTCCATGAATAGTTTTATAAAGATTAAGTTAATTGTCGTGGAACTGCAGAAAGGGGAGAGGTGTCAATCAATGGACTCATAGGTGTCAATCAATATCTTCCTTTTAAAGGGATTCTGTGAGTCCATAGGATGATTCAAGAAGATCTATATATGACTCATAGAAATGTGGAATGGACATGTGGACTCATCTCAATGTCTCTAATGGGTTTTCTATCAAAGGCTAGGATTATGAGCAATGGAATGATTCTATGAGTCTACAAGATGATTTCAGAATATCTATATGTGATTCGTGGAAACATGGAATGGACACATGGACTCATCTCAATGTCTACAACGGGTTTTCTGTCAAAGGCTAGGATTGTGAGCAATGGAATGATTTTGTGAGTCTGTGAATAGTTTTATAAAGGTTAAGTCAATTTTCATAGAACCACAGAAAGGGAACATGTGTCAATGTCTTGCTTTTAAAGAGATTCCATGAGGCCACAAGATGATCCAAGAAGATCTATATGTGACTCATGGAACCATAGTATGAACACGTGGACTCATCTCAATGTCTCCAATGAGTTTTCTATAAAAGTAAAATCTCATGAGGATTGTCTATCCTAGCAAACTAAAGTTTAAAACAACTTTAAAACACATTTTTATATCATAAATTACTTGATCATCTGATGAACGTATGATGGATGGTTGTAGTTATATTCCAGAATGAAATGCATAGAGTTCTAGGCTTCTGAACTCAAACCTATGAAATCGTGATATAATCGTTAGGTTTACAAAGATTAATGGTAGATAATTCATTTGAGATGGAACATTTGAATGATGACACCTCTTTCCAATAGTGATCAATTAATAGAAGGTATAGAAATGTAAGAAAAAATTTCAATTTATTTCTAAGTGTCTATAAAAAAATGTATTGTACTAATTGTGTAGTGAAGAGGTAACACTTTGATGTTTCATTCACTTTAATATTTGAAAAAATGGTGATCTTTCTATTGCTAAGTTTTTTTTTTAAGTGAGAGGGTCAACGCATAGAGAGACTTCAGATTGCTCATTGTAGTGCACCAAGGATATTTTGGGTTCCACCACAACCATTCCACACCTTTCAATGTCTCTATGTTAATATTTTCAAGAATCAAAATTTTTTTAAGTGAAAGAACAAATCCTATGTTTCATCATTTCTTAAATTCTTAATTTTTCAAACTTTGGGTTTAGGGTTGAGAACTTGAGAGGCATAATAAAAAATTAAGGACTTAAGAGGGACTTCACACTATACAAGCATGTTGACCACCAATACTAGACTATTTGTTGGGAAAGGAAAAAAAAATTCAAATAAAAAAATAGATTATGCTTGAGTGCTTAAAACCCTAGGTTTCATGGATGAATACCATGATATTTATGATCATGAAATCTATGGTAGACTTACCTTAGAACTTATATTTTCATGTTACAATAAGGCTGCAAAGCAAATGTAATTGAAAAATAGTAAAAAAAATCCAAGTAATAGTATCACTACACTATGGGTAGTTGGTGTTGATGCCAAAAATTAACAAGCAACAACCTTATGGGAAACTTAGTTAATGGGGGGACCAATTGTGCTAAACTGAGTGACCTCCAGGTTTTTAAAGAAGTTGGGATTCTTCTATAATTGGAATTTTGGAATGGGAAAAGGAAGGAGATATATAAAATAAAGATCTAACTAAGGTGATGCACCAAAAAGTAGGTGTGGGCATGATAAATCTATCTTTTGGATGGGATTCAAGGGCCCGTTCAACAATCTGCATGTACCAGAATAATGAACATCAAAGATGAAAACCTGAATAATTTATCCAATAACATAAAATAACTACCATACACATTTACTGAAAAGAAGAGTCAAAGACATGGCCTAAATCAACAAAATTATATTGAAATCATAGAATTTCTACAAATAAACAACTCAGTATAGTAAAGGCATAGTCTAGTGTTTTGTCAAATAGCTAAGAAACAGAAAGGAAAAACAATGGCACTATCTATGAGTCTTATACAATAATCTAAAACAATAAAAAGGCCTAGTTTCTTTCACTATTTATATATATAGAAAATAATCCCATCGCCTAAAAACTGGTAATAGAAAAGATTCCTTCATCACAAGCATTGATGCCCAAAGTAATTATTTCCTAAGGTCATTGCAACAAAAAAATATTTTGAGCCATAGAACATAGTCACCCTTGAGCCAGATGCATCCTCTGCAAATGATGACAGTGGTTCTAGAATAACAAAAAAACCTCGTGCAAACATATGTTGCTCACCCATGAAGTTAGGACATGTGGCAATATGGTGGGGCTCATTGCTTGCTATTTCCTTCCCTTCGATGAAATCCCCATGGAGAAGACACGTGGAGAAGTCTTCATTGCTAGAGCTGACTGTGGGGTCCACCAAAAGTGCCCACAGAATGATGCTACATGGCACGTGGTGAAGCTTGGTTGAGAAGTGAAGGGAAGTGGGCTTCAAATGCCCTTGTTGTTGACACATGGAAGCATGGTGGGGCTCAAAAGAGGAGCAAAGGAGGAAATCCTTGTGAGGAGTGCACGGTTGACACATGGCAACAACGGATGAAGTTCTTCAAAAAGGGGCTGAGGAATATTCAAATGTATGGGGCACGGGAAAAAGCCAAGAAAAATAATATTAACTCGAAGGGAGCACAATGGATTTTAAATCCATAGATTTTGGCGACTACCAGGGGTGTTTGGCCTGTGAAAAAAGGAACCCAAAAATTTCTAGTTCGAAGACCAAAGCTTTATTCAATGGGTGATATAATCAAAGCTTTGATAGAGCAGTCTGTAGAGGTAGCTATTCGGCCTCATATGTCATCAATGTGTCACATAGATTCTCTTGCGCTTCGTGTAGATCAATCACTTCTTTGAATGGCAGCTTCATGGATATCTTGATCCTAGACTTGACTTGAAAGAGAAATTGTGTTATCTAATGAGTGATGCCCTCAATATCCTTGACAATAGGGGGTTGATTGAAGGTCTGAAAAACATATATGTCCTGTTGCTTCTCCTCAATCTTCATTGCATTCTACTTTGCAGTGGCCACTGAATCATCAGAAAGAAACAGGGAGGGCAGGCCCATCTAAGTTAGTTGGGAGAATTTTTCCCACATACTATTCATAGTTCAGCCCAGTGTGGCAGAGCAATCGCTAGCATGGAGGATGGCTATGTGGCAATGGATGAACTCTTTTTCTATCTTGGCAAATGAATTCCGGTCCTCAATCCTTGCATGCACTAAGTCCTCATCCAGCACTGTGTAAAACTTATCTAGCAATTTTTCTACCTCAGGAACCTTTTCCGCAATGAACTATGGGAATTGATGAACCGTTCCATGAACTTCCCTGCTTAAACTTGTTGCCTCCTCCATGAACTGGAGCACCAGCTAAAGAGTTAGACATAAGGCCTTGACCTTTTCTCAGTATGAAATATATAGTCATTGGGCTACTAGAAGGAGGTTCGACTGGGCAATAGGGGGTTGGGTAGGATTCTTCAAAAGGCTAATTTCCACATCCCTTGACCCAATGTCCTATGTCAGTTCTATAATATTCTTGTCGAAAGTGGAGAGTTGTTCCTGCAGGGCTCTTAGCTCGGTAAGCCATTTTTGTTGGGATTCGATTTTGGCTATAGATTCCTTATCCAAGGAGAGCCTTACCTCTTGGATTTCCTTTTTGAATTGAGCTTGTTGGCCATGGAAGTCCATTTCCTTCTATTGTATTATTTGCTCCAATTGAGCACGTTGACATTGAAACTTTTCATTCTTTTGTTGCATCTCCTCTTTTTCCCATGCCAACCAATCCTGTAATTCTTGGTTTTTCTATTATAGATCAACAACCAGGTTGTGATCCATTGATTAGAACTTTATGAGTTCCTCTTGGATTTTGTCCTACTCTTCCTCCACTTGTTGTGACAAGCACATAAATTTGGCATCCCTTGCCTTGTCCTTCACCAGTAGGACTTCTATCATCTCCTTAACATTCTTTAGCTCATCTTCTTTCTTCTTCAGTTAGCGATTGAACTTCAAAAATTTGGTGGTCACCACACATTGGTCTCCTCCATGAGCTCAAATTTATCTTGAGTTGCACATAGATTGAGTCCCATAGCATAGATGTTGTAATCATTGGGCTACATCTCGCCCTGAGGCTTGATGATGTTCGGATGCATGGTTGCAAAATACAATGATTGTTGAGCCTCATTGAAAAGTGTCAGCACCTTTGGCTCTATTGACCTTTTAGCATCTTTGTCCCTTTTCTTTTGGAGCCTAAGAGCCTATGCTTGTCTTGATTTATCACCCTCTGACAAAAATTCTACTAGCAATCTAATCAACTCACCTACGAAGGGTGCACCAGGATGGAAAACAAAAGGGAACAAGAGAGTAGTGGTTCTGGATGATTTCTTCTTTAGAAGGGAGAGTGTTTGCAGGGAGAATGGAGGAATATATCAAGGTTCAGTCTGTGAAGTGATGGGAAGACTCATGGGATGAGGTGGTGGAAGTGGAGGTGTAGTGGACTCTATTTGTAGAGTAGGTTGAGTCAGAGCCAACATAGCGGATGTAAAAGGTGAAGTAATAGCGAATGCGGACTGGGATCCAATGAAAGGTGGAGTAACCTATAGGGGATTAAAAGCAAATTTTCCCACTTGGGAAAACTAGGAGAAACCTCCTGCAACCATTACAGTAGTATTAGAGAAGGAGAGGCCAACACTTGAAGTGATAGGAAATGTAGAGATAGTAGAAGAAACTAGGGATTGTGAATCAAGAAGAGGGAGAGAGAAATATACCTGCGTTGTGGAGGCCTCTGATCCTTGGCTCATTGTAGGCTTCAGAGTAGTTGTGCTAGGTTGCTTCACTACTTGTTCAATTTGTTGTGTTGGGGATGTCTTCACTTCCTTTTCCTTCTCCTTCCCCTTCCCTACATATTTTCTAACTTCCTCTAGGTCAACATCCTTACTATCACTTGCATCGTTATCATCATGTGCTTTGTTCCACAAAGTATCAAATATTTCATCTGTGTCTATGTCTAGGAACAGGGCATTAGGGTACTTGATTTCTTGACAGTAAATCCAGAAATCTCTAATCTTTTCCTCACTTCAAAGCCACTTCTTGACCAATTCATTGTGAAGGGTGACACCCATTTGGAACTTCTCATTAAAATTTTCCGAAGGGAAGTAAAATTTGAACCATGGAAGCCTCCTATCCTCTATATGAATGTGAACTATGTCAACTAATAGATCATCTTGATCTTCTAGTGGATTCCACCACTTTTCCCAATAAGACCGGGAGCTGTGAGTCACCTGAATGTTTGTGCATGTTAAGTCATTATCAAGGTTATATTTCCATTTTTCGCAAATCCATACTAGCCCCAGATGAGCCAACTTTTCCTCTAGCAGCTTATGTGTCTACTTCTTTTCCATAACCACCATTTTAAAGCTTAGTGGGCAGAGGAAAAATCCTTTCTTCTTAGCCTTCCCTCTATAAAAGGTATAGTCAATAATTGACACTTGTCGAAACATCTCAAGGGACAACACCTAATCTGTAACCCATGATGGAAGTCATAATGGTTCCTTGGTAAAGCAACACATCCAAATGAATGTGAAATCCTCTATGCGAAACCATTCACATTTCAGAGTGAAAATATGCATCCACCATGTCTGGTCGATAGAAAGCTAATAAAGATTTCCATCCTCACTTAAGTCTTGCAGAATCAGAGTCAGGAAATAATTCAAGAATTCATAATAGTCATAAGTTGCAGATAGGAGAGGATTCCATACAAAAACCTGCCTTCTTATTCCCTTTTCATAAAAAATAGCTAACCTCACATGTTTTTTGAAGAATTTAGGGTTATGACATAAAAACATATGAGCAAGGAGAGAAGGAAACATGAACTTATGTTGCATTTGGTATTCCTTGATTTGGCTCATCATTTCTCGGACAATGACTTCTAAGAAGTCATACCAGAATAAGGTATGTTGTGTCCTCAACTAAAAATCTAGACCTAGTTGAAAATCTTGCACCCATTTGTCCTCATCCATGCTGCAAACAAAAGCCATCATAGAGAAGGCATCCTGCATATCCTGTTTAAAAGTGATGTGTGTGACTGGAATTTTTGGCAGCTTTGTGAAATCCTCCTGAGGTCTATGGGTTTCCTGGTTATAAAAATCCATAGCATGATCTCTACTTCTCCATATTTTTTCCCCTTTTTTGGAGTGAATGACCATCTTTTCTACTCTAGAGTCCCTTTTTGGGAAGCATAGCATGTCCCTGATAGCATCCTCACATAGTACAACTCTCAACTCCCAAAATTCAATGGTGTTGGTATCTGGGTTGAAACACTAAATTCCCTCATGAACTTGCTATAGACAGTAATGCAAAAAAGGGACCATATACTGTAGGAGTCCATAGAACCATTTCTTGTATTCCAACTGATTTTCACCAGTGGCCACTTTCATTCTTTTGCAACCTACTTCCCTAAGACTTTTAGGGTTAGTGTTGAGGATGGGATCACGAATGTTATCCCATTCTTCCTTTATCTGGCTCTAGTCCCTGTGAGTTTTCTACTTTTCCATGGCCCGTGCGTGAATCCACTTTAGCTTCTTTGGTATCCAAGGTGAAGCATAAGAGGTATAACTGAAAGTATTGGCCATGGGTGTTGCATGCATGACATCAAAAAAACTTTGTGTTGCCTCTCCTTACACTTCAATCTGAGGATTTTGGGCCATTTTCCTTCTACTATGGATTTATGTGATACTCAAACTTGCTGCAATTTACTGGTGTTCCTCAAAAATTGTACATTAAAAACTCCTTGCATTGGATAGAGTACTCAGGAATTTTTCACAGTGCTTATTCCTTTGCATGCAACACTTAGATTTTTCCTAGCCTAGAGTGGTAGACAATGGTTTCCTTTTTGCATTAAATTCAGCATGTACTACCAGCTCCTTGCTTGTGTGAAATGAATTTATTTCCCTTTTAAAAAGACACAAATTCATAATGATAGTTAGCAATCATGTCCTACGACATGATTTTCTTGGGAAATTGAGTTGGAAACTGAAGGTGTATAAACCTTTCGCATGCTTGGAAATTAATATCCTAAAAAGAATGATTAAGCCAAATATGCAATGAGTACTTGAAAAGATTTTAGTTATGCCTTAGAGACTAAAACATGCTTGTAATGTGACACCTCAGTACTTGGTCGTGCAGACTACCACTAAGGACTGCCACCGGTTTTAGCTACTTAATTACCTCTTCTTAACTTCGCACACAGCGAGTCGTACATGGAAGATGCAACTGGGAGGGAAATTTGAGCAAGCTCTTGGTGGATTTTCAAGTTAATCACTTGATTAAAATCATGCTTATGGCACACAAGTACCTTGGATATCCTAGCTATTTCTATAAATAGACACAAAGGAAACAACAAATTTTCACTTAGTAATTGGAAGAATTAGCACTTGGGTAGTTGGGTAGAATTAGGCATCATGAATACTCCAATTAGGCTCACCAACAACAAGTCTCATGCAACTTTCTTAGGTGAAATCTCTAATAGGTGTTTGAAGTGAATGACAAAGAACAAGAATTCATTGGCTATCATAGCAATGAAGTGGATTCTGGGTGGGGGCTGTATAGAGTACAAAGATAAATATAGGGTCAATACTGACATTTGTTCATATTTTGTTGCCTCTTTGCTTGATATTTAGGTCCCTAAGTAGATGATTTTATGCTTAACAATGAAGATCTTTCCTAAGTGTTACCTCAATGGCCTTGGTGAAGGGGTGATGAATGCAGTGTATGGCCTTGGACTCCCCACAGTGAGCGACCTCTGCCGACACATCGAAGAAGATGCAGCAGTGCCATGGGTACCATTTCTGAGCAGGTTCTACATTATAACACATGAAGAGCACCACCAGAGGGTCACATGTGTCTACCACTTCTTGTTGCGTTGCTACAATGTGTTGTTGTTCTATAGCGTGGAGTGGTATACTAACTTTGGGGACTTGGTATATCCCCCACCACTCGCCATTGTTGTTGCTGACGCTCCTATTGTTCCTAATGCTCCTACTATTATTCCTAATTCTCTTGCTAATGATGATGTTATTCTTGATGTTGGTGATGATGCTCCTGTTGCTACTGCTTAAAACTATACTTTTCATATGTTTTCTGTATATATTCCTAGAAAAGGCTTTTACCGTATATAAAAACTGTATAGTATATAGATATACTTTAAAAGTATGGCCTTAGAGCCATTTTGGAAGTGTAAAACTGAAACATATGATATTATTGAATGAATATACAACTTCTTCTAAATTTATGTCTCTTTTGCTTCTTGTAATTCTGCAATATGGGTTCCCTTTTCTCCAATTTTTTGAGTACCTTTTCAATTTCACACATGGGTTCATTTTCAATTTTCTGCATATGGGTTCATTTCAATTTTTCATGGGTTGCTTTTGAAAAGACTAACCAAACAAAAGAACACAAAGGAAAATTTACAATAATTACATATTTACACAGGTAGAACAATTAATAAAGCTTAATTGAATAATTTGAGGTGGATTTTGTTAATCGGAATCCCCAATGCCTCTTTCTCCATATATTTTTAATTGGAATGCATTGTGTTGCTTGCATTGAATTATTCTAAAAGGGCCTTCCCACAGACTATTGAATTTTCTATGTTAGATAGGCTTAACAGACCTCTCATTGAACTTCAACACTAAGTTTTCACATTTGAGGCCTTGGTCTAAGGTTTTCTTGTTGAAGCATCTTTTAACCACCTATTGGAAATTAGACATGGCTATTAGGGACTTTTCTCTTTTTTCTTGTACTTCCAGTAACTCCACCAACTAGACCTCCATGGCTCTGTTTCATTCCACCTCTAGAGATTTGAGCAAATATAGTGCAAGAATCTCCCTGGAGATGGTCAATATTGCTTCATTCCCGTACACCAATTCATACGATGAGGTATTGAGAACTTGTTTAGTGGTTATGTGGTCTACCCAGAGCGCTACCCGAAGGTTTTTGTGCCACTCCTTCTGATGTTCCAACCTAATTCTTTTAATGAGTCAGACCAAATTTTTATTAGTCAACTTGGCTAGGTCATTCCCCTATAGGTAGTAATTTGATGATATTTTTAATAATATGCCATGCACGAGTGCAAATTGACATACCTTAGAGCCTAGGAAAGCCTTATCATTGTTGGAGATGATGGTCTTTGGTGGGTTGAATCTCATTACTAGTTCCTTGAGGAAGTTCACAATCTTCACCTCCGTCACATTCTTCAAGGGCATGGCCTCGGTCCATCTGGTGAAATAGTTTGTAGCCATCATGATACATTTGTGTCTAGCACTGGAGGTGGGATTAATCATCCTAAAAAAATTAAGGCCCCATTGAGCAAAAGGTTCCTCGATCACTATCAGGTTGAGAAGCATTGCAGAGTTTTTCCTCCTTGGTGCAAAGAATTGGAATTCCTTGTAGGCCACAACCAAAGAGTGTGATTCATTGAATAGTGTAGGCCAAAAATATCCAACACACATAATTTTGATAGCGGTGGTTTTTGAAGAGAAATATCCACTCACGAGACTGTTGTGGAAAGTGTCAAGAATTTTCTTCGCTTGTTCTATGGTTACACACTGTAGTAGAATTCCATTGAAGCTCCTTTTGAAGAGGACACCTTTAATAAGTGCATATCCACTATTCTGCAATCTATAGAAATTTTTCTTCTTAGAAGGAAGGTCTGGCAGATATTTCCTAGTATGCATGAATCTTACTCTGTCTGCTAGCTAGCAGTCTTTAGACTTGGGTTCATTTGTTAAAACAAGTTCGGGTTGCTCTTCTTTAGCTACCATTTCTTCATCATGTGCCAAATACTCACACAGTCCTCTTCCTCAGATGGTCTTTGTGGGCTTGACCTCAATATCATATTCGAGGATCTTAGTGATCCAATTGGCCCTCTTTTTGATGATTTCTCCTTCCATGATATACTCACGCACACTGGAATGCACGAAATATACATTCATCTTGTTGCAAGATATGAGGTGTTGAAACTTCTCGAGTCCCTTAACAATGGTGAATACTTGTCTTTTGACAAAGTTGTAGTTCATCTCATAATATTTTAAGGTCTGGGAGTGAAATTTTATTGGATGATCTCCCTTTCCTTCATCATCTTTTTGGGTTAGAATAGTAGCGATGTTGGATTTACTACTGAATACATACATTATAAAGTCCTTTGATAGGTCTCGATTTACCACCATAGGAGCTAAAGAAATAGTGTCATTAACCTTGTCAAAGGCTTCTCTAGCTTCCTTTTTTCCATTTGAACAACTGATCCTTTTTGAGCATTAGGGTGGTAGGTCTAATTATTCCTGCAAAACCATAAATAAATTTGCTCAAACAATTTACCTTTCCTAGAAAGGACTGAACTCCCTTCTTATTGATTGGTAGGGGAAGCTCTCTGATTACCTTTATGCGCTCTAGATCAATTGCAATTCCATATTAGGACACTACATGTCCCAATAGTTTTCCTTGCAGTACTCCAAAAACAGATTTTTTTGGGTTTGCAGATATCCTGAACTCTTAGCATTTTTTAAAAACCATTTCAAGGTGATCAAAATGATCATCCTTATGCTTGGAGAATATTGTAAGATCATCCATCTAGATCAAGATGATTTTATTGATCAATTCCTTGAAATAAATATCCATTTCCCGTTGCAAGGTGGCTCCCGCATTTGAGAGGCCAAAAGGCATTTTTGCATATGCAAATGTTCCCCACTTGGTAGTGAGCGTTGTTTTTATGTTGGTCCTCTTCTTTGACCTAGATCTGGTTATAACTAGAGAAACCATCTAGTAGAGAAAACATTTCCAATCTTGCCACTATTTGCAAGATGGACTCCATGGAAGGAAAGGGGTAGTGGTCCTTCAGGGATGCTCTATTCAGATCCCAAAAATCAACACATAGGTGAATGCCCATGTTCTTCTTTCAGACTAGAACCGGGTTAGATACCCATGTACTATGCTTGATCGAGAAGACAATCTAGGACTAAATTAGCTTTGTAAGTTCTTACGCCATCAAGGCTTCAATCTTCGGATTTACTGGTCTCTCCTTCTGTTAGCTCTATAGTATGTTGGATGACTTCAAGATCATAGCCTTTGAGGTCATCATATGAACATGCTACTGCTCCTTCATATTTCTCACAGAAATAGATGAGTCTCTCTTTATCATGATGTGGGACATCTTTTTCGACCTTGAGCTTCCTTCCAGCTCTGACCTGAAGATCTGCATAGTCACTTTTTTCAGCTAAATACTTCCTCTTGTCATTTCTTGCATCATCACAATCGAATAGGTTTTCAAGAGTGACTAATCCTTTTAGAAGCTTGTTGGACCTTAAATAAATAATTTTCCCTTCATAGGCCTCATAAATTTTTGGTTGCACTTGCTCAATGAACTCTCTCGACTGTTGGATGAATGAGGCGATGTGTTCATCACTTTCGAACACTTGCCAACTCTAATCATTATCTGGGATTGTTGGATAAATGATCACTTGTACAAAGTGTATGTTATGAATTAGGTTGGAAGTAGGATCAAATTGAGATCTGATTGTTGTCATGTGATTTTCATATGCATTTTACTCTCTAGGCACTATCTGGATATTGAAGGTTTCAAAGCCCTCGATCAGGTCCTACAATCTATGTCTATAGGATCTCATGTGAACATTCTTAGATGCAAAAATCCCTCAGACTTGATTGACCACTAGTTTGGAGTCTCTGAACGTTATTATTTATTTAATGCTCATTCACTCTACAAGGCTTAGACCTTGCACTAGGCCTTCATATTCAACTTCATTGTTTGAACAAGTGAATTAGAAGTGGAAGGACAAAAGTTTCTTTTCATTGGATGGGGATGTCAAACATATCTCGGCTCCTACGCCAACTTTTCATCTTGCTCCATCAAAGTGTAGTGTCCAGAGCTTTGAGGCTTGACCACTCTCAGGTTCCTTCATGACCTTCAAAATCACTTGATCTTCATCATAGATGACAAGGGTACCTAACCCGATAGAATGATAGTTACTGAAAGGATCAATGTCTATATTTTCACTCAAGAGGACCTCCTCTGAATTCGTCTAGTCTCCAGTCACTTTTTCATCCTCTAGTAGCCTGGTACAATATATTTCCTCTTTGGTGAAAGAGGTATGAGTAGCCTCAAAGTTGATCATGGCTTCATCGGCCACATGTTCCGAATGTAAAGGTTTGGATATTATTTTCATTTTAGCTCCATGCTTGGTCTTGAGGATCAAGTGTGACCAATCCAAAGAAATATATCCACCTATCTTTGAAGTGAATTCTCGAGATAAGTAAAGACCAAACATGGGGGGAATGTCAATGATCATGGTATCTTGTGGTACTATGATACTAGGGTAAGAGAATAGAGTCAAGGGGGGTTCTGTATGACACCTACAGTTTCAACCTTGTTCCCATCAAGCTGCATAACCCCCCTTTTTAAAGGTTCATAGCTAAGTCCTAAGGCTTCAACTATCTGTTTGGGCATGACTATGGTGCTAGCACTAGAGTCAATCATAGAATTATGCAATAATTTTTTACCCACAATAAGATTTAGGAAAAATGGCTTTGGTTTCGACTTATCTCTAACTTTGGTAGAGGCTTCCTCTGTACTATTTGTGAGAACTTTGGTTTTAGGTGATGGATCAACAACCCTTCCCTTTAGTGATTGCTTTGTTGGCTCAATGATTGCATCTTAAAGTAGGTCCTTCTACAACAATGATTTCTGCTCTAGAATAGTTAAGATATCCCAAAGGGACACATTAGCGGAGGTTTTTTTCAATTGTTCCACCACATTGAATGGTGGAAAATTTGAAGCCTTTTGTTCCTTATCCTTGGTTATAACAATTTCCCTTTGCGGCTAAAATTGTTGTGCAACTATGGAGGTACTAGGAGTCTAGTCAGAGACACTTTTGGGTAGTGGGATGATTGGTTCACCCATGAATCATCTCTTTGAGTGAGTGTTGTAATTGGACTACACTTGCGGGGATTTTTATGTGGATGCATCATTTGCAAAAATCGCCTCTTCTTCTTCCATACATGAGAAGAGCATGTGATCGAAAACTATATATGTTTCTTTCTCCAGGGACATCCCTTGCATTTGCAAAGTGAGTAATACATTTTCCATCTACAAAGAGGCATATACATAACCTCTAGGGTCTGATGTTGTGCCTTGATTGCATTGTTCTTCCACCTTTTGTTGTAGGTTGCTACATGGGTAGTTTCGGGGCATATGTGCATTTCCATAAGGGGAAGGACTAGGGATTGATGTCATTAGCAAGATTATTTTTCCCTACTGTTATCTCTCTACTCAAGCTTGGGTAAGCATTTTGTAGTGGAGTAGGCACTGGCACTATCTGATTAGTTTTTTGAGCCTGTGGATTTGTGTGCGAGCCTTCTTGGAATTGATTTTTCTAGTAGGAATATCTTTTTCCTTGAAAATTTTGGTAGGTTGGCTTCAAAGGTCCAGACTGGTTTCGCTTGATGGTAGTTATTTCATTTGAGATATTCCACAACAATTCCTTGACATCACTCATTTCATCTTTTGAAGAACCATATGTGGAAGCAACATTCTGTGGCATGCCTAGATATGTGTACATAGATTGGGTAGGAGTAGGTGCACTGGTAGACGTTATTTCCTGGGTGGGAACAAATATCTTTCAAAATATAGAAATAGAGGGCTGAGGTGGTAGCTTTTCGACATCGATCTGGTTTTTTTTTGCTTTAACAATGGTGTACAAATTTGGTAGAGTGGTCTTGCCAAGAGACTGGATCATCATTGAGATGTCAGCATTGATGGATTTCAAGTAGAACATGAATGCCAACTCAGCTAGTGGGCAGATAGTAGCCCAGATCCTTTGTGAAGTTGTATGGAACCAGGGGTTGAAGTCAGTCATGGCTTCATATGGGGCTCACTTTATGGTCACCAACTGATGATATAGTGAAGATCGATAATCATTCGAAAATATTTCATAGAAAGGATCTCTAAGCTGATCCCGGGTACTAATAGTGTTAGCTTGTAGATTGTGGTACCAATCTAGTGCCTTACCCTTGAAAGAGGCTGCACGCAACTGTAGTGCTATATTTTGATCAGTGACTTTGTGCACCAAACACACATTTTTCCACATCTTGTAGGTGTTTGAATGGTATTTTTGAGCTATCTCCGATGAATTTTGGTACAAATTTTAAAGCAGAGGTCAAAATAGGGGCCCAAATGGTAGGTGCTACTAGTGCTATAAGAGGGCTTCCGATATCCCATGCCGCATAATTTTTGTTAGCAATTGGTAACATGGTTGGTGGAGGGATCAAAACGTTCATTAGATGGGTTCCAATTTGTACTATTCCTAGTGGTGGCACTAACAAGCTAGGGTTATTTGTTGTTTGGGATCTAGTAATAGGATGATGGCTCATACACCCACTTTAGGTTTAGGTACATTTAAGCAATTCCACCAGGTGTGCCAGAAAAAGAAACTGTTGATGCCAAAAATTGACAAGCAACAACCTTATGGGAAACTTAGTTAATGGGAGGACCAATTGTGCTAAACTGACTAACCTATGGGTTTTTAAAGAAGTCAGCTTCTTCTATAATTGGGGTTTTAGAATGGGAAAAGGAAGGAGATATATAAAATAAATATCTAACTATATATAAAATAAATATCTAAGGTGATGTGCCAAATAGTAGGTGTGAGAACGATAAATCTATCTTCTGGATAGGATTTAAGGGCCTGTTCAACAATCTACATGTCCTAGAATAACATAAATCAAAGATGAAAACTTGAATAATTTATCCAATAACATAAAATAACTCCCATACATATTTACTGAAAAGAAGAGCCAAAGACATGGTCTAAATGAGAAAACTTATATTGAAATCATAGAAGTTCTGTAAATAAACTACTCAGTACAGTAATGACATAGTATAGTGTTTTTTCAAATAGCTAAGAAATAGAAAGGCCAAACAATGACACAGTCTGTGAGTCTTATGCAATAATCTAAAATAATACAAAAGGCCTAGTGTCTTTCACTATTTTTTTGTATGTTCCAAACTCATTTTCAGAAGGAAGTAGTATATATAGAAAATAATCTCACTACCTAAAAACCAGTAACAAAAAAGATTCCTTCATCATGAGTAATGATTCCTAGAGCAATGATTTCCTAAGGCTATTGTAAACAAAAAAAGATTCTGAGCCATAGAATGCAGTCACCCTCGAGCTAGATGCATCCTTTGCAAATGATTATGGTGGTCCCAGAATAATATAAAAACCTCATGTAGACATATGTCACTCACCCATGAAGTTAGTTAGGACACATGGCAATATGGCAGTGCTCATTGCTCACTCTTTCCTTCCCTTTAATGAAATCCCCATGGAGAAGACACGTGAAGTCTTCGTTGCTAGCACTGATTATGGGGTCTGCCAAAAAGTGCTTGGGGAACAATGCTACGTGGCACACGGGTGGAGCTCAGTTGAGAAGCGAAGGGAAGCAGGCTTCAAATTCCTGCATTGTTGACACATGGACGCATGGTGGGGCTCAGAAGAGGAGTGAAGGAGGAAATCCTTGCGAGGATTGCATGGTGGACACATGGCAACAGTAGGTGAAGTTCTTCAAAAAGGGGCCAGAGAATATTCAAATGTATGGGGCACAGACAGAAGCCAACCAAAAAAATATTAACCCGAAGGGAGCTCGAGGGATTTTAAATCCACAGTTGGATTAGAGTGCATGATGTTACATGAGGTTTTCCCTTGCCTAGAATTTATCATGGTTTGCGCCCCCACAATTATGATGATAAATTATTTTAATAAAGATAGAAAAGAAGAAATATTATCCATTACTATAGAAGAATTTTGGAAAGTGTTGGGGTCTACAATTGAAGAATTTGGAAACATCCACATTGACCTAGAAAATCTTGCTAGTGATTATGAAGCAATCAATGAAAGGGAGAAAAATAATTTTCCAATGAAAATAGTTCAGGATAGTAATAGTAACTTATTTAAAACTAATCATAAGCCTCCTTATGAATTGGGAATTTTTAAACCATGGGTTTAGGATATTATTTCCATGCTAGCATTTTTCCTCAGATTGGATAGCAATCAAGAAGTGAGTGCAAGCCTCCTTAAAATGGTATTTAATGTCAATTTGTTGCAAAGACGGATGTTGTTCCACCAAAAGATCAACCTATTAATGCCCAATAAAACCACTAGAGTTAATAAATCCATGAGAGGTGGTTAATCCATTTCACAAACTTGAGAATTGTGCAACATATCACAAGGAGACTAATGGAACGCACCTTGTAACAATCCCCCAGTGTAAGCAAGGGGTGGAAACCCATGAACCAAGCTTTGATACCAATTTTTGCAAAGATGGTTGTTGTTGCACCAAAAGATCAACCTATTAATTCTCAATACAACCACCAGAGTTAATGAATCCACTGGAGGTGATTAATCCATGTTATTAATCCAAGCATTGTGCTACACAACAGAAGGAGACCAAGGGTGCACACGTTGCAACACCAATATCTTGAGCAACCCGTCAAATGTAACTTTCTTGAGAACATTGTAGATTCCATGCATAAATTATTTTTAGTGACTAAAGTAGCTTCCGCTAGGAAATTTAGGCTCACAACCTACTTGTGCTATTTTTTCTATTCAAATTTAGTGGAATTTTTTAGACCAATAAGATTTAGATTCAACCCTATACAAATGCCGAGGAAAAAAATGGCTCCAGTATATGACTGGACCACTAAGATAAGGATGCATGATTCTCTATGGAACTACAATCATTTTGTAGGCTACTTTTTGGCTCCATTGTATCAAGCAATTACAAATACTCCAATGCCTAGATTGCCTGTGTCTTGTAGAAATTACATTCAACTAGGAAAAGAAATGCAATTGTCTAATTGGTACTTAATGGAAGAATATATTGCACTAAGATTTTATGGATCAGGATTAGAGCCATACAAACTTCCAATTCATGTGACAAAAAGGGTTTTTGCATTGGAATATGTAACACAAATGAAGAGTATTGATCAACTATACTTTTTTAGTCAGCAAAAGAAGAGCATATTTCCTTCTTTACATTTTTCATTAGGAGAGTTCACATTTGAGAGAAAATAATTTAATGTGTGGTACATGGTCTCTTGAATTTTTTTTTAATTTGATGATGTTTTTTCATAGGAAGTATGATCCATGTGACACCATTAAATTAAGGATTGTGGCCAATAAGAATGTTGCAAGTAGAATTCAACATCAAAGTAAACCCTTGCTTGAAAACTTGAGAAACAAGGATTCTTGGGATGAGTTCAAAATAGAAATGGAGAAAATTGTTGTTGAGAAGGTATTTCTTTTGAATAATTGTTAGTAGAAATTATGGCATTACACAAATAGAGAGATGCAAAGAAGCAAATTAGGAGGTACACCAATTTTTATGAAAAAAGTGATCAACCATGTACTAAAGTAAAAGTACTAGAATCTCTAAATATGGCTTATAGAGAAAAAAACTGGCCACAATAAAAAATTACTACCTTTTGGTCTATGAGGAAAGATCTAGGTGAACCAAAAACTAGTGTATAGTTTGAAGAAGATTTTGAGTTTAGAAATTTGTGGAATAAAGAGTATCCCTCTAAATGTGAAGAAAGTAATGATGAATCTGGTGATGATGGGGAAGAACAAAGTTTACAGTATGCAAGAAAAGTTAAATCTAGTTTAAGTGAGACCACAAAACATATACTTTAGGAGAAACCATGGCAAAAAAAGCAAGTTATGAAGGTTGTGGTTTGGGGTCCAAAGGAAAAGGAATTTGTATAGTAATAGATGTAGCTTGTTGATAATTGAGGCCTTCGTGCTAATAAAATTTTCAAAGGGAATATAAGTATAGCTGAAAGAATTCATTTTGTTATAGCTTCAAATCTTAATCCTTATGGTCAGATACAATCACAACTAGGACATTCCCATGGCGGACAATCTAGTATAACTAGCACTGCCACTGGTGGTGATAGTATGAATAGTAGTACTAAAAGTGGTCAACATGTTCTACAATAACAAATTACACACAAGAGGACAACAATACAAGATACTACACATACACCTAGTGATCAAGTCATATTGAAGAGGCCAAGGATTATATAGGTCCAATTCCAACTGCCAATATAAGCACTACTACCTTAATTTCCAATTCCATCCCAAAGGAGGGTATGTGTAGGATCATCATGGAAAAAACAAGCCCTTAAGTGCCGAAAAATTCATAAAAATCAGAGTTAGGCAAATTGATGTAAAAATTTGAATAAGTTATCTATATTATGTCAAAAACATGTAAGAATAGAATTTGTAGCAAATTGAATGTATTTTCTAAACTACTAGGTTTATTTTAAAAAATCTATTTGGTGAAAATTTGAAATTTCAATCAATAGTACTTAAATTTTAGGGAAAAAATAAGAAGTAGGTGTTTGTCGACCCTAACCACAATAAAATGATAATATTTTTTTATAATATTTTAGATATAAGTAGAGGACTCATGTCCCAATGTGATGCATATTTTTTTGTAATTTTTTTCCAATTAAATAATTAATTATGATTTTTTTTTATTACAACTTTTAAAAAATACAAAAACTTGTATGTTTGAGCACCTTATCTTGTTCAAAACTTCATGAAATTTAATTTCTTTTTTAATCCTATAATATGCAAAGCATAGAATGTGACGCATGTTTCAGATTAAAAAAATGTGATACCATTTGAAAGCTATAATTTTTTTTCAATCAGCCTATCAATAAGGACTTTAGTCACAATTCAAATAGAAAATGAATAATAATAATTTATTAAATTCAAAGTAAGGCATAATTTATTTTGGTGGAAAGTTGATAATCTCCTTTAAAAACCCTTTTCGTTTCATCAATTTTGGGTAAAAAAAAGTCATAAGCCACATACCCTACACATACCCATCATATCCCCACTTTTTGGCCCATCATGATCCTACACATACCCAGGAGTTATTTCCACTCACTCCTCCAGTTAGTGTGGCTACAACAACAATGGATAATCCTCATGCTTGGTATTGGATTATTGGAGATGTTCCCATCATTGCAAGTACTCCTTTGTCATTCAAGCATTCCATTATGTGTATGTCCCCAGGTTTTTATTACAATGATGAGTTTAAAAAGAAATAAAAATGTATAAAAAATCAAGGATGCAACTAATAGAGATTTCTTCTACTATAAGTTCAGGTCATGTAACAACTAGGGTATTAACCATATTTGACTCAAATAAAGAAATCGTGGATTACATATTTGTTGTTCCCATAGTTCAAAATAAACCAGAGAATCAAATGGATCACTTAGAATTTCAGGTGAGTTGTTTCCAATTATTTTTTTTGGATACAAAATTTTTGACAAAATTAATTTATCAAAGAAGAGAATGAATGGTGTACAAATCATTACTAAAGAAAGAGAGAAAAAAGGTTACAGGTTCAAATAGAAAATTTACAAGTAGACCTAGAAAAAGATTAAGCAAAGCGGAAAGCAACAAATAACAAGAGCAATGAATTAGAAAAATACATTAAAAAAATCTGCCTCTACATCTACAAGCAAATAGGATAAACAAATAGAGGTGGAATTGAATGAATTGAACCAAATGTTAGATGAGAGAAAAAATAAATATGATAAGGAAAAATCCACTTTAGAATTTTTTATTTTTTTTAAATGGTGAAAGAAAAACAACAGTGAGAACAAAAACTGGAGGAAGAGAAAAAAAGTGAAAGATTGGTAACAAAGCTGAGGGAATCAAAAAATAAAATAAACTCTTTTCAAGATAAGTTAACTATATTTTGTAGAAAAAAAATGAGGCATATGGAATAAAATATTTGGGATAAAATAATGTAGAGGATTGATCATTTGTGTGAATCGTTTCAATTGATTGATGATATAATAGTACATAATAGGAAGCTTGAGAAATATGTAGGGGACACCAAAATATTTATTTTAATAGAGAAAACTTTAAATCAAATTCAAAAAATAGTCTACAAAGCTAGTGACAATGGATTGAAATCAAAAGGGATTAATAATTAGATTGATGCCTCAATGATGTTGTCATCTATCATTCAAAAGTGTTTGAGAATACATGAAATAAAGGAATTTTTGGATCAAGCTACAAAAAGATGAAGTTAGATAAAAAGGTAAGGAATATGACAAATATTGGTTTTCCAAATTATTTTGACACAACTAAGTGATTCATTGGAAAGATGATTTCAAAAAGAAGACAAAGGATACAAGGAAGATTGGTTTCAACTAGTTTCCTTAGAACCCAAAGTAGGTGAACTATTTGGATTCCATCAAACCATTGATAACCTTGAATGAAACTTTGACTCACACATTAAATTCAAGTTCCAATTTCAATAATGAATTGTTAACAAATTTTCAAGTTAGACACTATTAGTTAGAAAAAATGGCACTTCCATCAGGTGAATAGTGAAGCTTGCTACAAAAGCTGATAGAATGATTTGATAATATGAGTTTCCAACTCAGCTCTGTGTAGAGTTGTCTTTGAGAAATATTTTTCTTTTCCTCTATGTATTCCTTTATTTGAAAATAAATAAAAGACTCAAATTTAGTAATATGTTCAATTATCTATATTATTTATTTTCTCAATTGAAGAAAAACTCTAGTTTTTAATACTAGATACACATTAAATGATTGTTGGTGTTCATTGTTGTATATGTTAATGTTGTTAATATGTTATTAAGCATTAAGTTGAGTGATGAATCAATGAGTACATGTAAAATTTATCAATATGACACAATTAAAATATGAAATTATTAGTAATATGTTAATTTATTCAATTTGATTCATAATTTGAAATTTCATGAAATACAATATAAAATATCACCAACTACGATTCGGAATACGATTCATGAAATTTAGTATAAATACCTAAAAAATGCTAAATCACTTTCATTTTCCAATATTAGATTGAGAGCCATCTTGACTCTAAATCTAAACCTAAGCTTTAAACCCTTGTGTTCTTGTTATATTCTTCTATTGACTAGTTATCCAAGTTTCTTTTTGCTTAAGTTGTGTTGTTATTTCACGTGCCCATATGTTTACTGGCCCCACACACCCTATTACCTCATAGGTCTGAGACACACTATGGAATTTTATTTTATAATTCCTTACCCATCCCTTTTCCTTAGGTGCTCACATTGAAAATTGAATTTTGCACACGTGGTATTATGGTCATCTAAGTTGCTCATATAAAAGTGTTCCCTAGCTCTTTTTGTGCTTCCCCATTAGGATTTACAATGAAGAGAAAATGGCTTGTAGAATTGCAAAAGGTGAACAAGTTTCACAAGTAGAGGATAATTTTGGGGCATGAGAGAAATTCCATATAGTTTTGTGTATAGGCTCCAGAGAATGGTGGCACATGGAAAAAGATTAGAGGATTTTGCAAGTCCATGGGCCCATAGCAGCATGTCCTTTTCTTGGTTGTGGAACTATGGAAGGACATCGTGTGATGATATTCTCACGTGGGAGAATCCTATTGGAGAGAGAAGATGGTTGTGTCCTTTTCAAGAAAATAAAGGCTTCACTCATCATTGAGATTCGTACTTCCCTTCCAAATGGATGACCCACATTCAAAATTGATAAACAACTAGATGAATAAACTGTCATCACATGAACAAGAAGTAATGGTGGATGTGACGGATGATGGATCATATTTTAAGTTAATTGCCTTCATAAATTTTTGGTTCAATTTAGCTAGTTATCTCATTTGTTTGGTTTGACATAGTAGCAAAATCTGTAGTGTGTTTGTTTTGCATCAACTTGAGATTTGAACAATGAAAAAATAGGTACACCCTTCTTGAAAAAATTCACCATTGTTATGTTGGAGTTCTATGTAGTTTGTATTGTCATTGATGTCAACAGATCATTATTGTTCAATTTATGTCAATCTATGGAGGTGCTTTGATTTGTTGCATTATTTTGTTATTAGTAGTCTCACTAATGTCAACCTCTAGTGTTGCATTGATAAGAATGTTTGTGGTTGAGTTGTTCTATTGCAGTTGGTTTGGTTGTGATGAGGAAGTGTTGAAGATGATGAGAATGTGTTTGTGGTGCTTGGTTTCCAAGGGCTTTTAATAAAAATTGAATAAAAGAGGAAATAGTGTGCTAAAAAAGTGTTTAGTGTAGCAGAGTAGTGTTCAATGTTTTACTCTGCATTTCTTCTATATTGAAGTCCTGCTTATGTAGTTTGAATGTGTTGATCAAAGGTGTTTAGAGGTGGGTGAGTGCAGGATCATGGGGGTCCAAAAAGTGGCGATATGATAAAAAAATTGGCTGACAACTTTTTATTTATCTAAGTTTGATGAAATGAAAAAGGTTTATTAAGAAAATTGTCAGCTTTCTAAAAATATAAGATATGCCTTATTTGGAACTAAATAGATAATTATTATTGATTTTATATATACATTCTAACTAAATTCCTGATTAACAAGCTGATTGAAAAACAACTATGATTTTTAAATGATTTTACATTTTTTGAATCCAAAAGATGCAAAACATTCTATGCTTCCCATACAGGATTCAAAAAAGAAATTTTGAATTTCATAAAATTTTAACCAAGTTATGGTGGTCAAGAAAACAAGTTTTAATATTTTTAAAAAAATTTAATAAAAAATTCATAACTAATTATTTACTTGCAAAAAAATTACAAAAAAATGTGGCACATCTAGGCATGTGGCCTCTACTTATATTGAAGTTTCAAATAAAAATATTGTTATTTTCTTGTACTTATATTGGTTAGACATACACCTACTTCTTATTTTTTCATGAAAATTTAGTACTACTACATTGAAATTTCAAAATTTTAGCAAATAGATTTACTTTTTTCAAAAAAAGGAATAGTATCTTAGAAACTAGATTCAATTTTCTACAAATTTTGTTCTTACATATTTTTCACAATATGTTTATAAATTATTTGAATTTTTATGTCAAGTTGCCTAACTCTCCTTTTCTAAATTTCATTGCCACTTAAGGGCCTAGTTTGGACCCCCATGATCTTGCATTGACCTAGGTATTATATCTAGAGTTTTAGATTTTGGATCATTGTGCAGAGAAATTTGTGTTCACCAATGTGTGTATTGTGAAAGCAATGTTGTCAGTGAGAAATAATTTTGATCCACATTTCTTCGTAGTATGGTTTCTAGTATTGAAAATATGAGAATGTGATTATAGTGCTCATATCTATCTCTAGTATGATTTTTTTGAATTTTGGCTCTTTGCAAGGTTGGATTCATGGGTTACAGTATATAGAAGGTTAATTAGGTGTATAGGATGAATGTGCTCTTCAAGTGAGAGTTGTTGAGAAGGAATTTGTTGGATTTCAAGGCATTGATGGAATATTCTAGATTATTTTTAAGTGTTGTGTGTGCTCTGTGAGTCATCTTTGGATTTGAGGAAGTGTGTACTTTTTTTTTTTAATGTTGTTAACATAAGTTCAATCGACCTTGGGTGTTTACACTAATTACATATATGCTTTAGTGTTTTTGGAAGGATGGTGTTGCATGCATATCTAGATTTAGGTTTGAGGTAAGGTATGATGTGGTCCACCTTCATTCATCTCCACCACAAGAATGTTTTGGTGCCAACCAAATTTGAATTTGCACATTTGAGGTGCATTGTTGACCTAAAAGATTTTTTTCAAGGTTGAAGATAGTATATATGTTTGTTGAGTTGATGGAGGATGTGAGTATGAAGTGTGTGTGATGTGAATTATTATGTAGAGTGTGAAAGCATGAAGTGTAGTGTGAACTTCAATGATGAAGACTACTAAAAGTAGTGAGAAAAAGTTGTCTACATTCTACAAAGAGAGTGAGAATGTTCTGGTGAAGCAATGGTGTAACATTTTTTTTTTTTAGATGGATTTCTCATTGTAACAATCTTCTTTCTTCTTCTTTCTATTTTGGTAGTGATCCATTGGCAATGATCCCTTCTTTCTTTTTGGAATTGAGTCCTTCAAGAGTGATATTGTATTTGATGTTTCAATTACTTTATATTATGCCCTAATCCTCACTATGGTTTTTCCCTTCTTAGGTTTTCCACGTAAATCTAGTGTTCTTTTGTACAAGGTTTTTTTGTGCTTTTATTTTCTATTATTTACTCTCATGCTAAATCGTTATGAAAAATTAAGGTTAAATGAGGATTTGAATGTTAGTGAGGTTTTTATGTTTTTAATGTGCAATTGATTCACCCCCTCTCAGTTATCTTTTGCATTTAACAATTGGTATTAGAGCAAGGTTCCTTGGAAGAAAGATTGACTACTTAAGTTAGGTCTAGGATGGAACACAAGAAGGAGGCTCCTCTGTTTGATGGATCTAATTATGCATTCTAGAAGACTAGGATGGAAGGTTTTCTTATTTCTTTTGGATTTAGAGTTTGGAAGTTGGTTGAAACTGGATATACAATGCCTAAAAATGGTCTAAGTATTGATGATGAGATCAAGGCATATGATAACAATGGAAAAGCAAGGTATGCTCTTTTGAGTGGTATTTCTAATTCAAACTTGTGAAAGTTATGAGTCTTAAAACTACTGGTGAGATCTAGAAAAAGCTAGAAAGTATCTATGAAGAAGATAATAAAGTCAAGCAAGCAAAGATGCAGAATTTGAAGACTAAGTTTGAAATCCTAAGGATGACAAAATATGAAGATATTATAGTATACATGCATGGAGTGGATGAAATTTTCAATTTCATTAGAGGCCTTAAAGGAAAACTTGATGAAGATGAGGTGGTAAAGAAGGTATTAAGAACTCTTCTTAAATCTTGAAGTCATAAGGTTTTTTCTATTGAAGAAGCTCAAAATTTAGATCATTATTCTAGAGATTAGTTGTTTGGTGCTTTAAATGATTTTGAATTGAGAGATATCGGTCCAAGTGATTTAAGAAAAGAGACTTCTTTTAAAGTTGGAAAAGTAGAGAAGAATAAGGAATTCGATCTAGATGAGTTTGATAAGCTAGAAGAAAACTTTGTGAGGAAATTGAAAAAGGGCACTAGAAAATATAGAGGTAAGTTACCTTTCAAGTTTCTAAATTGTGGAAAGATTGGTCATTATTCTTCAAGATGTCCTATCAAAGCTTCAAAATATAAATATAAGGAGAGCAAAGGTAAATCAACTAAGGTAAGTTATTATGTTAAAGAAGATGCCAACATATTTGATGATGAATTTGATTACCCTAATGATGAGGATAATGAATGCTTGCTCATGGCTCTAAATGTTGGAACTAATTATGCTAACTCTGAGAGATGTATGAGGGAAGTTGCTCTAGAAGAAGGTCACAATGGAACTATGGTGATTGATTTTCATGCTAGAGAAGACAAGACCTACTAGATTATTGATAGTGGATGCTCAAATCACATGACATGTGATAAAAGTAGGTTTGTTAAACTTGAGAATTTTGAAGGTCTTGTTAAGTTTGGTGATGATATATCTACTAAGATATGTAGAAAAGGTTCAATCAATTTTGATGGAAAGCATAATACAGATATTTGGTGTACCTTTTTTATTTGTATTTTTTGTCCTAGAGTGAGCAACACACAAGAAGGATCATCTAGTGTAGTGTAAATATATCCTATTTCTAAATTAGACTCATACTCAAGGAAATTAACTATAGAGTTGCCATAATTTTTACGTACACTCTCCTCACTACAAACTTCTTCTATTACTTCTCTTATTGCAACCATTTGCATGTATCTATTCATCTCTAGATAGGTGGCTCCATCATGATCAATTGTTAGTTGAAAGGTGCACATATTTCCTCTCCATATGTTAAGTGGTGCCTCTATAGCTAGTATTTGTTGTGTAGGAGGTAACTAGATCTATCTATTACTACCTCCAAGCTATTGATTATAATTCTTTCTTGATATATTCCAATATGGTTGCTAGAAGGTTGAAGATATTTAGAAATTTTCCTCTTTAGGGAAATAATATTGTTTTCCAATCTTTGTATCATGGGGTTAGGGGATGTTGAAGATTGAAGACTATTAGTTTACAATTCTCTTTTTCATTTACCCATTGTAATGAAATCTTCTTCACATTTAACTTCTAGAGTTTGCATTGTAGCCAAGTCTGCAACTCTTGCCATTCTCAAATTAAAACTAAAATCTGGAAGTATTGGATTAATCAAGAAGAAATTTTGATTCTCCACAATAGGTTTCTTAGTGACAACAATTTAATTAACTAGCTTGTTGAATTTGGCCATAAATTCTCTTATTGGCTCATAAATTTTCTTCTTTAATTAATTTGATTGGGCCAAGAGAGTGCTCATCTTCAACACTCTTGAATATATTTTCAAATTTGGTTTTCATGGCATCCCATGAGTCAACTAACTAATTAGAAAAATGGTAAAAAATTCTTCAATAGCATCTATTAAGGACTTCACAAATAACCATACAACAAAATCTTCATGTTGTACCCCTAGAACTCCACATGCAATAAAGAAAGAATTTAAATATTCATCACCTCAGATTTTCAAAAGATTCTTCCTAGAACCTTTGGGAAAATGATGTAACTAAACCTTGAGAGACAAAGGTCTAGTGGATGCCCCCCAAGGTACATGTACTTGTTGTGCCATGAAAATAGGAAAATTAATAGTTATAGGGATAGTAATTGTGTAGGACTAAATTTTGAAAAATAGGAGAATGAGTAACATACTTTGATGGTGAAGGAGGTCTACTCTTATACCTTCTTGCTAAAGGTGAAGAATGTGAAAAATTTCCACTTTGAAAATTATCTTCAAAGATAGGTTCAATCCAACCTCTACTACGTTCACCTCTTGTCTATCTTCTAGAATCTAGTATGAATATTTTTTTTATTTTTTTTTTAGACTGCAGGAATCGGGTAGCACGACCCCCTATAAACTGCAGTGCGCCTAGTAAACTTTTTAATGTGACTGGTGGCGCTGGCGCGACACGCCCTCCGGTACCACGGGACGGGGGGAGACTAGAACTCGTGACCAGCAGAGCCGCAACGGAATTACTTAGCCAACCAAGCTAGGGCCCCCGCCCGAATCTAGTATGAATATCAATAAACATGTAGGAAAGGATTAATTATCTCTAAAATTGATCTTAATTTCTCCTAATATGAGCCTTAGGGATAGCAAAAATTCTTTCAGTGATCACTAAATGATAGCCAATTTTAAGTATTTTGATCTCTTCTCCTAAGTTTTCTTCCCCTTCTAGTAGTTGATTAATTCTATGATATTCTTCATCGCTTCTTCTATATCTCTATGCTAATGTATTCAATTGTGATATTCTATCTTCTTGTTCCTCTTATATCCAATTTGATTTTGGCTGAGGTACATAACTATCATTGTTATGTGGAAAAACTATGACTATTCATAAAAAAGACCAATACATAAAATTCATAGGGAAATTATTAAGTATTTTTGGTGGAGTCCCCAATAGAGTCACAAAAAATCTATTGGTTAACAAATTTCTCTTCTCAAATAAACAATTTCTATGAATTTGTTATTGCCAAAAAATGAAGAAAAAAAAGTAATGAGCAGTTGGGTAAGTTGTTGATTAACCTCCCTCTAAATTTTTTTAAAGAGGTACAACTCCCTCTTACGATCAAAATTTGCAATTTTCAAAATTTTGAAGGATGGGGTATACTTTTAACAAAAAAGTAGGAACAACATTAACACTTATGCGTATCCATGAAATAAATGCAATCATAAGCCAAAATACAAAAGGAGCTTGACCTATTTTTCACAACACAAAGATTATGAAACTGGAAGATTTTCAGAGAAATGAATATCACCAACACTTCAACAAAAATATTGAAACACAAGTGATAAATAGGTAACTTCATATTTAAATTTGAGCACAACCTTGAAAGAAAATGAATGCCACACAAATGAATACCACTTTTACAAAGAAAAGTGATTCAGATATTTATTCAAGCTCACATACTCTAAAATAAATACCAAAGCATCACATTCAACTATACATGAACATAGAGAAAAATGGATTCTTTTAGGAACTAACAAAATTTTATTGTTCCTTCTTTTGATCAAGTCTCACTCTTACACTACATTGTAATGGGGATCAAAATTTTGGGCCCTTCTATCATCCTTTAATTACATATTTAAGGCCTTCAAAATTGTAACTTTCAAATAGTCTTGAAAGCAATTCTTTAAAAGAATCACTAAAATTAAAATATAAATTAAACCTTATAAGTTCATTAAAAACAAAATGGAAATTTGGCTATTGTCTTGAGGTGGTTGATTCTGTAGGCCACATTTTCTCCATCCACTAGATCTTGTTGATTGGTTTCCACACATGCTTTGTAATCTTTGAGCACTTGAGTTATAGCTAGAATCTTAGTATGCTAAGGAATTGTGACATTCCTACTCTTGATCTTCCAAAGAGTTCTAGTGCTATGAAGGGCATCAATTTTGGTAGTGATATTGGCTAGAAAATTTTCATACCAAGATAACATTGAATCAATACTAGCCAACTTTTTTGAGTTTTCCTTGTTGAAGGTTTTATTCCCTAACAATGTCTCAAAAAAATCCTAGAATCCTTATTTTAATTCATCAAGCATGGCCACGCCATCATTATCTTTCTTTTCTATTTGACAACTGAAATATAAGAATTCTTTGATGAGATCAACATTTATACAATTGCATTCTTTTAGCAACTTGTTATGTTCTTGAATGTTTTTTTCAAGAAGGTGTTTTTCCATTCGATTCTCTTCCTCCACATGATACATCTTGGGTCAACTATGGATGGGATGATTTTCTCTTTTCTATCTTTTTCTAAACCCATGTTTAAAATTTATTTGAGGTCTTGGTCACCTTGTAGCCAGAGGGCCTCTTTTTGCTTACAATTTTCTATCTCGGTTTGATAGAATTCTTAACCAAAGTCAACCCATCATGGAATTTCTTCAACTTCTCAATAAAATGAGGGCCTTTTTCTTTTAAATATTTTTCCCATTCTTGAGTAATCTTACCATGTAATGGCTATCTCTTCAAACTTTATTGACTATTTCATTCCTGACTATAGAATTGGGATCAAAGGAAGAACTTGACTTACTAATAGGTTGGGGAGAAGGATATACCAATGACTTTAGGCAATTTGTGAGTAATTATACTACCTTCTTCAATTCATCTTTTTCTTGTTTATCTTTTTCAATCCTCTCAAGTAACCTTGTGGTAGTCACCTAAAAATTGTGAATATCACCATCTCTACTTGGAGGCCCTAAATCCACTTTTGTCCTTTTAAATTCAGTTATAGTAGCTTGACTATGTTCCTTTTGTGAAGAGGGGTGTGAAATTTCTATAAATGGGTGTCAAGAATCTTTGCCCTCCATTAACCTTGATGCAGTCTTCATTTTCTTGGACTTAGGAGATCTTTGCAACAATTGTCCTATGATGTTATGATTTGGTAGACTGACTAGTACTGTTTTCCTCTTCTTAGTTAATGTACTCTCCAACCATGAAGGTGAGGAGGTAGTTACAATGGCTTGAGATAAAGATTCTAGTGATGAAAAATGGAGTGCTCTCCTTAAGGGAGGATTCTTTGTTACATTTTTCAACAAGAAGGGAAAGGAGGAAATAAATTTACCCTTTGCATTTTTTTCAACCACATCCCTAGAGGGGCTTGGTTGCTCTTCAAAGGGATTGACTTCAATCATTTCAATTTCTTATTCTTTTTTATTAACTCCCTATAGTAACAAAAAAGGTATCCCTTTTCCTTACTTTGGGAATAATTTTCATTGAATCAACCTAATTTTTCCTAGGTCTAATGTTGTAATGTGTTGTCCACATTCACACTGATCTTCGGCCCCTTTTAATAAAACGTACTTAATTTTTACCCTATTTATGGCATTGTAAAGTGTTGTAACATGATTTCACATTTATCTAGGGTCTCATTAATTAATAATAGTTAATTAGAGTTAATTAGACCCTTTAATTCAAATTTAAGCCTTATTTGTGACACCTTCCAAGGATCCATTTTGACACCCAACATTTAAATTGTAGAACATTTAATTGGGAAAAATAAAGGTCTTATAAATTGGAGCTAGGACTGATTTTCCAAAGGTGGTGAATAGGTCCTCCCTCTATAGGACCCCACTTTCTTTGCACATTTGACATGGGTTTTTAATGTTCTTTCACCCCTCAAAGGCATGGTCCTAGAAACTTATACTAGGACCCATTCACCCTAGGTGGAAAATGGGTCCTCACTTAATAAGGAACCCCTTTTTGAATTTTATTATAGCGGGATTTTAATAATATTCATTTCTAGATCTAGTGTTGGCTTGAATTATTTGAATTTTAGGGTTAATCTCTAGATTTAGTATAAATAAAGGGATAATTCACATAGTTTCATCCTAAGAAATCCTAGACTTTAAAGAATTAATAAATTATAGAACATTTGAGTCTAAAAGAGTTTACAAGAGCAATTCAAAGGCATTTCAAGGCAGATTATCAAGGTTTTATTGTAGCAATTCAAGATCATTTCATCATGTCAAGGGTTTAATGCATTCATACATGTTGAGCTAAGATAGTTAATGTAGCATTGAAGATCTACTTGCAAGAATTGTTACACATCTTATTCAAGGATCAAGATCTACATTCTTCGTGGCCACTTCATGTTAGTTTGCAGATTTATATTGCAAGACAACATCCAAGGTATCCTCAATTGCATATTTCATGTTGCATGCTTCAATTTCCTTATTTCATTATTTAATTTAATTACCTACAAGGGTTTTGAATTATGCAAACCCATATTCACTAACAATTAATAAGTTCTTCTCCTCTTGAGTGCGTGTTTGGAGATTTACAAGTTGAAGATCAAGTGGAGAAGAAGTTTAAAGAAAAATTACAAAAGTTGTCAAGTTGCAAAATTGACCTTTATAGTGCAAGAACAAAGGATTGAAGCCACAAAATTTATTACAAGTTTTCAAGAGCTATCAACTGTGATCTGAGGGTGCAAACATCAAGGAAAATAACCTAGATCTCAGTTTCATAAATCCTAACAAGGACCCATTCACCACTAAAGGAGAATGAGTCCTTTGTGCCCTAAAAATAGGCTTCTTGTAGCAAGGTACACATAATTTTAAGCTCTAAAAGCTCCCCTCATTGTTGCTATAACAATTAGGGTTATTTTATGAAATTGTTATTTGCATCTTATCACACATGTAATCACATGTTTAATGGTGGAAGATTAGTGGTTCATCATCTTGTTGATTCATTTTGATGCAAGCCCTACATTTCACCCATTTAAACATTTTGGTGAGCCCAACTCATTGAATATTGCAATTTTTTGATTTTGAAGTATTTCATTACATCCTAGGTTAGATATTGCATTCATTTACATTTCATTTTCATTGAATTATATCCTACTTAGGGTTTCTTGTTTTGCATTGAAATCTTATATCTCATCTAGGGTTTATAATTGCATTAGTTTTGCATCTCTCTAAATATGAAAAATACAAAAACACATCAATCATTGTGCATATCATTTAGATCTAATCAAATTGAATTTGAAAATCAAAACAAAATTGGATTTCAACCTAGGTCTTTGCATACATTATTTCATTGCATTTTCACATTGCATTTCTAGAAAATCTGAAACTAAAACTTGCTGCCTCAGACCTAGAGATAAAAGGCATTAATAAAAGCTTGCAAAACATTCAAAATAAGTTTCAAAACCCTAATCAAGGACCCATTCACCTTTATTGGTGAATGAGTCCCTGATCAGGTCAAACTTGAATCTTTTGGCATCTGAAAAGGCATTAAAAATCACTCTAAAATCAGTAAAAACATCTAAAAAATACATAACCAGGACCCATTCACCCTTACTAGTGAATGAGTCCCTATTAGCTATTGATCTACATTTTCTAGAAATTAAAATATCAATTTTAGGCTTCTGTTTTCTGCTATTACTTTTGTGTTTTAGTTTTCTGATTTGTTGTTTCACCAAATTCAATGCATATAGCTTAAATTGCTTCATTTTGGTGCATTGATAAAATTCAAAATTTGCATTTACAACATTTCATTTTTAGTCTATTGCATTATATAATTAGTAAATTACCATGTTTACATCTAAAAATAAAAAAATGGATAATTGTTTAAGCTATGTGTGGAAATCATTGTTCTCTTTGGTGGTGTTTCAAGTTGTTTCTTTGGAAATGACCCTAATGCACTTCAACCTACTCATGCTCACACAACTCCTAATTAATGTCCTCCTCATGATTTTGATATCATTGGAGAAGATGATTCTGGCATGAATGAATTCATTAATGATTGTCTTAACAACCTTGAAACTAATGCATCCTTTACCGTTCATTGAAACAACCAACACCCCCTACCATCCCATCACTTGAGGAGTTTGGCCTTTTACAACCTGAAACTAAGATACAAGTTGAGCCTAGTTCTTCTAGCCAAGCAAACATTCAACCATCCTATGTCAATAAAGTAGCCAACACATCAATTAACCTTGAAGAAACATATGGAAAAGGATTCATGATCTTAAGTAAACAAGGATGTGATACAACAAATGAGGATGAAATCCATCAACTCTTAGAGAAAATACAAAATAAAGATACCAAAGGGTTAGGATATCAAGATCCTCACCCCAACATAAGTGATATTCCTAAAGAACAACTGAGGCCTTGTCACAATGATAGGATTGTCCTAGATCCTCCTCCCAACATAAGTATCCTTCTTCCTAAAGAGAAACCAATGCCTCCTAATGACAATGATAAAGAAGACAAGATCATCTTGGGTCCTCCTACCCTATATCCACCTAGGGAAATTGGTGAATCTAGCAAGTGCAGAAGGCCTTACAAATTAAAGAGGTTACAATTTTCGTATCTACCATTTACAATTGAAAGGAATTTACATATACTTCTACATTGTGGGCTTATAACATTACCACCCATGTGAGAAACACCACAATCATATCCTAAAGATGAAAATTTTCCACATTAATGATACCATAGAATTCCTAGACATAGTACAGATGATTGTCATGCTTTACAATAAATATTTAAAAAACTTTATATCATATAAATAGTCCCTTAAAGCATGCATTTCGCTCCTTTCCATGTAATAGTTGTAGGATCTCAAAAAATATCACTATTACATGTTAAACATTCATTTCAAATCATTTTCTTTGATGCAAGGAGCTCATTCTCATCACCTATATCAGCTCATTCTTGCCTTGCACTAAGTGGGGGCAAGAACTTGATAGCCTTCCCCTAGTTCGACACTTGCTATTGTACCTTTGGCTAGTTTTCTACCTTCCCCTTATACAGACCAAAATTAGGATGCGAACGACTTGTTTTAGGTTGACTCGCATGTGCCTTACTATTCTTTTTCTTTTTCATGTTTCTTTATGTCATTGCATGTGCATAATGTGATCCCTTGTGATGTTTCATTTGATGTATCTCTCTCTTTTTTTGCATTCCTCTATATGTACCTTTCATTCTTCTATATGTCATAATCATTTCATTTGTCTTGTGTTTTTCTTTTGGGGATGACACAAGGAATTGATACATTTAGGTCTCTTCCATGTTGACCCAAAATATTTTTCTTTTATCTTTTTCATTTGTCTTATGTTTTCATTTTGGGGATGACACAATGCGTTGAGACATTTATGTCTCTTCCATGTTGACCCAAAATCTTTTTCTTTTATCTTTTTCATTTGTCTTGTGTTTTCATTTTGGGGATGATGCAAGGTATTGAGACATTTAGCTCTCTTCCATGTTGACCCACAATATTTTTCTTTTTTTCATTTGTCTTTTGTTTTCCTTTTGGGGATGACGCAAGGCGTCAATACATTTAGGTCTCTTCCATGTTGACCCAAAATATTTTTCTTTTATCTTTTTCATTTTTCTTTTATTTTCCTTTTGGGGATGACACAAGGTGTCAATACATTTAGGTCTCTTCCATGTTGACCCGAAAGGATTTTTATTTGTTTTCGCTCTCTTTCTGTCATTCTTCCAGTTCTATGAGTATTTGGGGAATAATGATAGTTCCATGCACTATGACAACATTGTAGCAAAGACATATTTACCTCTAATCCATAGACCCCTTATATATTTCTAGGGGAAACCCTCATTTCCTATTTCATGACACAAATTATTTTGGAGATGTTACCAATTTTTCGCTATAGCTCAATTGGTGGAGTTGGTTAAACATTGTTATATCTTAAAGCTAAATTACAGTTATTTCTGCATTATGATTAAGAGTTGTTTGCACATTGTTCATTGTTCATCAAGTGATAGTTGTTCATTAAAATTAGGAAACAGAGTTTCAAAAGTGCTATTCAATGTTTTACAATTAAATGAAGTATATAATTGAGTATATAAACAACAAAGCATTTCAAATGCTTTCATTTATTTCATGGAATAATTCATAATTACATAGCTTCATTTGATTGCAAGAATCCAAATGATAATACAACATTGTATTGAGATGCATTTTCCTTTCAAAATGAAAAGCATAAGATGAAATAAAATATCCACACAAGCCGTGGATGGGACTATCACAGTGCATCACTAATAGCACACAACACTATGGAAGATGCAAAAGAAGAAATCACATAAGTAACAACATAATCATCATTGCCTCATTGGCTGATGGTCGACACTGAAATGGTGCACCTTTTGTCTTCTCCAAGCTCCGTTGACCTGCAGGAAGGAAGAGAGGGATGTCAGAGGCTTCGATTATGAAGACACCTATATGAATCACCAACAATAATGCAGCCTGCTACTAATCATGCACTGAAACAATCAAGAAAAGTACAGAAGCATGAGCTGAAGGAGAAACATCAACATGATCATGATATATTGTTTTTTATGCTAACTTTGTTTGTTTCCTTGTGGAGGTATAGGGAAAATCATGAAACTGGTTATTATTTGAAGACCAAGCATGTGGAGAAAAAAGGGCTCCCACAAGGGTAGAGCTCGGCATGCGTGCCCTTATTCATTACAAGTGGGTTGATAAAGAGATAGTAATTACATCATCATATTCATCAAGAAAAGAAATGATATACAACTGAAAGAGTAAATCAGAGTTAATCCATCAAGCTATTAAACCAACTGTGCATTCATAACAGTCAAGTAAATGCATTATGAAAGCTAAAGGTGAACAGTGAGTTTAATCCACTCAATCACTTAACTGAGTACATTCATCTTGAACATTGTTGTATGGTTCATGTTCTTTTGATACAGTGTATTTGTTCATCATGATCATATGTCATGCAAGGTTCAATTCATCAGTGTTCTTTCTCCCAACCAAGGATAGTGAACAGGCATACATTATGCCTCAACGAAGAGAATTGTTTCAATTTTCATCTCAGAGGAGAGTAGATTCACAGAATAGTTTATTAAGTGAAGCATAAAAAGGCATCAAGAGTGCTAGGTTAATGCCCAAGAGTATGAAAGGATAGACAATGCATTCAAATAATAAATCAACAGTCAGTTCCATTTTGGTTGACAATGCAAATACAACATTAGAAATTACAATGTGAAATGATTGTTCCAGAATGACAAGAAAATGTCAAGCATAACCGAAGGTTTTTCTGAAGTGCTAGCTGGCTGAAACAATCAAGTAAGATGCAGTCCATAGAACTACAAGATTTCAATTGAAATTTCTGCATAAATCCAAGAATAGAATAAAAAATTCAATCATCCTAGGTTTCTTCAAGATAAATCAATAAGGAGACAACATCAAAGCGACCTATAAGGAGTATGGATGCCACTGTTTTATCATGGTCACCAAACAATGGGATCATAACTGTTCTTATGTGAAATATGAAGACACAAACAAGAGTTGTTGTAGGTTAGATGGTGATATAGCAAGAGGACAATCATTTCAGAATAAACATAGGTGATTAAGGACAAGTTTGAATGTATCTGTGAGTGTATGAGAAGTTTAAAGCAGACGACTAATCTATAGGTTAATCAAAATATTTTTGTGTAAAGGAAAAACAACATGAAGATGATAGTTAAAAATATAAAAAAAATACATTTCCAGAATCTCATGAACCATTGCGAAAGTTTCAATAGTAATACATTCAAAAATGCATTTGCTTCACAAATGACAAACACCCATATGCTGAATACTGAGGAATTAAAATGCCAAAAGGAGCTAGGGTTTTACACAATAATCGAAATATGCAGCTTTTGTTTGTTTTTCATACACCCACATTGGGGTTTGTATTTATTACACAGAATTCTATGTATCACAAATGAACTCATATGGTGGGGATTTCACACAAAAAGTGCAGAAATAAGAGATGGGTAGAGCCCAATTTTTCGAAGTAATCAGAATATACATTTTTTTCTTTATTCTCCTACATACCCACATTGGGGTTTGAATGTGAGACAGATTTCCTCAAGGTAGGCCTATACCCAAATGAAGGTTTTAACTGAAAGGTAGAAGAATGTTTTTTTCCTCAGAATAACATATACCCATGTGAGATTTTGGCGGAATACAGGGAATTAATACAATGTCTTCATGATCGAATTTGAAGGATTCCAAAATAACTATGATTTTGGCAAAATAACGAATACCCATGTCCTATTTGTAACTAAAAGTGCAAAGTAAATAAAAAGTCAACTTGGGTCGAGCCCAAAAGTTTTAAATATGCTTTTTTTGAGATACACATGGTGCAGCCTGAGTATGGCCATGAATTCATAAGTAAAAGAGAAGCTTTTTAAAGCTTTCTGTAGAGAGAGAGATATGCTTAGAGAAAAACTTACCACTTCATGCCTATGAGAGAACGCTTATAGCCGCGGCTAGATTTCTACTAAAGTTCCAAAACCTCAAGTAAAATTCCAAGGAGAGCTTATGTATGGCACCTAGGAAAGCCCAGATTGCAAGATAAGCACATAAAGTATAAAAATGCATTAGAGACTGTGTCAACCTTAGCCACAAGACCAGAAAGCCAAAGAGGTAAAGCCATAAAGGCTATAAACAAGAAGCTTACCTTATGTGCAGAGAAGAACAATAACCCTCAAGCAAGCTTTCTCATGGTGTTCCAGACAAAAGCCCGAGTTAATGCTCATGCATAGCGGCCAGGAAGAATAGATCATAAGAATGTAAGAGAAAAATAAGAGACCAAGTGTGTCAAACCGCAGCCTTAATGGCCTTTCTTGTTCTTCGTAAAGTAAAAAGCCATGGTAGTATTAAAATCAAGCTTACCCAGTGGAGGATCCGACTATCTGAAGACAAAGGTGAAGATTCTCAAGCACACGAACTACATATTGAGCTCAATCATGGTGGCAGTGTGTTCTCTCAGGTAGAGCAAGTTTTTTTCAAAGTGATGATTGACAAAATGAAATCATTTTTAGGGTTTGACTTCTTTTTGTCTCATGCCCTAATTCGAGTTAAGTTGAACATTATAATTGCCTTTGAATATTCATATTTGACAATAGCATGTGGGTTAATTCAAATTTAGGGTTGTTTTGTATTATGAAATCAAAATCTGAAGTTTAATATTTGAAGGGGTCGAACTCTTATATGCCTAGGTCAAGCTTTGAAGAAAGATGGTCTTATTTTCCTAAGACTTGGGGTTTCCTTATTTAAATTTTGGCAATGTAAGGGGCTGTGAACTTAGAGAAACTTATGATTAATGATGCCTTGGTGAGGAGTATATAAGTGAAGATATTTTTTATTTTAATTGATTTTGTGAGAAATCAATAAGAATTCAACACCCACTAGATTGAAGTCAATGCCTCCTATTTTCAGTTCCTTGGTTTTATCACTAGGATTACCGGTTCCAATTTCACAAGTACCGCCTATGGCAGCACCAAGGAAGCACCCGTTCGCGCCTTTCAATGGAGTACCTCCATTAAATATCGTTCAGTATGACAATATTCCAGTTGCAGCCCTTAGAGGTGTTCCATACTTCACTGGTGAGGACTTTACTACATCAGTTAAGCACATCTGTGACGTAGCGATGTTATGCTCGGTGCATAATATCAAGCAAGAAAATGTCACGCTAAGACTGTTGGCTGCGTCACTCAAGGGAAAGGCGTTACAATGGTTTAGAGGCCTCACAACCAACTCAATCACGACATGGGATGCACTAGGTAATGGTTTATATCAACATTTTGTTGGTAAGTTTGACAACCTATCTTTATTACAGTAGTTGAGCACCATTCAGAGGGCACGACATGAGCACTTGGTTGATTTCAACTATCAATTCCAGAGAACCTGGGATAGGATTCCTGCAACGGTAAAACCTTTACTAGCACACACTTTTCTATTTTACTTAAAAGCTTTGAATAGTAAAATTGTAGTTATGACTCAGTCTATGGGCAGGCTTACACTCCCTAATGCCTACAACATAGCCATTAACACTGAGAACTACCTCATCCAAGTTGGAGACATAGCTCCTAGACCTCCTATGCCTTTGTTTCGAGAGATACAACCACCTACCCCTATTGCTATACCTCCCTTAGCTGTTGTCCCACTTGTTCCAATGATAGGATATCATAACACAGCCCAAGAGGTTGCCTCTCTAGCCCCAAATCAGGAGATGCAGAAGATTAAAAGCATATTAAAGACCTTTCAAAATGATCTCATGACCATTAAAAAGCATGTTGGTCAAGAACATAAGCCTTATCAAACCCCTTATCAGCAAAACCAACCAAATAGGCTTGCTTTTCAGAATGATTACCAAGCCCAAAGAGGGAGTTTTAACCCTAGGCCATTCTAGCCATACAATCTGAACGCAGCCAATTCGGAAAAGGAACTTGTGCTGCAAAATAATGTTGCCCAGGATTGCGATTGGTGTTATCCATGCAATCAGCCCCATAACCAATCAGTGTGCGCCAATGGAATGAGAAATCAGGCTTTAATGGTTCAAAATAACTATGCTAGTTCAAAAAATGTTGCAAATCAGAATAAAAAATAGCAAGATAATGTGGAGGTTCCCTTGCCAAACTGGTAGAGCTCTGAATTCTATGGTGTGAATAGTCTAGATCAGCAAAATTCACCTATTTCAGCTAATACCAGGTCAAAAAAGAGAGCTATGGACACAGAACAGGAAGTTGGAAATCCACAGCAACAGCCTACAAACAATAAGCAACCCATTTCATCAAATATTAACGCTGCAACACAACCTAAGATGCAGATTATGCAAAGAGGCCAAGAGATACCTAGCAAGGAGTAGTCAAAAATGCATTCTCAGCCTTTGCAGAGGATAAACGATGTTGCTGCAACAAAAAACTAGCAGAAGGTAAATTCTTCATCATTTAATATTGTTGAGAATCTCAAGAAAACCACTGTCAGTATGTTGGTATTAGATGCTTTACACCTTCCAGGGAAGAAAAGTTTGCTATAGGAAGCTTTAGCTGAGTTGTCTATTTCTAACAACGCTAATCAAGGAGTTGTGAAGGTCGTGCTTGCTAATGATCTGGAGGATAAAAATGAGCTGAAAACGAAAGAGGTAAAACCTCCTCTGTTCTATTTAAGTCTGACCATTGGCAATAAAATCATTCATAATTGTATGGATGATTCTGGTGCCAGTAGTTTAGTCATGTGTAAGAGTTTAGCTGATAAGTTAGGTCTTGTTTACGAGCCTAATCCTCAAAAAGGCGTAGTGCAATTAGATGGGCCTGCTGATAAAACTGTTGGTATTATAAAAAAATTGGCTCTTACTTTGCATGCATCCCCAAGTTTTTCTATTCATCGAGATATACATGTCATTGACTTGCCACTGCACTTTTCCATTTGTCTCTCAAGGGATTTTACAACAAGTTGGGTGGCTTTTTGTCTTCTGATTGGTCTCATTTGTTTTTTAGAACAAGGTATGGTATGAAAGTGACCATAAAGTTTGAGCCTCTCGCCAAAGACCATATCGAACCATATTCACCAAATCCTATAAATGCTAAACTCTATGCCACCTCTGCACTGGAGGAGCAAACCATGACCTCCGATTGTAGCACCCATGAAGACAATATCAATCTAGATGAATGGGCAGCCGAAGATCACGAGCTTGATCCTTTTCAGCACATAGATGAGATAGGATTAGGAGTCTATATGACTCGAGAACCTGAGTGTGATATGCCTAATCTTTATAAAGAGGAAGAACTGTCTGCAGAAATGAGAAATGAGCTTTGGAAGCTTTACTTCCATGGTTCAAGGAGTAGTATTGGTGCTCGAGGTGGGGATATGTTGATATCACCCGAAGGAGATAAATACTTTTAAGCTTGCAGATTTGTTTTTAGCTATTCGAATAATATAGCTGAGTATGAAGCATTGGTGCATGGCCTCGAATGGACCCGCAAATGAGGTATTAAATTCTTGCAAGTTTATGGTGATTCAGAACTAATTGTAAATCAGATTAGAAATTTAAATGCTGCCAAGAATGATTTTCTTAAGAAATATAAGCATCGTGTATGGGATTTGATGGAAGATTTTGATGCTTTTAATATCATGTCAATTCCTCGTAATCAAAATAAGCATGTTGATAGGCTCGCTGCCATAGGAGCCCAATTTGATATTCCCAAGGAGATTCATAAAGTAGAGCCACGTCAATACGAGAAAATAGTGGTCAGACCTTCTGTACCTGACAATAATGTGAGCTGGCAAGTTTTTGACAACAATGAGCAAATCGTAAATTTCCTGATTGTTGAAGCTGAGTTTGTAGATGGAAACCAACAAAAATGGCAGCAGCAATATGACTACCAGATTATGTAGTTGAAGACCAACAAGTTGCCAAAAGGATTGGTGACCTTGGAATCTATGTTCAATTCAGATGACCAAGTGCGTAAGGACAAATGTAGCCTAACTGTTAAAGAAGAACATTATGCAGCCATTGAAATCTTCAAAGGCAAGCTTCTTAAGCTGAGAAAGGTATGTAGTAGAGACGAACAACAAGCATTTATTCTGTTATGTCAAAAATTTAGTGATGTTTTTGCTTGGGAGTACAAGGATTTGAGATGTTTTAGCCCAGAACTAGCCCAACATACCATTGAACTTGAATCCGATGCAAAACCAGTAAGGCAGAAATAGAGACCACTTAACCCCAAATTAGAGCACATAATGAAGGCTGAACTGAATAAGCTAGTTAAGAGTGGTATTATTTTTCCTATCAAACACACCTCTTGGGTGCCAAATTTAGTACCAGTTGGGAAGAAAAGTGGGGAAATCAGATTATGTGTCGATTTTCAAGATTTAAATAAAGCATCATTGAAAGACCATTACCCACTCCCTTCTATGGAGCAAATTTTATAGGTAGTTTATGGTTCAGACAGATTTTCTTTGCTAGATGGTTTCTCAGGTTACAAACAGATTCTAGTGAAGTAGGAAGATCAGTTCAAAACAGCGTTCACAACTAAGTGGGGCATGATGGCCTACAAGAAGATGCCTTTCGGCTTATCCAATGCTGGAGCAACATTTTAGCGAGCGATGGATATGGATTTTCATGGCCTTATGAACAATTTCGTTCTGGTATACTTAGATGATATTACTATTTTTTCCAGAAATGCTAAAGAACACCTTGATCATTTGGAGCAGATTTTTCAGAGATGCAAAGAGTTTGGAGTGTCTCTCAATCCAAAGAAGTGTATATTTTCAGTGCACGAAGGCAAATTGCTTGGACACATTATTTCAAAGAAAGGTATTTATATAGACCCTGAAAGAGTCTCTACAATTCCTGAATTGCCATTACTAGCTCACAAGAAAGGCTTGCAAAGCTTTCTTGGATGAATAAATTTTGTGAGGAGGTTCATACCGAATACTAAAGCTTTGTTGCAGCCTCTCACTTCTATGCTTAAAAGGAATATGTCGTTCAGTTGGACCAAGGAAGGTAAGAGGAGCTTTGAGCAAATAAAGGAAGCCCTCATAGCCGCTCCTACTCTCATTAATCCAAATTTTGACAAGGACTTCATCCCGTATGCCTTTCGAGGAGTGGATATAGCTTTGGCTATGTTATGCTAGCAAAACAATGAAGGCTTGGAGCAGCGTGTTTCCTTTTTCAGCCAGGTGTTGCATGATTACGAAGTAAAATATTCTTTTGTTGAGAAGCATGTTTTTGGTGTTGTGAGAAGTTTAAAGAAGTTTAGGCATATACTATCCAACAACAAGATTCATTTGTTGGTTTCTCATTCAACTGTTAAGGATTTTCTACTTAACAAAGATATAAAGGATAGGTGTGCTAGTTGGATTGCCAAAGTAATGGAATTTGACGTTGATATAAAAGTAACCAAGCTCATTAGAGGAAAAGGTTTGTGTGAACAGATTGCTGGTAATCAGGACAACAACTTAAAAGAAGCTACAAATACAGAAACAGTGCTAAATAATGATGTTGCAGGTGTTGTTCCAGTGTCTCTTGTTACTTGGTTGCAACAAATGATGCATTATTTGCAAACTGGTGAGTGCCCAGAAGGCTCAGACAGAGCAAAACGAAGGTATTATAGATAACAAGCCATTCCTTATGCAATCGTTGATGGCATTATTTATAGGAGAGATTTCCAAGGTGTTTTATTGTGTTGTATTCAGCCTGATCAAGTTGACAAGCTTTTAGCAGAGTTTCATGATGGACCTTCAAGAGGTCACTTTGCTGCAAGAGCAACAACTTTGAAAATTATGTGAGCTGGATATTATTGGCCAGATCTGTTTAAAGATGCTATTGCTTGGGTCAGAAAATTTGAAAAATGCAGTTTATTTTTTGGAAAATAGAGGCTTGCACCGCTGCCCCTGCATTTGATTCAAGTAGAATAGCCCTTTGCCAAGTGGGGCTTAGATTTTATTGGTCCTATTAATCTAGCTTCAAGTGCGGGTCATAAGTGGATTCTTACTACCACAAATTATTTTACAAAATGGACCGAAGTTTTTTCTTTAAAGGAAGCAAATGAGACTTCAGTGCTTAATTTCTATCAAGATCTCATATTGAGATTTGGTGTTCCAGACTCAATCATTTCTGAAAATGGTTTGGATTTTATTTGTTTCAGGATTTATGACTGGTCAATTAGAAATAACATTTATTTGAACATGTCTTCTAATTATTATCCATAGGGCAATGGTCAGGCAAAATCTACAAATAAGAATCTGATTTGGATAATCAAGAAGATTGTTGAGGATAATTAGCAGACATGGCATGAAAAGCTAAAGTTAGCCCTTTGGGCTGACAAAATAACTCCTAAAAGGGCCACTGGTTGTTCTCATTTTGTTTTGACTTATAGTAAAGAGGCTAAGTTACCTGTTTCTATTAAGTTACCAACTTTAAGTTATGTTAAAGAACTGGAATTGCTAAATGAACAACCTCTTGAAGTGAGATTTGCACAGCTGGTAGAGCTGGAGGAAACTAGAAGGGAAGCTCTCAGACAGCTGGAGATACATCAAGCTCAGATGAAGAATTATTTTGATAAGAAGGCAAGACCACGTGATTTCATTGTGAGGTATCTAGTTTTCAAGTGGAATGAATTTAAAAGAAAACCTGGATGACATTCCAAGTTTGATGCAATTTGGGACGGGCCTTATATGATCACAAAGTGCAAGGAACACAATGCATTCCAACTTTCCAAGTTGACTGGAGAGGTGCTGTCTATCCCAATTAATGGGATCCACCTCAAGCATTGCCTCTGAGATAATTCCATCTCATAGCTAATTAGAGTAGTATTTCAAATAAGTGTGTTCCCCACATTTACTTTCAGTAGTTTTTCTTTCCTGAAGCGTTGTTGCACATGTTCTGCTTGCCATCAGGACCTGCTAGGTTGTTTTCAATTCTATTTCATTTTCTCTTCGCTATTGTTTGGAGTGTTGTTGTTCAAGTTTCTGAGTTTCAAGAAGGGGTGGATTTGACTCTACACCCAATGGAGTGTTTTAAGGCAACTGATCTATGCTTAGTAGGCAAGCATTTAGCAGAAATTGCAAAAATGTTACCAATTTTTCGCTATAGCTCAATTGGTGGAGCTGGTTAAACATTGTTATGTCTTAAAGTAAAATTACAGTTATTTCTGTATTATGATTAAGAGTTGTTTGCACATTCTTCATTGTTCGTCAACTGACAGTTGTGAATTAAAATAAGGTAACAGAGTTTCAAAAGTTCTATTCAATGTTTTACAATTAAATGAAGTACAAAATTGAGTATACAAACAACAAAGCATTTCAAATGCTTTCATTTATTTCATGGAATAATTCATATTTACATAGCTTCATTTGATTGTGGGAATCCAAATGATAATACAACATTGCATTGAGATACATTTTCTTTTCAAAATGAAAAGCATAAGATGAAATCTAATATCCACACAAGCCATGGATGGGACTGTCATAGTGCATCACTAATAGCACACTCCACTATGGAAGATGCAAAAGAAGAAATCACATAAGTAACAACATAATCATCATTGCCTCATTAGCTGATGGTCGACGCTGAAATGGTGCACCTTTTGTCTTCTCCAAGCTCTGTTGACCTGCAGGAAGGAAGAGAGGGATGTCAAAGGCTCTAATTATGAAGACACATATATGAATTACCAACAATAATGCAGCCTGCTACTAATCATGTACTAAAACAATCAAGAAAAGTACAGAAGCATGAGTTGAAGGAGAAACATCAACATGATCTTGATATATGGTTTTTTATGCTAACTTTGTTTGTTTCCTTGTGTAGGTATAGGGAAAATCACGAAGCTGATTATTATTTGAAGACCAAGCATGTGGAGAAAAATGGGCACCCACAAGGGTAGAGCTCGGCATGCATGCCCTTATTCATTACAAGTGGGCTGATAAAGAGATAGTAATTACATCATCATATATTCATTAGGAAAAGAAATGATATAAAACTGAAAGAGTAAATCAGAGTTAATCCATCAAGCTATTAAACCAACTGTGCATTCATAACAATCAGGTAAATGCTTTCTAAAAGCTACAGGTGAACAATGAGCTTAATCCGCTCAATCACTTAATCCGCTCAATCACTTAACTGAGTACATTCATCTCAAACATTTTTGTATGGTTCATGTTCTTTTGATACAGTGTATTTGTTCATCATGATCATATGTCATGCAAGGTTCAATTCATCAATGTTCTTTCTCCCAACCAAGGATAGTGAATAGGCATACATTATGCCTCAACGAAGAGAATTGTTTCAATTTTCATCTCAGAGGAGAGCAGATTCACGAAACAATTTATTAAGTGGAGCATAATAATGCATGAAGAGTGCCAAGTTAATGCCCAAGATTATGAAAGGATAGACAATGCATTCAAATAATAAATTAACAGTCAGTTCCAGTTTGGCTGAGAATGCAAATACAACATTAGGAATTACAATGTGAAATGATTGTTCCAGAATGACAAGAAAATGACAAGCATAACAGAAGGTGTTTCTGAAGTGTTAGCTAGCTGAAACAATCAAGTAAGATGCAGTCCATAGAACTACAAGATTTCAATTGAAATTTATGCATAAATCAAAGAATAGAATAAAAAATTCAATCATCTTGGGTTTCTTCAAGGAAAATCAATAAGGAGACAACATCATAGTGACCTATAAGGAGTATGGATGGCATTGTTTTATCATGGTCACCAAACAATGAGATCATAACTGTTCTTATGTGAAATATGAAGACACAAACAAGAGTTGTTGTAGGTTAGATGGTGATATAGCAAGAGGACAGTCATTTCAAAATAAATAGAGGTGATTAAGGACAAGTCTGAATGTAGTTGTGAGTGTATGAGAAGTTTAAAGCATACAGCTAATCTACAGGTTAATCAAAAGATTTATGTGTAAAGGAAAAACAACATGAAGATGATAGTTAAAAATATAAACAAAAATACATTTCCAGAATCTCATGAACCAATGTGAAAGTTTCAATAGTAATACATTCAGAAATGCATTTGCTTCACAAATGACAAACACCCATATGCTGAATATTGAAGAATTTGAATGCCAAAAGGAGCCAGGGTTTTACACAGTAATCGAAATATGCAGCTTTTGTTTGTTTTTCATACACGCACATTGGGGTTTGTATTGATTACACAAAATTATATGTATCACAAATGAACTCATATGGTGGGGATTTCACACAAAAAGTGCAGAAATAAGAGATGGGTCGAGCCCAGTTTTTCGAAGTAATCAGAATATACAATTTTTCTTTATTCTCCTACATACCCACATCAAGGTTTGAATGTGAGACACAAATTTCCTCAAGGTACGCCTATACACAAATGAAGGTTTTAACTGAAAGGTAGAATAATGTGGTTTTCCTCAGAATAGCATATACCCATGTGAGATTTTGGTGGAATATAGGGAATTCAAACAATGTCTTCATGATCGAATTTGAAGGATTCCAAAATAAGTATGATTTTGGCAAAATAACGAATACCCATGTCCTGTTTGTAACTGAAAGTGTAAAGTAAATAAAAAGTCAACTTGGGTCGAGGCCAAAAGTTTTAAATATGCTTTTTTTGAGATACACATGGTGCGGCCTGAGTATGGCCATGAATTCATAAGTAAAAGAGAAGCTTTTTTAAGCTTTCTTTTTAGAGAGATATATGCTTAGAGAAAAGCTTACCACTTCATGCCTAGGAGAGAACGCTTATAGTTGAGGGCAGACTTCTACTAAATTTCCAAAACCTCAAGTAAAATGCTAAGGCGAGCTTATGTATGGCGCCAAGGAAAGCCCAGTTTACAAGATAAGCACAAAAAGTATAAAAATGCATTAGAGACTATGTCAGCCGTAGCCACAAGACCAGAAAGCCAAAGAGGTAAAGCCATAAAGGCTATAAACAAGAAGATTACCTTAAGTGTAGAGAAGGACAATAACCCTTGAGCAAGCTTTCTCATGGTGTTCCAGACAAAAGCCCGTGTTAATGCTCATGCATAGCAGCCAAGAAGAATAGATAATAAGAATGTAAGAGAAAAATCAGAGACCAAGTGTGTCAGACCATGGCCTTAATGGCCTTTCTTGCTCTTCGTAAAGTAAAAAGCCACGGTAGTATTAAAATCAAGCTTACCCAGTGGAGGATTTGAATATCTAAAGACAAAGGTGAAGATTCTCAAGCACACGAGCTACATATTGAGCTCAATCATGGTGGCGGCATGTTCTCTCAGGTAGAGCAAGTTTTTTCCAAAGTGATGATTGAGAAAATGAAATAATTTTTAGGGTTTGACTTCTTTTTTTCTCATACCCTAATTTGAGCTCAGTCGAACATGATAATTGCCTTTGAATATTTATATTTGACAATGGCATGTGGGTTAATTCAAATTTAGGGTTGTTTTGCATTATGAAATCAGAATCTGAAGTTTAATATCTTAAGGGGTCAAACTCTAATATGCCTAGGTCAAGCTTTGAAGAATGATGGTCTTATTTTCCTAAGACTTGGGGTTTCCTTATTTAAATTTTGGCAATGTAAGGGGCTGTGAACTTAGGGAAACTTATGATTAATGATGCCTTGGTGAGGAGTATATAAGTGAAGATATTTTTTATTTTAATTAATTTTGTGAGAAATCAATAAGAATTGTAAGGTAATCTCATCCATGACTATTGTTTTGTCTTTTAATTCATTTTGAAGAAATCTATTAGAGTATTGAGAGAGCAATATTGCCTAATATGTTTTATGATTTTTTAAAGGAAAATCAAGCATTGTATTGGTGGAATAAGTTTGTATTTGTTTTTTGCAAAAAATTTAGTAATCTTTAATTGCAAAATAAAAGGAAATTATAAAATCTGCAATCATGTAAAGCAGAATCATAAAGCAATCCTTATAAATTGTTTTATGATTTCTTGCTATTTTTAGCAGATTGGTATTGACTTTTCCTCTTGGTCGGATTTGAGTTTCATCTTGGAGAGATAAGGTGTTTTTCTGGCTTTTAAAGTAGTTTTAACCTATTTTTCGAGGCTTTTCAGTTTGAACATAAAAGCAAGGATGTTTTTCTACTTTTATGCAATCTTTTGAGACAGTTTGAAGCTTTTTTCCTTGAACTTCTTTGTGAGCTCGGATTAGGGTTTCTTGAGAGATATATTTTGAAGAGACTTAGTATTTTTTGTTCTTCCTAGTTTAGAATACAATTTCTTGCTCTTAGCATTTTTGAGCTTGTAAACTCAGTTGTACTTAGTTCAGACAAACACTCTTTCAGTTTTAATAAAGTAGCAAAATTCTCCTTCTCACTTCTGTCTCATTTTTGTAATGGAAATCTGATGTCTTTGTGTTTCAAGCTTGAATCCTTATATGTCTTGCTACTGTAAACCTTTGTTCAGAATTACATGTTTCAGGTTGCATGTTGTGTTTAGTTTTCCAAATCTTCATGTAAATCACTGATGAAGTATGTGCTAATGAGATTGTGAGGATTACTGTGATAGAGAAACTATTATGAGTGGTTAAGTCTGAATTTTCATAAGTTTTGGTGAATCATCTGTTAGTCATAGGCTTTATTTTCAAGTTATCATTTTATCCCTTTTCCCAGAAAGTACTTAGAATAATATTCATCATTCGGAGAACCAGCTCACTTTGGAGATTCCTTCTTCGTTTAGATCACCCACATCTGAAGAAGGTTTCCATGTTTCAGTAGATTGCTGAATTTTGTATTCAGTAGGGTGCAAATCTTATTGACAACAGTTTTTGGCACGCCCGGTGGGACTCTAAAAGCTTTTTCAAAAAAAATTTAGTATTTTTAGTTTATTGTTTGGTGTATGCAACAGATTTTCCCAACCTTCTAGAGGTTGATTACAATATACCTGGCGACTCCGATTCTAATTTTTGCATGCTAGTGTAGCCTGCGCATGAGAAAGATATAGAAAAGATCAAGTTCTACAACCTTCAAATATCGAGAGTTGTCCCCATCACAAAGAAGAGGTAGAAAACCAATGAGGCTTTTTGAAACACCCACTAGATCGAAGTCAATGCCTCCTATTTTTAGTTCCTTGGTTTTATCACCAGGAGTATTGGTTCCAATTTCACAAGTACCGCCAATGGCAGCACCCGTTCGCACCTTTCAATAGAGGAACTCCATTAAATATCATTCATTATGATGATATTCCTATTGCAACCCTTAGAGGTCTGCCATACTTCACCGGGGAGGACTTCACTACACCAGTTGAGCACATCTGTGATGTAGCCACATTATGCTCAGTGCATAATATCACGTAGGAAAATGTCACACTAAGGTAGTTGGCTATGTCACTCAAGGGCAAGGCGTTACAATGGTTCAAAGGCCTCGCAGCCAACTCAATCGCGACATGGGATGCGTTAGGTAATGGTTAATATCAACATTTTGTTGATAAGTCTGACAACCTATCTTTATTAGAGTAGCTGAGCACCATTTAGAGGGCGCCACATGTGCACTTGGCCAATTTCAACTATCGATTCCAGAGAACCTAGGATAGGGTTCCTGCAACGGTAAAACCTTTACCAGCACACACTTTTCTATTTTACTTAAAAGCTTTGAATAGTAAAATTGTAGTTATGACTCAGTCTATGGGCAGACTTACACTCCCTAACGCCTACAACATAGCTATTAATGTTGAGAACTACCTCATCCAAGTTGGAGACATAGCTCCTAGACCTCCTATTCCTTTGTTTCCAAAGATACAACCACCTACCCCTACTGTTATACCTCCCTTAGTTGATGTCCCGTCTCTTCCAGCAATAGGATATCATAAGACAACCCAAGAGGTTGTTGCTCCAGCCCCAAATCAAGAGATGCAGGAGATTAAAAGCATATTAAAGACCTTTTGAAATGATCTCGTGACCATTAAAAAGCATGTTGGTTAAGAACATAAGCCTCATCAAACCCCTTATCAGCAAAACCAGCCAAATAGGCCTTCTTTTCAGAACAATTACCAAGCCCAAAGAAGGAGTTTTAACCCTAGGCCATTCCAGCCATACAATCTAAACGCAGCTAGTTCGTCAAAAGAACTTGTGCCGCAAAATAATGTTGCCCAGGATTGCGATTGGTGTTATGCGTGCAATCAGCCCCATAACTAATTAGCGTGCGCCAATGGAATGAGAAATCTGGCTTTAATGGTTCAAAATAACTATGCTGGTTCAAAAAATGTTGCAGATCAGAATCAAGAACAACAAGCTAATGTGGAGGTTGCCTTGCCGAACTGGCAGAGCTCTGAATTCTGTGGCGTGAATAGTCTAGATCAGCAAAATTCACCTATTTCGGCTAATACCAGGTCAAAAAAGAGAGCTATGGACTCAAGACAGGAAGCTGGAAATCCACAGCAACAGCGAACAAACAGTAAGCAACCCATTTCATCAAATATTAACGCTGCAGCGCAACCTAAGATGTAGATTCTGCAAAGAGGCCAAGAGATACCTAGCAAGGAGCAGTCAAAAAGGCATTCTCAGCCTTTGCAGAGGAAAAAATATGTTGCTATCACAAAAAACTAGCAAAAGGTAAATTCTTCATCTTTTAATATTATTGAGCATCTCAAGAAAACCACTGTCAATAGTTCGGTATTAGATGCTTTACACCTTCTAGGGTAGAAAATTTTACTACAAGAAGCTTTAGCTGAGTTGTCTATTTCTGACAACGCTAATCAAGGAGTTATGAAGGTCGTGCTTGCTAATGATCTAGAGGATAAAAATGAGCAAAAAATGAAAGAGGTAAAACCTCCTCCATTCTATTTAAGTCTGATCATTGGCGATAAAATCATTCATAATTTTATGGTTGATTCTGGTGCCAGTAGTTTAGTCATGCGTAAGAGTTTAGCTAATAAGTTAGGTCTTGTTTATGAGCCTAATCCTTAGAAAGGCATAGTGCAATTAGATGGGTCTACTGTTAAAACTGCTGGTATTATCAAAAATTTGGCTCTTACTTTGCACACATCCCCAAGTTTTTCTATTCATTAGGATATACATGTCATTGACTTGCCACTGTACTTTTCCATTTGTCTCTCAAGGGATTTTACAACCAAGTTGGGTGGCTTTTTGTCTTCTGATTGGTCTCATTTGTTTTTTAGAACAAGGTATGGTACGAAAGTGACCATAAAGTTCGAGCCTCTCGCCAAAGACCATATTGAACCATATTCACCAAATCTTATAAACGCTAAACTCTATGCCACCTCTGCACTAGAGGAGCAAACCATGACCTCCGACTGTAGCACCCATGAAGACAATATCAATCTAGATGAATGGGCAGCCAAAGATCATGAGCTTGATCCTTTTCAGCACACAGATGAGATAGGATTAGGAGTCTATATGACTCGAGAACCTGATTGTGATATGCCTAATCTTTATAAAGAGGAAGAACTGTTTGCAGAAACGAGAAATGAGCTTTGGAAGCTTTACTTCCATGGTTCGAGGAGCAGTATTGGTGCTGGAGGTGGGGCTATGTTGATATCACCCAAAGGAGATAAATACTTTTAAGGTTGCAGATTTTTTTTTAGCTATTCGAATAATACAGCTGAGTATGAAGCGTTGGTGCATGGCCTCGAATGGACCCACAAACGAGGTATTAAATGCTTGCAAGTTTATGGTGATTCAGAACTAATTGTAAATCAGATTAGAAATTTAAATGCTGCCAAGAATGATTTTCTTAAGAAATATAAGCATCGTGTATGGGATTTGATGGAAGATTTTGACGCTTTTAATATCATGTCAATTCCTTGTAATCAAAATAAGCATGCTGATAGGCTCATTTCCATAGGATCCCAATTTGATATTCACAAGGAGATTCATAAAGTAGAGCCATGTCAATACATGAAAATAGTGGCTAGACCTTTTGTACTTGACAATAATGTGAGCTGGCAGGTTTTTGACAGTGATGAGAAAATCGTAAATTTCCTGATTGCTAAAGCTGAGTTTGCAGATGGAAACCAACAAAAATGGCAACAGCAATATGACTACCAGATTGTGCAGTTGAAGACCAACAAGCTGCCAAAAGGATTGGTGACCTTGGAATCTATGTTCAATTCAGATGACCAAGTGCGTAAGGACAAATACAACCTGACTATTAAAGAACATTATGCAGCAATTGAAATCTTCAAAGGCAAGCTTCTCAAGCTGGGAAAGGTATGTACTAAAGATGAACAACAAGCATTTATTCTGTTATGTCAGAAATTTAGTGATGTTTTTGCTTGGGAGTACAAGGATTTGAGAGGTTTTAACCCATAACTAGCCCAACATACCATTGAACTTGAATCCGATGCAAAACCAGTAAGGCAGAAATAGAGACCACTTAACCCCAAATAAGAGCACCTTATGAAGGCTGAACTGAATAAGCTAGTTGAGAGTGGTATTATTTTTCCTATCAAACACACCTCTTGGGTGTCAAATTTAGTACCAGTTGGGAAGAAAAATGGGGAAATTAGATTATGTGTCAATTTTCAAGATCTAAATAAAGCATCATTGACAGACCATTACCCGCTCCCTTCTATGGAACAAATTTTATAGGTATTTTTTGGTTCTGACATATTTTCTTTGATAGATGGTTACTCAGGTTACAACCAGATTCTGGTGAAGTAGGAAGATCAGTTCAAAACAACGTTGACAACTAAGTGGGGCACGATGGCCTACAAGAAGATGCCTTTTAGCTTATCCAATGCTGGAGCAACGTTTCATCGAGCAATGGATATGGCTTTTCATGGCCTTATGAACAAGTTCATTCTAGTATACTTAGATGGTATTACTATTTTTTTTTAAAATGCTAACGAACACCTTGATCATTTGGAGCAGATTTTTCAGAAATGTAGAGAGTTTGGAGTGTCTCTCAATCTAAAGAAGTGTATATTTTCAGTGCATGAAGGAAAATTTCTTGGACACATTGTCTCAAAGCAAGGTATTTATATAGAGCCTGAAAGAGTCTCTACAATTCTTGAATTGCCATTACCAGCTCGCAAGAAAGGCTTGCAAATATTTCTTGGAAGAATAAATTTCATGAGGAGGTTCACATACCGAATATTGTAGCTTTGTTGCAGCCTCTCACTTCTATGCTTAAAAAGAATATGTCATTCAGTTGGACCAAGGAAGGTAAGAGGAGCTTTGAGTAGATTAAGGAAGCCCTTGCAGCTGCTCCTACTCTCATTAATCCAATATTTGACAAGGACTTCATCATGTATGCCTTTGGAGAAGTGGATACAGTTTCGGCTATGTTATGCAAGCAAAACGATGAAGGCTTGGGGCAGCCTATTACATTTTTCAGCCAAGCATTGCATGATTATGAGGTAAAATATTCTTTTGTTTGGAAGCATGTTTTTGTTGTTGTGAGAAGTTTAAAGAAGTTCAGGCATATGTTGTCCAACAACAAGATTCATTTGTTGGTTGCTCATTCAACTATTAAGGATTTTCTACTTAACAAAGATATAAACGATAAGCATGCTAGTTGGATTACGAAAGTAATGGAATTTGACATTGATATAAAAGTAACCAAGCTCATTAGAGGCAAAGGTTTGTGTGAACAGATTGCTGGTAATTAGGACAACAACTTAAAAGAAGCTACAAATATAGAAACAGTGCTAAATAGTGATGTTACAGGTGTTGTTCCAGCGTCTCTTGCTACTTGGTTGCAACAAATGATGCATTATTTTAAAACTGATGAGTGCCCCAAAGGCTTAGACAGAGAAAAATGAAGGTATTATAGATTACAAGCCATTCCTTATGCAATCATTGGTGGCATTCTTTATAGGAGAGATTTCCAAGGTGTTTTATTGTGTTGTATTCAGCCTGATCAAGTTGACAAGCTTTTAGCAGAGTTTCATGATGGACCTTCAGGAGGTCACTTTGCTGCAAGAGCAACAACTTTGAAAATTATACGAGCTAGTTATTACTAGCTAGATCTGTTTAAAGATGCTATTGCTTGGGTCAGAAAATGTTAAAAATGCGCTTTATTTTCTAGAAAACAGAGGCTTGCACTGCTGCCCCTGCATCCAATTCAGGTAGAATAGCCCTTTGCCAAGTGGGGCTTAGATTTTATTGGTCCTATTAATCCACCTTCAAGTGCGGGTCATAAGTGGATTCTTACTGCCACAAATTATTTTACAAAATGGACCGAAGTTGTTGCTTTAAAGGAAGCAAACAAGACTTCAGTGCTTAATTTCTATCAAGATCTCATATTGAGATTTTGTGTCCAAACTCAATCATTTCTAACAATGGTTTGGCTTTTATTGGTTTGAGGATTTATGACTGGTCAATTAGAAATAAGATTTATTTGAACATGTCTTCTAATTATTATCCACAGGGCAATGGTCAGGTGGAATCTACAAATAAGAATCTGATTTGGATAATCAAGAAGACTGTTGAGGATAATCAGCAGACATGGCATGAAAAGCTAAAGTTAGCCCTTTGGGATGACAAAATAACTCCTAAAAGGGCCATTGGTTGTTCTCCTTTTGTTTTGACTTATAGTAAAGAGGCTAAGTTACCTGTTTCTATTGAGTTACCGACTTTAAGTTATGTTAAAGAACTGGAATTGCTAAATGAACAACCTCTTGAAGTGAGATTTGCACAGCTGGTAGAGCTGGAGGAAACTAGAAGGGAAGCTCTTAGACAACTAGAGATACATCAAGCTCAGATGAAGAATTCTTTTGATAAGAAGGCAAGACCACGTGATTTCATTGTGAGGGATCTAGTTTTCAAGTGGAATGAATTTAAAAGCAAACCTGGATGACATTCCAAGTTCGATGCAATTTGGGATGGGCCTTATACGATCACGAAGTGTAAGGAACACAACGCATTCCAACTTTCCATGTTGACTGGAGAGGTGTTGTGTATCCTAGTTAATGGATCCACCTCAAGCATTGCATTTGAGATAAGTCCACCTCGTAGTTAAGTAGAGTAGTATTGAAAATAAGTGTGTTTCACACATTTACTTTTAGTAATTTTCCTTTCCCTAAGCATTGTTGTGCATGTTCTGTTGGCCATCAGGGCCTGCTAGTTTGCTTTTAGTTCTGTTTCGTTTTCTCTTCACTGTTGTTTGGAGTGTTGTTGTTCAAGTTTCTGAGTTTCAAGAAGGGGCAGATTTGACTTCGCGCCCAATGGAGTGTTTTAAGGCAACTAATATATGCTTAGCAGGCAAGCAATTAGCGGAAATCACCAAAATGTTACCAATTTTTTGCTATAGCTCAATTGGTGGAGCTGGTTAAACATTGTTATATCTTAAAGTGAAATTACAATTATTTCTGCATTATGATTAAGAGTTGTTTGCACATTGTTCATTGTTCATCAAGTGATAGTTGTGAATTAAAATGAGCTAACAAAGTTTCAGAAGTGCTATTCAATGTTTTACAATTAAATGAAGTACATAATTGAGTATATAAACAACGAAGCATTTCAAATTCTTTCATTTATTTCATGGAATAATTCATATTTACATAGCTTCATTTGATTGTGAGAATCCAAATGATAATACAACATTGCATTGAGATGCATTTTCTTTTCAAAATGAAAAGCATAAGATGAAATCAAATATCCACACAAGTCGCGAATGGGATTGTCATAGTGCATCACTAATAGCACACTACACTATGGAAGATGCAAAAGAAGAAATCACATAAGTAACAACATAATCATCATTACCTAATTGTCTGATGGTCGACGCTGAAATGGTGCACCTTTTGTCTTCTCCAAGCTCTGTTGACCTGCAGGAAGGAAGAGAGGGATGTCAGAGGCTCCAATTATGATGACACCTATATGAATCACCAACAATAATGCAGCCTGCTACTTATCATGCACTGAAACAATCAAGAAAAGTACAAAAGCATGAGCTGAAGGAGAAACATCAACATGATCATGATATATTATTTTTTATGCTAACTTTGTTTGTTTCCTTGTGCAGGTATAGGGAAAATCACAAAGCTGATTATTATTTGAAGACTAAGCATGTGGAGAAAAATGGGCTCCCACAAGGGTAGAGCTCGGCATGCGTGCCCTTATTCATTACAAGTGGGCTGATAAAGAGATAGTTATTACATCATCATATATTCATCAGAAAAAGAAATGATATACAACTGAAAGAGTAAATTAGAGTTAATCCATCAAGATATTAAACCAACTGTGCATATTCATAACAATCAAGTAAATGCTTTCTAAAAGCTATAGGTGAACAATGAGTTTAATCCGCTCAATCACTTAACTGAGTACATTCATCTCGAACATTGTTGTATCATTCATGTTATTTTGATACATTGTATTTGTTCATCATGATCATATGTCATGCAAGGTTCATTTCATCAGTGTTCTTTCTCCCAACCAAGGATAGTGAATAGGCATACATTATGCCTCAACAAAGAGAATTGTTTCAATTTTCATCTCAGAGGAGAGCAGATTCACAGAACAATTTATTAAGTGGAGCATAATAATGCTTGAAGAGTGCCAAGTTAATACCCAAGAGTATGAAAGGACAGACAATGCATTCAAATAATAAATCAACAGTCAGTTCCAGTTTGGCTAAGAATGCAAAGACAACATTAGGAATTACAATGTGAAATGATTGTTCCAGAATGACAAGAAAATGATAAGCATAACAGAAGGTGTTTTTGAAGTGATAGCTAGCTAAAACAATCAAGTAAGATGCAGTCCATAGAACTACAATATTTCAATTGAAATTTCTACATAAATCCAATAACAAAATAAAAAAGTCAATCATCCTGGGTTTCTTCAAGGAAAATCAATAAGGAGACAACATCAAAAAGACCTATAAGGAGTATGGATGCCACATTTTTATCATGGTCACCAAACAATGAGATCATAATTGTTCTTATGTGAAATATGAAGACAAAAAAAAGAGTTGTTGTAGGTTATATGGTGATATTGCAAGAGGACAGTCATTTCAGAATAAATAGAATGGATTAAGGACAATTTTAAATGTAGTTGTGAGTGTATGAGAAGTTTAAAGCGTACGACTAATCTACAGGTTAATCAAAAGATTTTTGTGTAAAGGAAAAACAACATGAAGATGATAGTTAAAAATATAAACAAAAATTCATTTCCAGAATCTCATGAACCAGTGCGAAAGTTTCAATAGTAATACATTTAGAAATGTATTTGCTTCACAAATGACAAACACCCATATGCTGAATATTGAAGAATTTGAATGCCAAAAGGAGCCAGGGTTTTACACAGTAATCGAAATATGCAGCTTTTGTTTGTTTTTCAGACACCCACATTGGGGTTTGTATTTATTACACAAAAGTCTATGTATCACAAATGAACTCATATGGTGGGGATTTCACACAAAAAGTGCAGAAATAAGAGATGGGTCGAGCCCAGTTTTTCGAAGTAATCAGAATATACAATTTTTCTTTATTCTCCTACATACCCACATTGGGGTTTGAATGTGAGACACCGATTTCCTCAATGTACGCCTATACCCAAATGAAGGTTTTAACTGAAAGGTAGAAGAATGGTTTTTTCCTCAGAATAGCATATACCCATGTGAGATTTTGGCAGAATATAGGGAATTCATACAATGTCTTCATGATTGAATTTGAAGGATTCCATAATAACTATGATTTCGACAAAATAACGAATACCCATGTCCTATTTGTAACTGAAAGTGCAAAGTAAATAAAAAGTCAACTTGGCTCGAGCCCAAAAGTTTTAAATATGCTTTTTTTGAGATACACATGGTGCGGCCTGAGTATGGCCATGAATTCATAAGTAAAATAGAAGCTTTTTTAAGCTTTATGTAGAGAGAGATATATGCTTAGTAGAGAAAAACTTACCACTTCATGCCTGTGAGACAACGCTGATAGCCGTGGCTAGAGTTCTACTAAAGTTCCAAAACCTCAAGTAAAATGCCAAGGCGAGCTTATGTATGGCGCCCAAGAAAGCCCATATTGCAAGATAAGCACAAAAAGTATAAAAATGCATTAGAGATTGTGTCAGCCATGACCACAAGACCAGAAAGCCAAAGAGGTAAAGCCATAAAGGCTATAAACAAGAAGCTTACCTTATGTGCAAAGAAGGAAAATAACATTTGAGCAAGCTTTCTCATGGAGTTCTAGACAAAAGCCCTAGTTAATGCTCATGCATAGCAGCCAAGAAGAATAGATCATAAGAATGTAAGAGAAAAATTAGAGACCAAGTGTGTCAGACTGCGGCCTTAATGGCCTTTCTTGCTCTTCGTAAAGTAAAAAGCCATGGTAGTATTAAAATCAAGCTTACCCAGTGGAGGATCTGACTATATAAAGACAAAGGTGAAGATTCTCAAGCACACGAGCTACATATTGAGCTCAATCATGGTGGCGGCGTGTTCTCTCAGGCAGAGCAAGTTTTTTCCAAAGTGATGATTGAGAAAATGAAATAATTTTTAGGGTTTGACTTCTTTTTGTCTCATGCCCTAATTTGAGCTAAGTCGAACATTATAATTGCCTTTGAATATTCATATTTGACAATAGCATGTGGGTTAATTGGAATTTGGAGTTGTTTTGCATTATGAAATTAGAATCTGAAGTTTAATATTTGAAGGGGTCGAACTCTAATATGCCTAGGTCAAGCTTTGAAGAATGATGGTCTTATTTTCCTAAGACTTGGGGTTTCCTTATTTAAATTTTGGCAATGTAAGGGGCTATGAACTTAGGGAAACTTATGATTAATGATGCCTTGGTGAGGAGTTAATAAGTGAAGATATTTTTTATTTTAATTGATTTTGTGAGAAATCAATAAGAACTGTAAGGTAATCTCATCCATGACTTAGTGTTTTGTCTTTTAATTGATTTTGAAGAAATCTATTAGAGTATTGAGAGAGCAATATTGCCTAATATGTTTTATGATTTTTTAAAGGAAAATCAAGCATTGTATTGGTGGAATAAGGTTGTATTTGTTTTTTACAAAAGATTTAGTAATCTTGAATTGCAAAATAAAAGAAAATTGTAAAATCTGCAATCATGTAAAGCAGAATCATAAAGCAATCCTTATAAATTGTTTTATGATTTCTTGCTATTTTTAGCAGATTGGTATTGACTTTTCCTCTTGGTCGGATTTGAGTTTCATCTTGGAGAGATAAGGTGTTTTTCTGGCTTTTAAAGCAGTTTCAACCTATTTTTAGAGGCTTTTCAGTTTGAACATAAAGTAGTGATGTTTTTCTGCTTTTATGCAGTCTTTTGAGACAGTTTGAAGCTTTTTTCCTTGAGCTTCTTTGTGAGCTCGGATTAGGGTTTCTTGAGAGATATATTTTGAAGAGACTTGGTCTTTTTTGTTCTTCCTAGTTTAGAATACAGTTTCTTGCTCTTAGCATTTTTGAGCTTGTAAACTCATTTGTACTTAGTTCAGACAAACACTCTTTCAGTTTTAATAAAGCAGCAAAATTCTCCTTCTCTCTTCTATCTCATTTTTGTAATGGCAATCTGATGTCTTTGTGTTTCAAGCTTGAATCCTTATATGTCTTGCTATTGTAAACCTTTGTTCAGAATTACATGTTTCAGGTTGCATGTTGTGTTTAGTTTTCCATATCTTCATGTAAATCACTGATGAAGTATGTGCTAATGAGATTGTGAGGATTACTATGGTAGAGAAACTGTTATGAGTGGTTAAGTCTGAATTTTCATAAGTTTGGTGAATCATCTGTTAGTCATAGGCTTTATTTTCAAGTTATCATTTTATCCCTTTTCCCAGAAAGTACTTAGAATAATATTCATCATTCGGAGAACCAGCTCACTCTGGAGATTCCTTCTTCGTTTAGATCACCCACATCTAAAGAAGGTTTCCATGTTTCAGTAGATTGTTGAATCTTGTATTCAGCAGGGTGCAAATCTTATTGACAACAGGAGACATATTACTTAGCATAGGGTTTTCTGAGGAAACTTCTCATGTCTTAGGAAAAAACATTGGCTACTTTAAATCAATTACTCACAACAATGGTGTAGGAACTGCTTTAAAGTGGGGGCATACATCGATGGCATATTTTGGCATATTTCATGGCACAATTTTCTTTTTCTTGAGTAATGTCCTTTTCTTGGTGGTTTCATTGGGTTTGATGTTCTCCAAGAGTGCAATATTTCTAAGCATACGACCTCCCTTCATGGCGTGATGCGAGCGAGGCATCCCATTATAAGTGGCAATATGATATTCTTGACTTGTCCTCTCTTGGAGACATTAGGCACAATGTTCCCTAAGAAGAAGACCTTACATGAACAAATCAAAATCCCCTTTAACAAAAATTTACATACATAGAATTCAAAAACATTTACAAAAAGCATTACATTATCGTGCCTTATCAAAGTTGTTAGGAGGATAACTTCAGTATGGTATGAGAGGCTAATATTATTCTCTCATTTTCCACCTCATTGGGATAACTCACCTAGTGAACAGACTAAGGTTCCACTACCCCAGAGTGAGCATACACATATTTGGGATAACTCACCTAATGAATGGACTAAGGTTCCACTACCCTAGAGTGAGCATACATATTTGGGACAACTCACCTAGTGGAATGACTGAGGTTCCACTACCCCAAAGTGAGCAACGTATGTTACGAACAAACAACCCCGTTCCACATTCTGTTGAAACAGTTGTGCTTGATCCTTTTGTTTTTCTTTATTTTGCTTCACCTTTGATAGGGTATGATTATGTTTCTTTTTTATTGCTGCATACTTAAGCAACTTGAATGTCTACTTTACTGTGATTTTGGCATGGGGTCATCCTCTCGCTAAAGTGGGGGGAAAATGTAGTAACAGAAAAAAGTATCCCTTTTCCTTACTTAGTTTGGGAATAATTGTCATTGAATTAACCTAATTTTTCCTAGGTCTAATTTTGTAATGCGTTTTACACATTCACATTGATCTTGGACCCCTTTTAATAAAATGTACTTAATTTTTACCTGTGGTTTTGAAAAAATGGTCCTTCGAATTTTTTGCACTCGTTTGGGTCCTCCTTGTAGATTTTGGCTTAATGTTTCCTTGATTTAGTTTTGTAATGTGGATAACACATTCACATTAGGTCTTGGGCCCTTGTGAACTAATGGAATTTAATTGTTCCTTGCAAAAGTGTTGTGAAGTGTTGTGACACACTTTCACACTTTTCTAAGGTTTTATCAATTAGCTAAGCATAATAAACATAATTTTAATCATAATAAACCTTAACCTTACCTTATTTAGAGTGTTGTAAAGTGTTGTAACACACTTTCAAATTCCTCTAGGCTTTTCATTAATAATTGGGATTTCTTATGCTTTAATTGGCCATATTTTTCATCCACAAGCCTCATTTATTGCATCTTTTAGAGGATAATCCTGACACCAATCAATAGCCAATCAAAATTTAGGTGTTCCTAGCTTGAGTGGCCCAAATTTAGTGTATGGGACTCATTTTCCACCTTGGGAGAATGAGTCCCACCTAGGTCTTTTTGGCCCTAATGCAAGTTTCACACATTTCTACACTTTTGATTTTTGGTCCCATACATTATGTATGATGGGACTCATTCACCACCTTGGGAAAATGAGTCCCATGTGACCAAAATTCAAATTTAAATCAAATTTCCAGTGGGGTTTTATTCTCCTAGATCTAATGTTGGCTTGTAGTGTTGTAATTTTGGCAATTCTTGCATAATTAAATATAAATACAATGTTCTTTCACTCATATTCTGACCTAGCATTCAAGAGTTCACAAGAGCATTTGAGCATTCACAAGAGAATTCAAGGCATTTCAAGGCTAGATTATCAAGAATTCAAAATAATTCTTCAAGTTCCATTCATCATGTCAAAGATTACTTGCATCATGTTGTTTTAGAACTAACAATTGTGATGTGGGGTTTGTGTTTCAGGCAAGTGCTTCATTCAAGATCTATCAACATCAAGCAAGATTCCAAGTCTACATCTATTAGAGCCATCATTTACATGTTTGAAACACCTTATTGCTAGGGTTTGGTGAGTTGCAACATCACTATTCGTTCATTCATCATTCTCTTTTCATATTTCATTCAATTTCAAGGTTTAATTACCAACAAGGGGTTTGACCAAAGAAAACCCCTATTCACTAACCCCCACAACATTTTTCCCTCTTCTTGTGTGTAATTTGCGGGGCTAGGTTGCAAATTTTCCAAGAAGTCAAGGTGGAGAAAAGTTGTCAAAGTTGTCATCAAACCTAGGAGAAGCTCGGAGAAGACCTATAGGTGGAATTTTGTAGTTTCAGATCTTAAAACCAGCAAGGAAGAGCAGAGCAGACCAAGAGCCACAAAATCCAATCCCAAATTTCTAGAAAAGCAGGAGTGGACTGATTCACCACTATTGGAAAATGAGTCCCACTGTATAGGCCTTATTAGGATTTTTGCAAATTTGGACACCCTTTTGGCTGAAACCCGTTCTGGAGTAGTTTCCCAAAAATTGGATTGATTTGCTCAGCTTGGCGTATGATTCCTAGTCAACTTCAATAGTAGATTTTTTAGTGATCTAGACCTCCATTCTACCCTCTTCAGTCTTCCAGGTGCACACTTCTAGTTTCAGATCTTTTTACTACAGTTTGTTCATCCGTTTAGGTCATTTAACATTTGTTTGCATATCACATTGTGTTTTCCATTGCATTATCTTTTCCAATTTTACACTTGGTGGTGAACCCCTCATTATATCTCATTAAATCCCTAGATCCATCCCTTTGCTAGATTGCAATCTCCTTTGCATTAAAATCTCAAGGGTTTGTTCTTGAGTGGAAGGTTGAAAATATATTCTCTCCTTTTAAGTCTTAAACCCTAAAAGTGAAAGAGAGCCCCCCACCATATTTTCATCCATTTCAATACCCTATTTATGGTGTTGTAAATTGTTGTAACACATTTTCACATTTATCTAGGGTCTCATTAATTAATTGTGGTTAATTAGAGTTAATTATCCCCTTTAATTCAAATTTAAGCCTTATTTGTGACACCTTCTAAGGATCCATCCCGACACCCAACAATCAAATTACAAAACATTTAATTGGGAAAAATGAAGGTCCTAGAAATTGGTGCTAGTACCCATTCACTCTAGGTGGTGAATGGGTCCTCCCTCTATAGGATCCCCTTTCTTTGCACATTTGACATGGGTTTTTGATGTTCTTTCACCCCTCAAAGGTATGGTTGTAGAAACTTGTGCTAGGACGCATTCACCCTAGGTGGTGAATGGGTCCTCCCTTAATAAGGACCCCATTTTTGAATTTGATTATGGCTAGATTTTAATAATATTCATTTCTAGATTTGGTGTCAGCTTGAATTATTTGAATTTCAAGGTTAATATCTAGATTTAGTATAAATAAGGGGTTAATTCACATAGTTTCATCCTAAGCAATCCTATAATTTCAAGCATTCATACATTATAGCACATTTGAGTCAACAAGAGTTTGCAAGAGCAATTCAAAGGCATTTCAAGGCAGATTATCAAGGTTTTATTGTAGCAATTTAAGATCATTTCATCATGTCACTTGGGTTTAATGCATTCATACATGTTGTTGAGCTAAGATAATTGATGTAGCATTGAAGATCTACCTACAAGAATTGTTACACATCTTATTCAAGGATCAAGATCTACATTCTTCATGGCCACTTCATGTTAGTTTGCAGATTTATATTCCAAGACAACATCCAAGGTATCATCAATTGCATATTTCATGTTTCATGCTTAAATTTCCATATTTCATCATTTAATTTAATTACCTAGAAGGGATTTGACTTAGAAAAACCCCTATTCAATAATAATCAACAAGTTTTTCTCCCCTTGAGTGTGTGTTAGCAGATTTACAAGTTGAAGATAAAGTGGGGAAGAAGTTTGAAGCAAAATTACAAAAGTTGTCAAGTTTCAAGATTGACCTTTACGGTGCAAGAACAAAGGATTGAAGCTACATAATTTATTACAAGTTTTTTAGGAGTTGGTAATTGGGGATCTAAGAGTGCAGACATCAAGGAAAATAACCCAGATCTCAATTTTAGAAATCCTAACAGTGACCCATTCTTCACTAAAGGCGAATGAGTCCTTTATGCCCTAAAAATAGGCTTCTTGCAGTAAGGTATACATCATTTTAAGCTCTAAAAACTCCCCTCATAGTTGCTGTAACATTTAGGGTTTATTTCTAATTGTTATTTGCATCTTATCACAACATAATCACATGTTTAATGGTGGAAGATTAGTGGTTCATCATCTTGTTGATTCATTTTGATGAAAACCACACTTTCACCATTTAAACACTCGCTTCTTTTCTCTCTTTGTATTTCTTTGCTTGCCCCTCCATTCCATTATCTTTGGGTGAGCCCTCGCCACATTTTTTCTTACAGATCTTTCTACCTTCTAGAGGTTCTACATCCCCAATTCCCCCTGGTACAAAAATGTGTCATATGGGAGGTGGCACTATAGTTGATGAGGATGTCCCTACTTGACTGGGGTTATTTTGTCTTCTTGTCCTTTGTCCTCCCTTGGTTCATGCCTTAGAAACTTCACCCTTTTTATTTGCAAGCCATATTTGAGCCCTTTTCAGGACTATGGCTATTCTAGTCTCCAAGTTCTTAGGCTCTTTGAGACTCCATCCGATAGGCACCATGGGATACATCTATATATGAATGGTGTAGATTGGGTCCACCAACTTGTCCTCATCATCTTCAACATCACTAATATTCCTGCCCAATCTGAAGGTAAAAATTTGTCTTAGAGTCATCCTCATCTAATTAATTTTCCTAACTCCATAGCCATTGGAGTAGTCAACCCAATAATCTTCCAAATAAGGAATGTGATGAAATCCAAAGCCAAGCGACAAATTTTCTTTTACAAAGTTCTTACTGTCAAACAGGAACCTCAAGTCATAAGTAAACATGTATTTCACAATATCCCTCTTAATGTTGAGGGCATTTGATTTAGACTTGCATGAATAAAATCCAAGACCAATGGGGAATTGGATGCCAACCTTCTTCCTCTTAGCACATCTCTTGTTTACCTCTGCAACTTTCCTACAAATCTCAATAAGGATGGACTTGTCTTCTGCGTACTCAAGCAACTTATGGGAAAGACCATCATATCCCCCTACTCTGATGTAGGTGAACCTTTGGAATTGAATAAAATGACTACCATACTTGTTTATCAATTGAATCTATTTAGGAGAAATCCTTTGGCCTAGGTATCCTTGCAATTCCTTGTCTAGTCTCATGGTGAATACATCACTCACCCTCTTGAATTTGTGATAGCTTCTTTCCAACTATAGGTTAGGGCAGTAGCTATATATCTTAATTTGATATTATGTGATGTATGAAGTCATGTAGAAAAGCATATTCATAGAAAAATTTGATATTATGTGATGTATTCTATCACTGATGAGAGTTGCCCAATTAGGTATTGTTGTCCAACACAAATGATTTGTACAAATAAAACCACCCATTCCTCAAACTCATGGGAATTCACATTGTTGTTCAATCTATGCAACAATATGATGATATCTGAAATTTCATTTTCCAAATATGACCTATGTAAATTTTTGGGCAATTGGGACTTTCCCTTAGATTAGGAACAACAAACCACTCCCTAGCAATGTTATTTTTATAGTATCATTGCTTCTCACTAAAACAACATTATGATGCAGTGAAGTCAAAGTTCGCATAAACTTCCCTTTTATGCAATCTAAAGCAACCACTAATGGTGGCTCTATCTAGAGTAATCAATAGATTATTGTCCTCAATTCTCATTTCTCTAGTTTGAGGGTCATAATGGTTTATACAATTGAGGACAAGGTTTGTGCACTACATGGCCATGGGGAAAGCAACAACTTCAAGTAAGCCACTTTCAACCAGTATCTAAGCAATTGAAGCCCTATCTTATTTATTTACCCTTTCCCAGAATTTGTTGAGATTTATGTTCCCTAGTCTAGTATCGCCAATCTTTGACAATGTGCTAGTTAAACTAGATAGGTGCTCATACCCCAAATATTTATACTTCATGTTTCTTGAATTTCAACTCAAATTCCAAATTTTTAGTTCTAATAAAATATTGGGAGGGAGTCACCTAGGATTTCCGATCTTAATGCCTGAGAATTTTAGAAACTCACTCAATATGAGCAATAAGAGTAACTACTAGAGTGTTGGGAGTATGCACTTACTCATTTGAATATATTCTGAGAATGGATTAATGAAAAATTCTTCTTTCACCTTGGTCGAGCTATCTACCACAATTCTACCTCTTTGTGCTCTAGAAACCCTTGATTTTTGTTATGCAAATGCATAGAATGACTTACATTAGTGGTTTTTTCCTTCATATACATCAACATTAATTCATCTCCCTCAAAATTGACAACAATTAATGTACTGTAGGTAGCTTTTTAGTTGGCGCCAACTTTCAAATTTGCTTTTTAGGAAAAGAGAGTCAGAACTTTGTTGGTTCTTGAAACCTTGTCGGAGTCTAACACAAGTTTTGAAACCATAGTTGGCCTTCGCTTTATCACTTCCTTTATTTATTTTCCACTTTCCTTCACTTTTTTGTTCATTTCTTTCTTCTTCTTTTGTTAGCCCTAGGAGAATTAGAGGTTCCAAGGTATGTATCAAACACTGACAAGGTTGTGAGAACCACATCAATGTTTGAGAAAAGTTGTTGCAACTCATAAAATGCTTTTTAAACTCAAAAGATTTAGTTGGAACTTAAATTTCTTGGTTTGATGTTAGGGCTCGACAAGGTTTGAGAACCTCATCGGCTCCCAACACTAATTCTTAAACTAAGTGAAAGGGCTGCTTTGTTCCTAATTTTGACAACTTTCTTCTGAAAGAAGAGATTTTTCGGGAGGGCACAAGCTTTTGAAAACCTCGACGACTCCCTAAAGAGTTTTGAGAACCAACTGTAAGATTGTTTCTTAAGAAAAGACTTATGATTTCTTGAAGATACTAAATGAATGCTAGGAAGATAGAAGCTTTGTAGAGCCAAGGTGAGTTGTGACAACCCCATTGGGACTTGATGATAGTTTTGAAATTGACTTAAAATGTCGATTTCAGGCAAAATGACTAAGTGTTAAAAGATTTAAGGGACAAGTGAAATAGTGAACCAAAACTAAAACAACAGATTTTACTAAAGCAATCAATGTGATTTCATATGAACCATCTAAACAAATCAAAACGTTTAAATCTGACTGCTTTGAACAAATGTTGTAATAAAACAAAAAAATCTACTTCAAAAGAAAGATTTGGGATATCTTGGTGGGGACGGAATTCATTGCTTTTCACGTGGCCGCATCCTAACCGATTCTCCCCATGCAATGGGAATAGGAATGGTGTGCCTTCATATATTGACTGTCCATTTAATGGCAGCAACACAAAAGTTTGTCATTTCCCACACAAACAAAATATTCCTTCCATTTCTCGGATCTTCTGCGCAAATTCTAAGCAAGATTTCTTCACTGCATACCATTTACTTGCACCAAAATAATCGACAAACCCTTCTTTTTCTGTGATAGCTGTGAGTACCAAGCGTAGACAATAACAAGACAAAAGAAGATTCATCTTTTTATGCGGTCAAGATATGGATATACAATTGCGACAACATGCATTCACCCCACACGAAAACATTCAGTCATGCACTGCATCAGTAAACGATATACCAATGCGCTATATCAGTAAACATTTTGTCAATCATCAAAGTAAGCCCCCAATCGTGATAAGACCATCAAATTCGAATTGAAGATTTGTTCACTTCATACCATTGACTTCGCTTTCTGTGATAGCTGTGAATACCACGCGTAGGAAACAGAAAGGCAAAATAAGATTCATCTTTTTATGCTGTCAAGATATGGATTTACAACTTTTTGGGAAACGTTCATTCAGTACATGAGCAAACGATCTATGAATGGCAACGTAATTTTTACCCACCTCACTGGACATTGACTATCCAGCCCACTGGAAAGCATTATATGCATCCACTATACTAGACACACAATAAACCGTGCCATGTGAAAAGTCGAAAAGGGACAAATTAACAAACGATGGCATGCCATCAATGTTTAGACAATGGTGTGTGCTGAAGACGACGTGTGCAAAAATGACGATACAAATCAACAAACTTTAATCAGGAGAATGCTTTTTTCAATTTAGATAATTTAATCTTACTGATGTCAAGAATTTAAATGCCTTACTGAGTTACGCAATCAATCTCACTTATATTCAGTTTAGTTTTTCTTTACTAGTAGAAGAATTTTATATTATCATTAAAAGGAAATGATAGTATATATTAATAACAAAAGGGTGGGAAACGAGGCTAAGTTTGGAAATAAAGTCAGTCACAAGTATTGAGATTCCTATCACTTGGGGTGGGGTCTCTCTCATTCATTTTTTCTTATATTTTATTAGGATCCAAGTCATCTAGGGAGGCTCCTACCTAGAAGCACCACCCTCTTCTTTATTCTCACGTGGTTGTGTCATGAAAATGTTAAATGATTAGAGCAAGTCAAGGAAACTTGTTAGAATCTAGACATTCAGCAAACCCATGGTTATAGTTCTAGTGAGAGGTGGAATGAGAGGGAGAGGCAAGAGAGGGGGCATGGGAATTGGGACTTCTCACAAATAGTCATGACCTTGGATCTTTGTGTAGGGGGGTTGTAAGTGAACATCTTGACCACCACAAGTAGATTTGGTGTGTCCATGTCAATTACCACGAGGAAGAGAATGGTTCTTGCTAGTGACTATAGTTGATGGAACCTTAGTAACTATGCAAAGGGTATTTCCCTAATGATCAAGAAGCATGTGCAAATGTGCTACTTCAAGTGTAGCATTGTTCACTTGCACTTGAATCTACATGAGCACATTAGAACATATTATAGCCTTAATATAGAGCAGTGAGTGAGTATTAATAAAACGACCAAAAAAAATAACAAAATTAATGCCTAAGTTTCAAATGCTAAAAATATTTTTCATCATAAAATTGTGCCAAATCCAGGTAAACATGATGGGAATTTTTAGTCAATCCCCAAAGATGGCCATATGCCATAAGAAAGGTTCAAAGTTAAAAGGATTGAAAGAATCATGAATCCAATTCTATGAAGCTTGGTTTCTGGGATAAAAATTAAAAAAATGCTTGAGGATCTCTTGTTGACCATAAAATTAGCATTGAGGATCCCTAGAACCCAAAGTGGATAAGATAGCACCAATAGGAAAGCCTTTGTAAAGAATGCACTAGGGAAATGTGCTAACTTTGGCTCATAAATAGTCAACCAAATAGTTTGGAACCTACATTGCCAAGAGCTTGGTGAAGACTAAATAAGCCATCTCTAGTTCAATTTGGGAACTAGGTGAAGGTGTTGAAAGAGCCAATAATTTAACCTTTATTGGGATTGTACTTGCAAATTAGCATATGAAGATTCAATTTCCAATCTTCTGTTAAGGTTTGAAAGCTCTAATCCCAATCTTATTAAGCATATTGGGAGGAATTAAGTGAATAATTATTTGGTAAGTTTCAAAATATTTCTTAGTCATCCTATATTTAATGTTAGCTTCTAACTAGGAAAGAATGTTGGCAATTTGGTTCTCATCGATGTCAAAAAGTGAGATTGATGTCAAGGGAGAGATTAGAAAGTAGTAGATCTGACTCTAAGAAGCTAAGTGTAGATTGATGAAGTAAGGAGCATGTATGTGCAATTGTTGCATAATTGCTCACAAAGTTGCATTGTTGTCATCAAATGATGTCATGACACTACAATGGTGGCCTCCAATTGGTTGAGATCAATTCAGTGTGCATATCTAATATGGGCTTCTTGAGAGCTACTCAATCACTAGTACAAAAACAACAATATATGACTAAATAAACAACTAAAAGTTGCATATAAATGACTAATTTTGGTCATGTGACCATTAGTAGTTTATTGCCAGTCATTTATAACACGACCAAATTTATGACTAAACTATTTTAGTCATTTATCTAGTCATTGATTTAGTCATTGATTTGGTCATTGATTTAGTCTTTGATTTAGTCTTTAATTTAGTCATTGATTGTTGTTAACTGGTCATGTATTTAGTCATGGTAGTGATTTATTTAGTCATTAATTTAGTCATATATTTAGTCATGTATTTAGTCATTGATTTTTGTTAATTGGTCATTTATTTAGTCATGGTAGTCATTTATTTAGTCATAGTAGGCATTTTATTTAGTCATGGTAGTCATTTATTTAGTCATGGTAGTCATTATAGTCATTTATTTAGTCATGGTTTAGTCATTTATTTAGTCATGTTAATCATTTATTTAGTCATTTATGAACTAATGCTTTCAGATGTCTGTGTAAACTCTTATGTTTAGAGAATACTGTTACAATAACTAGTCTATGAAATTGCAAACCAAGAGAAAATTATGTTGTAAGATATAAAACTTTAAAGCTCTTATGTTATTAAAACATCAAAAAATTTGGGATTGAAATAACATTGGAAAACAATTCTCTATATATTCAAATTGTATATAAAATATGTTACAAAGAACTCTATATATAGAATTTTGAATACAAAATCTTTTTCAATATGCAAACTGCTGATTTATTATACTTTTAAAATTGAAAAAAACTAAAACTAAATGGTGTGAATGCATGTATTCAGTGATACTACTATTGCACATGAGATGGGCAGTAAATGCATCTAGTAAGGCACTAGTTTTGCATTTTCTCCTTGCTTTGTACCTGTCCACAATTTTAAAAAAAACATATTACTAGGTAGCATAAACAACAAATATCTTAAAAGCAAATACCCATAAGCATTAGAGTAAGTCTAATAAATAAAAATGCATAGAATTAATGATATTACAAAAAAAATGCATTTGCAAAAGAATTAATATCAGAGTAATATCTTAAATATTACTACCTTATGAAAGCAATATCTCTTTGCTCTACATTGTCCATAAACATATTACTAAATAGCAATAAACAATGAATATCTTAAATGCAGATACCCATAAGCATTATAGTAAGTCTAATAAATAAAAATGCATAGAATTAATGATATTGCAAAAGAATAAATATCATAGTAATATCTTAAATATATTACTAGCTTATCCGAGTAAGTCTAATAAATAAAAAATGTATAGAATTAATGATATTGCAAAAGAAATGTATTTGCAAAAGAAATAATATCTACTTTTTCTATTTTGGATTCAATTATTGTATTATTCTTTAAATCAAATCACCACGATATATAGAAATCTTAAATTTCATTCTAAAATTAAATTAAATTCTAATTTATAATTTAACAATTACTAATTTAGATATAAAAACACTCTTTCTTTCTTAGTTTTTCTTTTCTAATGAAAAAGAAAAACTAAAAAAGAAAGGTTGCTTCAAAAAATTAAGTTAGTAATAAAATTATTTTAAGAAAAACTAAAAAAAATATTAGAATGTCTCCTTTTTCAATTTTAGACAGTATATTACAACTATAAGATTTATTAGATTGTATAGTTTGACTTGCTATATTTTTATTAAAACGTAAAAAATTATTATAAAAAAAATATAATATAGTATTTTAATTTATAATATATATCATTTTATAACTTTTATTATAAAAAGATAAATTAGTTTAGAATAGAATATAACTTTTTTGAATACTTTCTAATATGAATTTAGAAATTTTGACATTTTTATAATAGTTATCATTTTTTATATTAATATATGTGATTTATAATATTATTATAAAAATATATATTAATTTAGAATCTTTTCAAAATAGAATATAATTATTTTTAACTTTTAGAATATATTTAACAAGATTTCTTTTTAATATGAACTTATAAAATTTTGTTATTTCTTAATTATAACAGTAGATTTTTATATTTATTACTAATAATTATCATTGTTTTTTTATTTTTCAAGATATTGCATTTATAAAAGATTATATATAAAAATTCATAAATTAAACAATTTTCTTGATAGGCATTTAAATGACCAAACTGTTATAAAATTTTCATATGAAATTTTGGGATGACCATCAAATTCCAGTTGATAACTAAAAAAATTCTATTGTAATAAAATTATTTAAGAAAAACTAAAAACTTCAAAAAAACTTAAATGTATATTATCAAGAGACATTCCTCCAAGGGAAGGAAAGTTTCCACATGGAGCCATCATGTGCACAATATTTACAAAGCAAGTCTTTAAGTTTTTTTTCTTAAAAACAAAAAAAATGTTCAAAAGAAAAATAAAGTTAGATTTTCCCCCTAATTTTAATAGTGATGGGGTTATTACCTCTTTGGAAAAGAAGTTGTCAATATTCAAATCCAACTTGGGATTAAAGTTGTGGTAGTTTCATTGATTGAAACTGTCATCATGTATACAAGCCAGAATTAGAAAAATATTTTACAAAAGATCAAATTCTATGAAAATGCCAAAAGTTGTGATATTAAGTGGAAAGAAGCTAAAACAAAACCCTCTATTAAAATCAAGATTTCCAATAAATATAATAACTCTCTTAGTTATGAAGGTGCTCTCTTGGATATTTTTCATAGAGAGGATGTACAAAAATTAGAGGCTTATTTAAAGAAGCATTCAAAGGAATTTGTGTCTGGCTACTCCTATCCAATCTGTCATTCATCCCATTCACAATCAGACACTTTACTTGGATGAAGAGCATAAAAGAAAATTAAAGAAATAATTTCAAGGCATGCCATTTATATATAAATAGTATATTTTTGGTTCACAATGGAGTATTTTCTCTTTATAATATGTAAATTTCTGGAGTTTCCTTTGTGGAAACGTCAAGTATACAAAAGTTTTTTTATTGAGTATTGGGTCTCTACCACATAGCCATGAGGAAGAGAAAATGAATAGAAAGAAAAATGCCTAGAATGCTATGAAGGTCACGGCCATTAGAACACATAAAGCCCTCAAAATAATAAAAATAGAAGTTGAGAGTGCAAAATTTTACATTTTCTGTAGAAAGAAAGTAACCCATCAAGATTTGCATAGGGAGATATAAGGGTTTTTATCATATTGCCTCTCCTGAGCTTGAATCGAACCTATTCTCATAGAAATTTAAGAGAAGAATAATGAAACTTACACAAGATTTTTGTAAAGGAGACACCCTCCAAAGTCTTCAAAAATGAGCCTCAAAGATACTCCAATGGCGGTGAAACAAAGAGGAGAGATATCAACAAATGGTAACCAAAGGAAATACAGTAGAAAAATACTCAGCTGCGACCAAGTGATCTCGATAAAATGCTTCAAAATGGAGAATAATTTTTAGTTTCAAAACCAAAGACTTACCTTGTAGGATTCTTTTCAAGAAAATCATCAGAAACAGTAGAATGAGTCACCATTGGACTCTCAAACCCTACCAAGGCATGGTGGTGCTCAGTTTCTTCTCCAAATGAAAAATGGAATGAGATTAGGGCTTGATTTCTTTTTTATTTAGGGTTTTTTCATTACCCTAGGCCAAATGGTTGATTTTTCACATTGTATTAAAGAAAATAGGTACATTTTTATGATTTTTATTAGAAAAATCAAATACCATCACCCACTTGCCCACTTCTTTACTTCATTTGATTTTGATTTCTAAATTAAATCTTTTGCTTTTAAATATATTATAATATTATATTTATATTATATAATATTAGTATATAATAATATATATAATAATAATATAATATATTAATAGTATATTAAATACTAATATTAAATAATAATATAATATTATAATATTATATATATTATATTATATTATATTATAATACAATCCATTCCTGCAATTCAATTTTTTTTAATTAACCACTATAATATCATATTGTCTAATTTTTATTTATGTGACCAATTATTTAGTCATTTTTATTTGTGTCACTAATTATTTAGTCATCTTTATTTGTGTTTTGAAATGAAAGATAGCCCTCAAAATACAATTGGATTGTTTCAATCATATTTTATTAGTGAAATAGACCAAAATTGCTCTTTGATACATTTGACATGCTAACACAACAACAAAATCAATTTGGCTTTAAATCATAGTTAAAAACATCAATGATTCATTAACATAATGAGTAATAAAAGTTAAAGAATGTAAATGTTAATTTTTTTTATTAAATATGTGAAGGCCTTAAGACTACATTGAGAGGCAATTCCTTCCACGCAAATAGATATTTTTGGTGCACTAAGCAACTTAGGAACCCAAATGACCCACTTAGGTAGGGGTCCCATGAGGGGGGCTTAAGCTCTATGGATTATGCTCAAATTCGAAAGAAAAAATAATAGAGAAGTAATAGTCATTTATTTAGTCATTTTTATTTGTCTGACCAATTATTTAGTTGTGATTTTACCCGATGACCAAATTAGTCACTTGTGATGATCAAATTAGTCATTCATTTGTCAAATTCTACTATTTTTAGTCATGTGACTAGAATTTTTAGTCACGTGACTAGAATTTTTAGTCATGTGACTAGAATTTTTAGTCACGTGACTAAAAATTTTAGTCACGTAGTTATTTATTTCCCAAATTTTACTAGTGAATGGTGTAATCTCAGACATGCTTCGGGTTTGTAATCATGACTTTGAACAAACTTTATATTCTATCATTTTCTGCTTATCAGTAGTTGTTAGTTGCTTAAGTTATAACTTAAGCCCTTGGGTTTGTTTATGGACCGACCGCTCTTCCTAGCATCTATTGTTCGGTAAATATTTTGAAACTACAATACTTCATATGTTTCAAATTTAATATTTTCTTTGATCATAATCAACGACTATGGTTGAGGCTTGAAGATCTAATGGCCTGCTCGCTAGCCTGTTGCAAATATAGTCCTTCCTCGTAAAAGCCCTACAGGATAGTAGGCAACATTGGAGATTAAGCAAAGCAAGATCGGATGATGTTTACAATGTATGGTGGGACCAAATAAAGAGGAAAGTGACAAGAAGGAATGGCGATGTGTAGATAGGTGGCAGCAGATAATTAATCAATATGGCAATTCATAGCTTCGTTGTGAATTGCACGGTGCTAACATAGGCAAAAAATGGTGCTAGCCCACTAGCCTACTGAATATTCAGTGAGTTTACATCTAACTCAGCATGGTAGCAGGCTTGTGATGTGTGTCTTGGTAGACCCCATGCTCGATGAGCTTCATATGGTGGAGATCGACGATAATTATCAAAGTAGATCTTTCACTTGATGATCATGTTTTAAAAGGATGGATATTGAATGTGGATCAATGGATCGTGGCGTGAAAAGTAGCATATCAATGACTCGAGTTGAAATTGAGAATCCTCAACAACTACAACAATGTGAATGAGGGTTTCAATTGCAGACCGACTTAGGGAGTGAATTCAATTGGCCCAATTGTTCTAGCTACCAATTTTATTGGTGATTTTTTTCTCAGATCATTGACATAGACATGTAGGCAGTGGGGAATTAGATCATGATCCGATACATAGGAGATGAATTAAATGTGAATAAAACCCTATATTTTCAATAAGACAAAAATAGAAAAGTCCCTGACTCTGGATAAGTGATTTTGTTGTTCAATGATTTGATGGCATGCAGGAGGGAATAAATATCAAACCCTAGTAGAAGATCAGAATCTTAAGTGTGTGTATCTCGAGGTAGATGTTGAAGGTTGGTGATGAATACAAAAGGGAAAAACAAAAATTTGGTTGTGTTGCTACAAAGAATTGAGTGTAGTGTGTAGAGGTGTAATGAGAGTCTCTTGAGGTGGATAGAGAATACACTGAAAGAAAAGAGAAGAGAGAATGAAAAAGTGTATGCATGATCTATAAAAGTGGACAAAGAATGCATTAATCGAAAAGGTGCAACAGATTTGTGTGATGCATCTATGAGTCCTTTGAGGTAGACATAGAATTCACTAAAAAAAAAGGGAGAGTGCAGAGGTTGAGTGGAACCCAAACAAAAGGTTGGAAGTCTTAATCAGGGTTCATCCTTAAGTGTAGAATAAAGGAAGTGCAATGGTTGAAAAAGCTACAACAAGGTGTTGAGCAGTTGCAAGATAAGTTGCAACACTGAATTTTGTTCTATTGAACAAATTGTAATATCTTTCATTGTAAGTTTGATTGTTGGGTGCCATCACACATTTGGGTAGGTTCTCAGGGTAGGGAGTGGGTGCTTCCTTGGAGTAGGTGGTCCTAAAATAGGGGATTATTGTCTCCTTAGGGTTAGTGCCCTCAAACATTGTAACTAAACTTTTGATTGTGAGGTTGGATTAGGAAAATAGCTCCTAGCAGCACTTCTCACTGTGGTTTTCCACATCTTGGGTTTTTCACGTATATGTAGTGTTATGTGAATATTTATGTTTCTATTTATGTTGTTTTAATCTACACTAGCTATGTTAAAAGGAATTATTTTATGAAGTTCTTTTAGGGCTAGTTTTTAAGTTATCTAGTGATTCACCCCCGTCTTAGTAGATCATTGTGTTCTAACAATTGGTATCAAATCCTAGGTTCCCTAGAAGAAGCTTAACCAGCTCAGGTAGGTCTTGGATAGGTGGGCACAATGGCTAGTTAGGAAGGTTCCTCCATAAATAAGGCACCTTGGTTTGATGGATCAGATTATTCCTTTTGGACCATTTTGATGGAGACATATCTGGGATCTTTAAGATTTGATGTTTGGATGTCTATTAAGAACAATTACATTCCTCCTGGTACTCCTCCCACTAATGTTGTAGGTAAGAAGAATTATGAGAACAATGCCAAATAAAAGCATACTATTCTCTATAGTTTTTCAATCACAGTATTTTTCAAAGAGATGCGTTGTCAAACTATACATGATGTCTTGGAGAGAATGAAAATATTCTATGAAGGGGATGACAAGGTAAAGCTAGCAAAGTTAAAAATTCTTAGAGCTAAGTTTGAATGTCTGAAAATGAGTGAGGAAGAAAATATTACAAACTATCTTTTAAAGGTTGAAGAGGTTGTAAACTCCATTAGAGGATTTGAAGAAGTAAAAGAAATAATCATTGCGTAGAAATCTCTAAGATCAATGACAAACAAGTATGACCCCAAGATTTCTGCAATAGAAGAGGGAAGAGAAGTAGATAAACTCACTCTTGATGAGTTGCATGGCATATTTACTGCATATGAAGTGAGAATGGGAGATGTAGATCCATCTAAAAGGGAGGCTACATTCAAAGTTGCAAAAAAGGAGAAGGATGAAGCACCTAAGAAAGGAAGGGCAGAAGCAACTTCATCTGGGCATGAAGCGACTGATGGTGAAGAGGAACACTTCATCAAAAGACTAAGGAGAGGATCCAAAAAATATAGAGGTAATTTTCCCTCCAAATGATTTGACTATGGTAAAGTAGGTCATTTTGCTACAAGATTTCCATACAATGAGAAGGATAACTCTGAACAAGAAGTAGATGGTAAAATGAAGAAACCCTACTTCCCTAAGAGAAGAATTTTTCAGAAAAAGAAGAGCCTATACATCCAAGAAGACAATGATGTATAAAATAACTGCAGTGGTTCAGATGATGAACAAGATTGTGCCTTCATCATGAAAGAAAATGAATTTCATTTCATGGAAAAAGAATCTGAAGAACATAGGTTGGTAAGTTGGAATACCTTGGAGAGGAAGGAGAAATCATATATGCTCTAGATGAAATAGATGACCTTAGAGATGAGATTGAGAAGTTGAAAAAGGAGAATAAACACCTCAAGAAATTTTCTCAAAAAGAGTTGGAAAAGATAATCAAGGATCTTGAAGAATCTACCCCAAATATGGTAGATTTGAAGCTACAATTGGAGGAAACCGAGATAATAGAAGAAGTGGTTAAATCCAAGCTTCAATCTGAGGTTGATAGATGCACGAAGGTTGAAAGAGAAATTTTTGCATTGAGAAAAGACCTTGCAAAGGCCAAAGAACAAATAGAGAAAGGTCTAGAACTAAAAGGAGGATCAAAAATCCTTGATGGTTTGTTGAGTACACAAAACCCATCTAACAAAGAAAAATCTAGTCTAGGGCTTGAGAAAGTTAAGAGTACCTTTATGGAAATTTCTACAAAATTGTATGAGAGATTTAGGGTAGGAGAAAAGTTTGATTTAGCTAGTAAAGAAGCTTACAAAGACAATACATCTTTAAATGAGAAGAAATATGTTGAGGACAAGAAAACTAGTGATGAAAAGAAGCCTATTGCTGACAAGAAGAATATCCAATTAGTTCCAAATCACCAAAAGGACAAACAAAACATAAGGAGAACTGATGATGGATTTTCAAGGGTGATAGATATGAGTAGGCCAATGCAAAGATGATCATCTTGTCCTACACAAGGAAACACTATGACTAGGTACTCTTCACACTTTTATGGATATTGTTACACATGTAATCAATTTGGTCATAGGGATAGAGAATGTAGAGTACTTCTTAGAAGGAGTACAAATTTTGTAAGCAACAATCCATTTTCTCTTTTATTGGATATGAATGTTGTGTGTTACAATTGCAATAACTTTGGTCATATTTCCAAATACTATAGAACTAAACTCATAAGACCAAAAGTTTAGAATGAGAAAAATAAAAACACATCACCTAAAGTAAACAAGGATTCAACTATTCTTGAGAAGAAGGAATAAAAAATGTAAAAGAAATCTAAGAAGGTATTAAATGAAAAAGAGAAAAGTTCCACACAATCAATGATTGCACAAATGGAACTAAAAGCCAAAAATAAAAATCTATGGGTGATAGATAGTAGATGCTCCAAGCATATGACTGGAGAAAAAAGCAAATTCATCATTGAAATCAATTAATGTAAAGGAGGATCTATGAGTTTGGGTGACAATATAGTAATAAAGATATGTGGGAAAGGCATATTGAGCTTGGATGGTCAAAATCCCACTAAAGATTTCATGTATGTTGAAGGGTGAAGCACAACTTGCTAAGTGTAAGTCAAATGTGTGACAACAATTATAAGGTCACAAGGAGTAAGAACTGATTCTAGTCTTTAGAATCTTTATGAAGTTAAAGGTGTCAGGCTTGTTTGATAGGTCAAGTTGATGAGAGTTGGTTGTGGCATCAAAGATTAGGGCGTCTAAACTTTTATAATTTAGTAAAAGTAAGTTCAAGAGGTCTGGTAAGACACATGCCTAAGATAACCAAGCCTGTAAATATAGTATGAAAAGATTGTTAGTAGGGGAAAAAAACAAAGGAAAAATTTCCAACAAAAGAATATTCAACCTCCAACCATTGAAATTGGTCCATACTGATTTATGTGGACCTACAAGAACAAGAGGACTGAAAGGTGAAAGATACTTCATGTTACTAATTGATGACTATAGAAGAATGATATGGGTAACCTTTTTGAAGGAAAATAATCAAGCATTTGAGAGATTCAAGATATTTAATAAAATCGTTGAGAAGGAGATGGGAAGAAGAATTAAATGCTTGATATCTGATAGAGGAGGAGAATTCACATCAAGTGAATTTGTTGAGTAGTGAGACACATGGAATTAAGAGACAATACTTTGCATTAAGAACACCATAATTAAATGGAGTTGTAGAGAGAAAGAAAAAAGTGGTTAAGGATATGGACATAACAATGTTGAATGAGGCCAAGCTAGCATATATTTTTTGGAGAGTGGTAGTTTATACAATAGTTTAAATTTTGAATAGGGTTCAAATTAGAGCACATAGTGACAAAAATCCCTATGAACTATGGTATCATAGGCTTGCATCTATTAAGTATTGTTCCTTCATTAAAGAGAATGCTTTAATGGATATTATACCACATAATGGTAGCTTTATGTGGAAAAATTGAAGAATTTTTTTTGCAAATTACAGAAAGATTGGACAGATTCCTAGCTTTGCCAAATTGGTTTATACATAAGCAATCTTTGTCCTCTCAAATCCTACCATTCTCAGGTTCGGATCACTTTTCCATTGATTTCAACATTGAAGGAGATACTCCAAAGGCTAAAAGTAAATCTACTTTTAAGTTTCAAAAGATGTGGTTGAGGCACCCCCAATTCTTGGATCTGTTGCATCAATGGTGGACAAGTGCACCTTTTATAAAGGGTTCAAAGATGTTTCAATTAAGTAAAAATCTAAGTCATATCAAGATTTAGATTATGCATTGGAACATACATGTGTTTACAAACATATTTCAAGAAAAAGAAATGGTTTTCAAGCAGCTATCATATATTAATGAGCTTATAATTCACAATGGGATAGATGATATGACTTATGAACAACAAAAGGGTTTGAAAGCAGAGTTGGTTGAGTTGTTAACAAGAGAGAATTTTTATTGGAGGGAAAAGTCTAGAGAATTGTGGCTAAGAGAAGGGGATAAAAATGAAAAATTATTTCATGTCTCAGCTTAGATAAAGAAGTCTTTAAACTCTACGTTTTCCATTCAATCCTCAGTAACAGAAGTTTTGAAAAAGGAGGAAGAGATACAGGAGGAAGGGGTAAGATTTTTCTCGAAGTTATTATCGACACCAGAGAATAAATCAGATAATGCTCTTAAGGATGGTGAGGAAATACTTGAGAACATTCCTAAGGTAATCCAAAAAGAGGAGAATGATCAGTTGTTGCGTCCTTTTACCCTTGATGAGATTAAGAAGGTTGTGTTTTCATTATCACCTAATAAAGCCTTAGGTCCAAATGGTTTCATTGGACTTTTTTTCAGAAGTGTTGGGAATTTGTTGGGTTTGATGTTTTACTAGCACTAGAAGAATCCAAGAAAATAGGCACTATGCTTAAGTAGTTTAACACAACTCATATTGTGGTTATTCCAAAAGTAAATGAACCAAAATCTTTTGCAAATTTTAGACCAATATCCTTGTGTAACACCATTTACAAGATCTTCATAAGGCTATTTATCTTAGAATTCAACTTCTAATATAAAAAATAATATCTCATGAGCAGGGGGGCTTTGTACCTAGAAGAGAGACTCTTGAAGGGGCACTCATAGCCCATGAAGTGTTGCATTCTATCAAAGCTAATATTTTTCCTTCTTTCATAATTAAGTTGGATATGATGAAGGCATATGACAAGGTTGATTGGGACTTTTTGATTCAGGTTCTTCAAAAGTTTGGCTTTTCTTTGAAATGCTGCAAATGGATTCTCTCGTGCTTATCATGGGCTAAATTCTCAATAATTATCAATGGGGCTCAAGTTGGTATTTTTAGTTCTACTCAAGGAGTGGGGCAAGGAGATCCTCTATCTCTAGTGTTATTTATCATCATGGCAGAGGCATTGAGTAGAATAATTAAAAAAGTTCATAATCAGGGACTATGGCAGGGGGCATCCATTCCAAATACAAGGATTATAACAACACACTCTTTATTTACAGATGACACCCTATTATTTGGAAAATCCTCTTTATTAGAGGTGAAGCAAGTCAAACAGGTGCTTGATAAATACTCCTCTACTTTGGGTCACAAAATAAATGCCTCTAAGTCTAAAATTTAAAATTTTAATACAAAGCCATCTATTTCAAAGAGGCTGGTAAACTTGTTGGGTTTTCAAGTAGCTGAGCTTCCTTGTGCATATCTAGGTATTCCTTTTTTTGTAGGTGTAGATAAAATTCAATATTGGCATAAGGTCCTAGATAGAATAAAGTCTAGAATTTTGTCTTGGAAGGCAAGGTGGGTGTCTTTCTTTGGTTGCATCCTATTGATAAAGTTAGTATTAGCAACTATTCCAAACTACTTTATGGTTGTTTTAAAGGCTCCAAAAGGAGTTGTGTAGAAAATTGAAAATATTATTAAGAATTTCTTGTGGAGAGGCAACATGGATTAAAAAAGGTCCCATTAGTATCCTTGGAAAATATGTGTATGAATAAAAATAGTGGAGTAGCATAACATGTCTGCAAGAAATTTAGCTCTTGAAGCTAAACTAGTATGGCATATGTATCAAAAGCCAAACTTGAGGTGGTGTACTCTAATGCAAGATAAATATTTAGATGATGATAATCCAACTAGAATTTTAACTATTTCAAACCCACCAAGTGGATCGGTTATGTGGAATTTTTTGGTAGCCTACAATGAGGTTATTATTTTGTATCTGACCCAAGAGATTCATAATGGGGAAAGTGTGCACTTCTAGAAGGATTCATGGAATGGGTACCCCCCACTGAATTCAATCCAAGATCTACTCACAATTTAGCAAGTATTATCAGATATGTCAGGGAGCAAGCTGAATGATTATGTCGACAACATTAAGCCTATTTCAGGGAAAGTTGTGTGGAAAGATTTGTTGAGTCCACACATAACACTTAATCAAAAAAATGTATTACACAAAGTATTACATGAGAGGATTATGTTCTTATCAAGAGGTCTAGATAAATTAATTTGGGCACCTTCTAAATATGGTAACTATATAGTAAAGAAGGGTTACAAGTCCCTTATAGCAATTGTGGTTCAAAATCAGTCCCATAGAGCATACTCTTTCTATTGGAATTCAATGATTTTTCCTAAGGTGGGAAATTTTGCATGGCTTTCTCTTCGCAAAAGAATACTAAAAAGTGATAGGTTTAGTAAGCTAGGATTTGTGGAACCATTCAAGTGTGTGCTTTTCCAAGAAGTTATTGAATCAGTAGATCATCTATTTGTGGAGTGTGAGTGGGCACAAGAATGCTAGTAGTTTATCAAATCCAGGTTAAATATCTCTTTTCCAATGCATTCTTCTTTAATATGGGATCTGTTTACTGCCTGGTTGGTATTATCCTCATTTTTTGCTTGTATATGGAGATTTTCTCCTATTCTTGCAACCTGGAGTTTGTGGTGGGAAAGAAACAAAAAAAAATTAGACAATAATCCCAATCAATTCTACAGATTAAGAACAAGATTGAACAATCTCAGAGGTAGTTAACTCATTTGTTCAAAGCCATAAGAATATATCTTCATTGTTCACAAATTAGGATAATTGGCTTCTACAAAACTGGGAATCTATATCTTTACCATTCAAAGGTGCTCAATTGATAGCTCCCTAGTTAAAAATTGATAGAAGTAAGGTTCAATGGAAACTCCTACAAAATATTTTCTCAAGCTTAATTTTGATGGTTCATCAAGGGGAAAGGCAAGATTTTCAGGAGTAGAAGTAGTTATCAAGGATTGGAAAGGCTCTCTTTTAGCACTCAAAGTAGTTCACTTTCTAAATAACACTAATAACATTGTAGAGGGTCAGGCATTGCTTCAAGGTCTATAGTTAGCAAAATCCATAAACATTCACAAGCTGCATATATTGAAGGTGACTCTCTAATTGTTATCAATGCTTGCAAGGAAAGAATCATACACAATTGGAGATTACATTATGTTTTGGAGAAAGTTTGGAATATAATGGATTATTTTCATGAAATCCAAATTACACACACATATAGAGAGGGAAACAAAATGGTTGACAAGGTTGCAAATATGGGTCGTGATGGTCAAAATTTTGAGGTAATGGGACACCAAGAGATAGCAAAGCAATATCCTCAATTGCTAGAGTTTGCAAATGATGAAGGAATTTAAAATAGTTATAAATTTCATATTCACCATGCACTTGCTTAGGGAATAGTGATGGGGAAGATAGATGATACTTGTGGAAAATTTTTCCTAACTAGCTTAACATCTATGTTGGGAAATGTTGAATCATCTTGTATGAGGTGGTTGGTATGTGATGGGCTTCCTTTGCTGGTACATTTGGTTGGTAGCAATGTTGATTAATGATTACAGTGCATTTTTCAAAGTACCTTCCCTTGGATTAGATGAATCGTTGTTGTCATTAGCATGTCGATGGATTTGAGAGGCACACTACCATATATGCTTATGAAAACCATGCCCAATTATGGACATGTGTTGTTAGTATCAGGTTTTGTTTAAATTTTTTTGTTTTCCAGGTATAGGGAGCTATGATGGTCAGGAGTGTGGCATAGAAAATGGAGTTGAGAAAGCAAGTCTCACATGAGCTTTAAAAAGTTATATCTATGGTGAATTTAATAGTCTTGCCTTCTCATGACAACAAAATATTCCCCTTCAATTACAAAGAAGATACACACATGTTTTATTGTCTATAAAGGGAGGTGGTTGTTATGATATGTTGGTTCAAAGGTCTATTCTTGTTAACCATTCTGTGAGTTGTTTGGTCATGGAAAAGTGGAAAGATGGATTTCAAACCCTAGAATTCTAGAGTGAATATGACGGTGCAACCTTGGGAGCTTCCTTTCAAAGAGTACCTATCTCATGATTTCTTGATGGTGGTATTCAATTTCAAATTCCCTAGGGTTGAGGAAGCTATTTGCATAGTTCTTGGTGTGAAGGTGACAAGCCAGCGTGCAGGAAGAATTATATTCCCATCTCAGGTGTTTTTTGTTTTCCTCTCAAATATTATGGATTTGTTGCAATCTTATTGAGAGTTGGTGCTAATTGTAGAGCAATTTTTCAAACCCCAATTTCTTCAAAACAATTTTCTTTGTTAATTGTAGTTCAAAGCTACAATATATTTGTTGGGGATGGAGACATAGGAGGCTTATTTCCTAGAGATTTTATTAGGCATCATCATGGGTTTGAAGAAATTTATGAGTCTATCAAATTGGCCCTGCAATATAAAAGTGATAGTAGGTTATTGAACACATTAAGGAAGAATTGTCGAAAGGTTTGTGTGAACATGGATATGGCCATCAAGGAAAAATATTATGCTATCTCTTTCCTCAATGATCACTCTCCTCATTCTCCCATAAATTTTGATGGGATGAAATGTTGAGGGAATTCAATCTGGTCTGAATGTAGGTCATGTGGAAGTGAGAGCTTCTTGTGATAGTGCAAAAAATGAAAATGTAAACATGAGAGGAAAGGATTTGATAGCTCATCCATGCTTGTCTTGGGGGAATCAAAATGTGAATGACTAAGTTATAGGATATGGCTCTTGTGTACGTGGGGTGCATGCTTGTTTTGACCTAGTTGCGGAAGTTGGTCCTTTGGCTTGTGATACCCAAGCTTTGGAGAATGTAGAGGATCAAGACAAAAATTTAGTCCAAGTGGTTCGAATGGAAGAATAGTCAGATTTTTAGCAAGTAGTTTTTTGGAAATTTTTCATTTTACCTGGGTCTACTAGAAAGATTGAAGGCAGATATATAGAATGGGCCCAGTTTTCTTTTGAAAATTTGCAAGTAGTATCAGAAATATGATATGAATTTTGTGTTTCCCTCTGCATTGTAACTAAAAATGTTGTTTTCATGGTACTTTAGGAAACATTTTGGAATTTTTGTTAATTCCATGCCATATGATACAATCCCTATAATCTTATGTACAAACTTATTTTATTACAAATATAAATATATAGGTCATTGGCCTTTTATCCAAAAAAAAGGAGATTAAACCCATTTTTTTTAAAAAAACAACAAAATTAATCATGGACAACAACTTGAGATAATGACAACTTTCTCAAACCTTGATCAATTTAGAAATCATAAAATATTTTGGAAAGCTCTAAACATGAGATCTTCAAAACCCAACAACCTTTCTACAAGATTAGTTATGTAGAATTCATTAAAAATTAAGGAAAATCATGCATTTAAGAGATTAAACCCAATTTTTTTTAAAAAAAAAACAACAAAATTAATCATGGAAAAAAACTTGAGATAATGACAACTTCTTCAAATCTTGATCAATTTTGAAATCGTAAAATGTTTTAGAAAGCTGAACATGAGATCTTCAAAACCCAATAAACCATCAATTTTGTGGTGGTTCTATGGACTTCTCTTGCACTCTTAGGATCTTTCACCTAAAAGGATAGAGATAAAACCCTAAAATCGAGGTGGTTCACTCAAATAAAGGAATGTAAGATAGAATTATGACTAAATGCAATGCTCTAAATGCAACTAAGCTATGAAATTGATTGATTATGAATGCAAAACTAAAAACATGAAATAATGCAAAAAAAATGAATGAAGTTTAACAGAGTGCACCTGAAAGTTGATTACTAATCTTGGAAGGTTCTAGAAATTGGAAAAAATTACTATAAATCACCATTGGCACTCATTCGCCACTGATGGAGAATCAATCCTCCTACTGTTAAAAGCACCTATAACTACTTTCCGACTGTCAAGAATTGGATTTTGACAAATACAACTTTTTCATCCTTCACATGGGACTCATTCACCACTGATGGCGAATCAATCCTTCTCTAAAAATCTACAAATTCAAGAATCAATCCTATAAGTCTAGATCTGCACTTGTCTTCTTGTTGGGTTGACAGAATCAAATCTAAAGAAAATGGGTTGTAGGTTGTCTCCAAGCTTGAATTAGGGTTTACTTGACTTGAACCACTTTGTTGACTTGTTGACCACCTTTCAAAACCTATTTTCTTGATAAATTTGCATACAAAAGTCTACAAGCACACATGCAAAAGGGAAAAAATGGTTAAGGGGTAGAGTATAGGGATTTTCCTTAGTCAAATTCCACTTTGGTAATCAAATCCTTAATGAAGAAATGAAATGAAATGAGCAAGGAATGATGAATAAACAACATGGCAATGTCCTAAACTCACCAAATCCATGTTGTAGAAGTCTGAAGATATGTCAATGGCTGCTCCAAGATACTTCACAATTGCTTGATTCAATGATGCTTTGATGGATTGAATGAGTGAATGCAAGTGAATTAGTGAATGAATTAGGTGTAAAAAGGATGGAAAAACACTTATTTATACACAATTATTCCCTAATAACCCAGTAATACCTCATCACAAGCCAACATAAAATCTTTTTTGAATAAAAACCCAAAAGAAAATTTGAATTATTTTGAATTTGGAGTCAAGAGGGACTCATTCGCCACCCATGGTAAATGGGTCCCACTCTAGGCTTGTAAGTGGGTTTCAGGAATTAAGTTGCATTTGATGTTGTTTTTCAAGTTTACATTAAAAAACACTTAATTAAATCTTATGAGTGCATAAAGGGGTCAAATAAAGCATATGAAAGGTGTAAATAGTGATAACAAGCCTAGAAAAGTGTGAAATCTTGTTACAAGATTTTACAACACTTTAAAATGGGACTTGACAAGGGATAAAAAGGTGATTTTTAGATGAATTATAATGAGAAGAGTCTAGAAAAATGTAGAAATGTGTTGCAACACTTCACAACACCTTCACAAGACACCATAATTTAATATTTAGGACCTAATGTGAATGCATAAGTTGCATTGCAACATTAAATTAAAGAAAAATAGATCAAGCATCACAAGAGAAAGACCTAAGTAACCATTAAAATTTCAATGATCCATTTTTATATGGTACATTTAGCCCCCACTTTAGTGAGAGGATGAACTTGCTTCAAACTCACACTAAAGTAGCCATGCATATCAAGAGGGATCCAAATGCACTTATGCTGGCAAGATGGAATGATAATGATCGAGAGGGATGATCAAGCCCCTAAGATGAAGATCCCATGGAAAACTAAACATAAGAATAAAGGAACACAAGTGTGAAGGAGAATGAGAGAAGGGAGATAAAAAGGGAAAGTCAGATCAAGCTTTGATCATTTGTTAAGCTAGTTGTGAATCAAATCTAGGCTGTTTGTTCGAAAAATAAAATGCATACTCACTCTGGGGTGATGAAACTCATGGCAGTCCACCAAGTGAGAAGGTACAAAAGGTGAGACACATACACTTGGGTGGTATGTACTCACACACATATAGGTGGCTATGGGGAAAGTCGTGTTGCGGAATGGGCTTCCCGCTCAACCATATCAAAGTTATGCCTCCTGATAAATTTAGCAAGGCGCCACAAAGGAAAATATTGGTTCATGCTTCATGAGACAAGCAAAGCTTCATATGCTTAGAACTCATGAGCAAGTAGGATGGTACCACAGACATGCAAGTTGTGTTATGCAAGGTGAAAAAGATGTAAAATGAAAAACTGTAACATATAAAAGATGTTCAAAGGAGTCTTGTTAAGTTCATGCAAGGTCTATCACTTAGGGAACATTGTTCCTAATGTCTCCAAGAGAGGACCAATCAAAGAATAGTATATTCACAACTTAGGGGATGCAGTGTGTCACATCAAGCCACTAAGAGGAATGCAATATGCTAAGATAGATCACACTTATGAAGGACATCACACCCAATTTCATCCACAAAGTGACAAACACATTGTATGAAGTGACAAGGCTACACTAAGAACTAAGAGTGCAAATGAATAATACCAATGCATTCCCGCCACTTTAAAGGAATTGCTACACACCGTTCTATGAGAAATTACTTTAAAGTAGAAAAGGGAAAAGAAATGCAAGAAGAAAACAAGACATGAGAGCCAACTTAGAAATCCCCTATGCCAAGTCATATGTTTCCAAGGTTGCTTCATGTAAATGAAAAAGAAAACAAAAGAAAGGGGAGTTACCCCTTGAAAGGAGCACACCAAACACATAAGGGATATATGGATTTGGGGTCAGTATGTTTGTTGCTGCAATGTTTTGATTAAAAAGCTCAGAACTGTCACCATTCCCCAAAACACATAGAACTAGAAGAATGACACAAAGAGAGCGAAAAAAAGAAGAAAGACAAAGTCTTTTTTGGGTCAACATGGAAGAGAAATTGTAGTCTCAATGCTTTGCATCATCCCCAAAAGGAAAACACAAGTGAAAAGAAATGAAAAGGCAAGAGAAAAGGAAAATCCTTTGGGTCAACATGAAGGAGACATTTTAGTCTCAATGCCTTGTGTCATCACCAAAAGGAAAAACACAAGAAAAGATAAAAAAATGAAAAGGAAAAGGGACCTTTTGGCTTAAAATGGAAGAGACATAGGGCATCCTAAGGATTTGTGTCATCCCCAAAAGGAAAACATAAAATAAAAGCGAAAAAGAAAATGCAAAATGTACAACATATAGAAGAATAGAGGTACAAATAGAAGAAGTGCACAAAGAGAGAGAACATCAAACACATATTATGGGGGAACATAATACACACATACAAGTGGGTATGTGCAGGATCATGATGGGCCAAAAAGTGGTGATATGATGGGTATGTGTAGGGTGTGTGGTTGATGACTATTTTTTTACCCAAAATTGATCCAGGAGGATCCAAAAAAGCTCAAAAAATCTCACAATCTTAGAATCTCTTAGAACCTACATCATTGTGTAGAGCTCACTAACACAATCTTGACGCAACTGGAGTCATGTCAAAAGGAGGTCGTAGGTAAGAGTTATACTCAATCAAAGATTGGTCAAACTGGTGAACTAGGGGGCCAAAAAAAGGGTGAAAAATTAATTGTCACAAAAGTGGCCAAAATCAACATCATTGTGAAGAGCTTGTCAAAACCTTTCCAACAGTGTTCATTTCAACAAAAATGAATTTTGTATGCCAAAGTTACACCAAGTCAAAGTATTAGTCAAAATGATGATGTCAGCATGTGGCGTGGCAGTTGACTGGATGGTGACATGGAAATTGTAGGTGATGTGGAAAAAATCTCACAATATTCATGTACACCATGCTTTATTTTTCAAAAAAATAAAGTGGTGGAAGTTTATTCCACAAAATCCATTTGGTGGGATCAGATTCTATGGGATCCCAACCAAATTTGGTGGGATCCAAATCTCCTAAAAATAAAAAAGATTAACTCATAAAAAAAACCCTCCATTTTAAAGAAATGAGCTCGTGAATAGGTGTTAAGGGCTTAAGCAAATCAAATTGTTTTTTCTTTTAAGGGCTTAACGATTCAAAAACAAAATGAGCTTGTGAATAGGTGTTAAGGGCTTAAGCAAATCAAATTGTTTTTTCTTTTATGGGGAATTTATTGTTTTTTAATGGGCTATGTCATATTTAAAGCATATTCTAGCCCGATTTATTAACAAAATAGCCTTTTATGGTTATTTTAACCCCTTAAATTGTTATGAAGCCTAATTAAAGGCCAAAAGGGGTTGAACAAAATATTTAAAAGGGGTTAATTTGTTTGAGGGGAGTTATTTTATTTATTATGGTGGTTTTTAACCCCATATGCAAAATTATGTATAAAAGGGGGTTAGGAGTGTGAGTTTTTCATTCGGGTGTTTTGAGAGAAAATTTTATGCTCTTTTGAGGAATTTTTGGAGGAGAAATTTACAAGGTGATATTACACCAAGAATTGTAAAAAAATTGAGAGTGAGATTGTGAGGAGACTATTGTAAGCTTGGAGAATTGTAAGAAGGAATTTTCAGGTGCTTGGCAATCTTAATAAAGTGGTCCAATGTTGAGAAGCGGACCCAAGACGTAGTCCTAATCGACGAACTCTGTTATCAAGCGTGATCTCTCTTTTTCTCTTCTATCTCCTAATTTTCTTCAGTATTTTAATTCTTTGAGTTTCCAGTTTATGTTCATTAATTTTTTTTGGATAAAGTATTAAGTGTACCTAATTTACTCCCTCAACGGTTAAGATTCAAAAACATGCAATTCTGTGGCAATTGGGAAAAATCTATAATTAGGAGTTAAGTGCAATAAATTTGTAACTTTCTAATTTCAGATCAAAAATTGATTAAACGAAAAGGGTTTTTAAAGGAGATTCTCAACTTTCCACCAATATAAATTATGCTTTACTTTGAATTTAATAAATAATTATTATTCATTTTGTATTTGAATTATGACTAAAGTCTTGATTGATAGGATAATTGAAAAATATCTATAGCTTTCAAATGATATATCACATTTTTGAATCCAAAACTTGTGTCACACTCTATGCTTCACATACTATAGGATTAAAAAAAAAAAAAAATCATGAAGTTTTGACCAAGTTAAGGTGGTCGACATAAGAGTTTTATATTTTTTTAAAGTTGTAATAAAAAATCATAATTAATTATTTACTTGGAAAAAAATTACAAAAAAATATGCATCACATCCGAACATGAGTCTTCTACTTATATCTAAAAATTATAAAAATATTATCATTTTATTGTGGTTAGGGTGGTTAAATAGACACCTACTTCTTATTTTTCCCTAAAATTTAAGTACTACTACACTAAAATTTCAAATTTTCACCAAATAGATTTTTTTTTTTTTAAAACCTAGTAGTTTAGAAACTATATTCAATTTTCTATAGATTCTATTCTTATATATTTTTGAAATAATATAGATAACTTATTCAAATTTTTACGTCAAGTTGCCTAACTCTGATTTTTCTGAATTTTTTGCCACTTAAGGGCCTTTTTTTCCATGATGATCCTACACATACCGAAGCACACCAAAGAAAAGAAAAAGAAAAAGGAAAATGTAAAAGGGGCTAGTAATTCAAATATAATTCAACCATTAATCAAGTTATTGGATTCTCAATCTTGAGTAATATAAGCAAAAGAGGAATAACGCAATTAAGAGACAAGGAGAGATGTACTACTAAGACAAGGCTAACAACTTTCCCCCACTGAATGTGAAGCGAGAATAAGCCTAGGTGGCTGATGGGAAAGGATCATGCAATAGTGAGAATGGAAAATTCTACCACTATGGCATGATCAAGGGATTTGGTTTAATGGATGATAAGATAGCAGTCGATATTAGTGAAGTGATACTTTTTCAGTATGCCCTTTAATTTTTGGCATTCATTAGTTCTATGTCCAAGAATATGATGATATTTGCAATAGGGGATGTTAGAATCCTTAGGATGAATGACCAACCTGTTTGAAGGTGGTAAGAGTATAAGCCCTCTGTTTAAGAGCATTTGAAGTCTCCTTTCACATTTAGGTGGTGGATGAAGAGGAAACTTTAGTTTCTTCAATTTGTAAGGCCTCTTGCATTTACTAGATTCGCCTTGTTCATGGATAGAAGGAGAAAGAGGACCCATGGGGATCCTAGCATTCTTTTCATTAGAATCAGGTAATGGTTGTTCACATGGAAGGAGAACATTCAAGTCAGGAGGAGAATCAAATATCATTCTACCATCATCTCAAAGTCTCCAATATTCAAAAGGAGGATCTTGATATCCTAATCTTGTTGTGTTTTCATTTGTTGGTATTTGTTGTAAAATTTGGTGAATGTCATGTTCATTTGTTGTGTTACAACCTTGTTTTCTTAAGATAGTAAAGCCTTTCCCATATGTTTCCTCAAGGTTGATTGGTGTGTTTGTAACTTTGTGATCATAAAATGGTTGAGTTTCTTGTTTAGAGGAACTAGGTCCAGGGCATGTGCAAGATCATCATGGAAAAAATAGGCCCTTAAGTTGCAAAAAATTCAAAAAAATTAGAGTTATGCAACTTGACCTAAAAATTTGAATAAGTTATCCATATTATTTAAAAATATGTAAGAATAGAATCTGTATCAAATTGAATGTAGTTTCTAAACTACTAGGTTTGTTTAAAAAAAAAGAAATCTATTTGGTGAAAATTTGAATTTTCAATGTAGTGGTACTTAAATTTCAGGGAAAAAATAAGTAGGTGTCTTTCTGACCACCCTAACCACAATAAAATGATAATATTTTTTTATAAGATTTTAGATATAAGTAGAGGAATCATGCCCCGATGTGATACATATTTTTTTGTAATTTTTCCAAGTAAATAATTAATTATGATTTTTTATTACAACTTTTTAAAAAATATAAAAACTCATATGTTTGACCACCTTAACTTGGTCAAAACTTCATGAAAATCATTTTTCCTTTTTTAATCCTATAGTATGTGAAGCATGTTTTGGATTCAAAAATGTGATATTGTTTGAAAGCTATAGATGTTTTTCAATCAACCTATCAATCAGGACTTTAGTCGTAATTTGAATAGAAAATGAATAATAATTACTTATTAAATTCAAAATAAAGCATAATTTATATTGATGGAAAGCTGAGAATCTCCTTTAAAAACCCTTTTTGTTTCATCAATTTTGGGTAAAAAAATAGTCGTCAGCCACATAGCCATCATATTGCCACTTTTTGGTCCATCATCATCCTGCACATACCCTCTACCTATGGGAGGGGACTTAGCTCCTTTAGTCATTTCAGGATGTAAATGTACCATAAAAAATGGCTCTTGAACATTTTCATGGTCTTTTAGGTCTTTCTCTCATGATGCTTGACCCATTTTTCTTTGATTTAATGTTGTAATGTGACTTCTATATTCACATTAAGTCCTAAAAATTCAAATTATGGCATCTTGTGAAGGTGTTGTGAAGTGTTGTAAAGCATTTCTACACTTTTCTAGACTCTTTTCATTACAATTCACCTAAAAATCACCTTTTCATCACTTATCAAGTCCTATTCTAAAGTTTTGTAAAGTCTTGTACTGATATTTCACACTTTGCTAGGCTTAATTTCACTATTTACGCCTTTCTTATGCTTTATTTGACCCCTTTGTGCACTCATAATGCTTAATTAAGTGTATTTTTTAATGTAAACCTGACAAATAACATTAAATGTGACTTAATTCCTAACACCCACTTACAATTCCAAGGTGGGACCCATTCACCATGGGTGGTGAATGAGTCCCTCTTGGCTCCAAATTCAAAATATTTCAAATTTTCTTTTGGGTTTTTATTCAAAATTACCTTATGTCGGCCTATGATGAGGTATTATTGGGTTAATAAGGCACAAGTGTGTATAAATAATTGTTTTTACATCCATTTTTACCCCATTCATTCACTATTTCATACAAGTATTGAGTCATCCATTCAAGCACTTTGCATCATTCAATCAAGCAATTATCAAACATCTTGGAGCAACCATTGACATAACTTCAAATTTCTTCAACAAGGTTGTGGTGAGTTTAGGACATTTTGATGTTGTTTATTCATCTTTCCTTGTTCATTTCATTCCATTTCTTCATTAAGGGTTTGATTACCAAAATGAGATTTGACCAAGGCAAATCCCTATAACCTAACCCTTAACCATTTTTCCCCTTTTGCATGTGTGTTTGTAGACTTGTGTATGTAGATTTATCAAGCAATTAGGTGCTGAAAGATGGTCAAGAAGTCAACAAAGTGTTTCAAGTCAACTACAACCTATTTCAAGCTTAGAGACAACCTATAGTTTGTTTTCTGTAGATTTGACTCTATCAACATGACAAGAAGACAAGTGTAGATCTAGTGCTACAGAATTGGTCCCTGATTTCACAAAATTTTGGGAGAGGACTAATTCACCATCAGTGGTGAATGAGTCCCACCTTAAGGTTGGAAAACTAGATTTTGTCATATTCTGAATCTTGACACTTAGAAACTAGTTTTAAGTACTTTTTGCCAGTAGTTGGACTGATTCGCCATTAGTGGAAAATGAGTCCCAGTGGTGATTTTCATTGATCTCTATCAGCATTCAGGACACTCCAGATTCATCATAAAATTCTAAGGTGCACTCTATTCAGCCGTGTTTAATTTTGTTTGCATTAGTTTACTTCTTTATTGCATTTTCTGCATATCACATTGTGTATTCAAACATTGCATATTTCTTAGGTTTTGCATTCATAATTAGTCAATTATTTCATTTATTTTCACTTAGATCATCTCATTTATCCTTAAGCACACAACACATACGTTAGATTGAATGAATCACGTTGATTTTAAGGGTTTGTCTCTCTCCTTTTAGGTGAAAAACCCTAAGAGTGTAAGAGAAGCTATAAACATCTTTAAAATTGATGGTTCATTTTGGTGAACCTGCATATTGAGCACTTTATCTTTCTAATTCCAATTGCATATTGCATCCTAGGTTCCATTTGCATCAACATTGAATTAGGTTTTGATTTGTTTTTGCATCCTAGGGTTTCTCAAATTGCATTAGTGAAAGACTCATTTAGACTTCATTTTTGCATATCAAAACATTAAAAAACTGAAAAAATACATTTGCATCCTTCATTAGCATCTGAAAAGCATTGAAATAATTTTAAATTTTCTAAAAAACACAAAAAAATATCATACCTGGACTCATTTGCCACCCTGGGCGAATCAGTCCACCTGCACATCTTATACTGCATTTTCAAGCATTTTTTGGGTATTTACTACATCTCTGTTATCTATTGTTATTTATTTCTTTCAGTTTGCATAATTTCCATTATTTACATTTTTCACTCCTATATTGAATTTCATTTGCATTCACCCCATCCTTTGTGGTACTTGTACGAGTGTTTGGTGCCCCATTGATAATAATTTAGTGAGACGAAGTTCTAGAGTCACGGATTCTCATGATAGCACTTTCATTGTGGACCTTGGGATCTCAAGAGCTCCTACTCCTTGTATGGAAAATGGTGCATTAGGAATGGATACTGCCACTACTATGCCTTCACCTTTCTATCCAATGCATGTTGACACACAGACTAATTCCATTCTGCAAGACAAAGTCATTAGTATTCATGAAGATTTTGCACACTTACAACAAGACTTACTCATTGAAAACATTTCCACAACTACTAGACCTACCATAGAAAACCTTCATCATTTGATTGAAAGTGATGATGGCTTACAAGTTATGAAAATAATTACTGAGATATACAATAAACATGCTTCTTCTACTTCCCAATCTGCAAAAATTGTTGTGATCCAAGGAGGACCTCACATTCCTCCCCCTTCAACCATAGCACCCATACCAAATTATACCACTCCTAAGGTTACAAAAAATATGCAACAAGTTAGTCGTGTGACTCCTTTCGCTATTCCAACTACCATTTCTAGTTCCTTTGTGGCATCGAATATTCCTTCTTCCACCTTCATCCATCTTAGTTACCCTTTCACTTCCCCTAACATTACATACACTCCATAACCATTTTCCCTCCCACCTCATACCACTTACACTGATCCCATTATTACACAACTCTATAACACCATTTCATCCATGCAACAAAAAATCTCCACCATTAGCAAAAGTCAAAATGCTTCAAACACATATCATGTTCACAGTAGCCCATTATACTTAGAGATCTTACACACATAGATGCTACAAGGAATTGAAATTCCTAGGTTTGAAAAATACGGAGGTAAAGGAGACCCTTCTAATCATGTCAATGCTTATATAGCTTTGTGCAGTGATTTTGTCCTTGATGATAAGCTAGTAGCCAAACTTTTCCCTAGGACCTTGAAGAGCACTACGTTAGAGTAGTTTTCAAACCTACCTAATCATTCAATCCGTTCATTTAATGAACTTTTGGATGCTTTCATAAGTCATTTCCAAGTCCACATGACTCCTAAAAAGGCAATGGCTGATTTAATAAGATGTAAACAAAATACAGATGAAAAATTAATTGATTTCATTTCACGATATCAGTCATTGTATGCTCAAATTGATGTCAAGATTCTTGATTCACATCTGCAAAATATGTTTATTGAAAACTTGCACACAAACCTTCAGGATAAGTTGACTATGATGAAATTTCCTTCACTCATGTATTTATGTATGACCCTTTGTGACTATCACAACTCAGTTTCTAGTCGTGATTCAAATTCCACTTCTAACCAAGCTAAGAAATTTGAACAAAGCAACCAAAACAACACACAAAAATTTAGAAAACCAAAAAGAGGATTTTTATAGTTCAATCCACCTGCTCAACAACAAACCCAACTTGTTCAAAGTCAAGAGGTAGCTATTAAAGTAGTGGTGCCCTTTACCTATGGGGACCTGAAGAGAAAATTTACTCCCTTACCCGATACTCTCCATAACACAATGAATCAACTGATACAACAACAAATGATAATTTTTCCTATAGTTAAACCACTTGATGCCACCAAGCCTTTACCACCCACCTTTAAACCAAATACTTATTGTCATTTTCATCACTAGAATGGACATGACACCGAACAATGTAAGAATCTCAAAAACTTAGTTCAAGACCTCATTGATTTGGGCCGTTTGTCCATTGTAGATGTCAATGATCAAGGCAATAAGTCTGTTGCATGCCCTAATCAAAATTTACAAGTCTTTACCAACCCTATGCCTAAACACAATGTTTCATTTGTCAAGGCTAGTGAACCTTCAAACACTCATGTCATGAACATTAATACAACTAATGAACAACATGATATGGCTACAATTGTTACCCAAGTTAATCCTATGGATGAACTTGTGGGTATGATAGATGTTGTCCCTCGTAAGGGCCCAACCAAAAAATCTCTTGATATTACATTTTCTACTCATGATATACTTAAAAAGTTTCCTAATGGTCCTCTTTACATAGTCAACATAATCTATGATAAGCCCACCAATGGAATATTAATAGATCCTGCTTGTGGCAGAATGTGATCATGAAAGAATTTTGAGTAATATATGAGCTTTATCAAGAAGAATATGATAAACCAATCATGTGGATTAAAACACATATTGGTTTTGTGTGCCCTACAATTGGATCAATTGTACTCAAATTACAAATAGGACCCAAACCTTTGGATGTAACATTTTCTATTATTCCACAATCAAATCAATTTCATCTGTGGCTAGGCTAGCCTTGGCTTTGCTCGATGAAAGTGGTCCCCTTCGTTGTTCACAAACGTTTGAAGTTTCCACATGGAAATGAAATATTTACCATACACCATAGTGGTTTGAATTTGTTATCTTCTAAAGGAAATTTCTCCTTAAAAGTTTATTGGCTTGAACCTATGGAGCCCATCACACCTCAAAAAGACTTCTTTTTCATTGCTTATCAAAAGTACAAAGCCAAACAAATAGTCGAATTGTCTCTTCATAATATGTCCTTGTCCATTTTTTCTTCTCCTATCCTAGATGAGACCATGCTTCAACCTGAGTCCAAAATTGAACAAACAACACCACCTCCCCCACAACCAACAACAAACACTTCAACTTCATCATTTAAACAACCAAGAGATATTGAAACCAATCCCATTATGCCTCCTCGTATTAAACAAGTGTATAAAGCTAAAAAGGAACTGATTGAACCATCTTCTTCAATTTCTTCCATTCTTCCCCCTTTGGAATAAAAGGAACCTATGATGGATCAACTTGCTCTTATCCCTCAACAAATTCAAAATAAAATAAAACTAAACCACGGTGCTAGGGAGTGTAGGCATCATCGTTGTCTCCTTGATTGTCAGTCACGAATGAAAGAAAACAAGGAAAACCAACCTCCACCTTTGATAGAAGCAATAGATGATCACCCTCTTCCTCTTGACCTACCACAAGATAGTACAATCCAACCATCACAACAAAATGATTTGATCCAACAACCACAAATTTTGATACATCCTTCCTTGGAAATAACCCTTCATCCTCCTATCATAATCAATCTTGATGATGATGAGGAGGAGATCGCAAAAATAGATGAAGAAGTTCATAACAATATAAACTCTTTATTTTCATCTACTATGAGCTTAAATGATAAATCTTCTATACCAAGTGAAGAAATTGGTACAACTCCTAGTTTGACACTTGCGATTCTTCCTTTGGATAGTCAACCACCCTCACAATACACTGAACATGATTGGGAGGTGGATGACTTGTTATATGGTTGACTTGCATTTTCCTTGCTAGTCTTTTACATTTTATTTTCCTTTTTCTTTTCATTAGTTTCATGTGTGTATCGTGTTCCCCTATAAAGTGTGTTTGATGTTCTCTCTTTGTACACTTCTTCTATTTATACCTCTATTCTTCTATATGTCATACTTTCTCTTGGATTTTTCCCTTTTTGTTTTTTTTTCTCCTTTTGGGGATGACACAAAGCATAGAGATGCCCTATTCCTCTTCCATGTTGAGCCAAAAGGTCCTTTTTTTTTTTTCCTTTGTGTTTTTTGTTCTCCTTTTGGGGATGATGCAAAGTGTAGAGGCACCCTATGTCTCTTCCATGTTGACCCAAAAGGTCCTTTTTCTTTTTTGTTCTCCTTTTGGGGATGACACAAAGCATTAAGATGCCCTATGTCTCTTCCATGTTGACCCAAACCATCCCTTTTCATTTTTCTTTATCTTTTTTAAATTTTTTCCTTTTGGGGATGACACAAGGCATTGAGACCAAAATGTCTCCTTCATGTTGAACCAAAATATTTTCCTTCTCTTTTTCTTTTCATTTTCTTTTTGCTTGTGCTTTTCCTTTTGGGGATGATGCAAAGTGTTGAGACCGCCATGTCTCTTCCATGTTGACCCAAAACAAACTTTTTTTTCTTTTATTTTCGCTCTCTTTATGTCATTCTTCTAGTTCTATGTGCTTTGGGGAATGATGATAGTTCTGATCTCTTTCATAAAAACATTGTAGCAACGAACATACTGACCTAAAATCCATAAATCCCTTATATTTTTGGTGTGTTATTTTCTTGGGAGAAACTCCCTTTCTTTTTTTTTCTTTTTGGCATACATGTCACAACCTTACTTAGAAACATATAACTTAGCATAGAGCTTTCCAAATTGGCTCTCATGTCTTGTTTTCTTGTTACACTTTTCCTTTGCAAATTTAAATTAATTGCTCATAGAACGGTGTGAAGAAATTCCTTTAAAGTGGTGGGAATTGCAAATGATTGGAATGATTTCATTTGCATTCTTGGTTCTTAGTGCAACCTCGTCACTTCATACGATGCATTTGTCACTTTGTGGATGACATTTGGTGTGATGATCTTCATAAGTGTGATCTATCTTAGCATATTGCATTTCTCTTGGTGGTTCAATGTGACACATTGCATCCCCTAAGTTGTGAATATTTTATTTGTTGATTGGTCCTCTCTTGGAGATATTAGACACAATGTTCCCTAAGTGATAGACCTTGCATGAACTTAACAAGACTCCTTTGAACATCTTTTACACTTTACATTTTACATTCTATATTTTTACATTTTACATCTTTTCCACCTTGCATAACACAACTTGCATGCATGTGGTACCATCCTATTTGTTCATGAGTTCTAAGCATACAAAGCGTTTCTTGTCTCATGAAGCATGAATCGACATTTTCCTTTGTGGCGCCTTGTTAAAGTTATCAAGAGGTATAACTTTGATATGGTTGATCGGGAAGCCCATTTAGCGGCACGACTTTCCCCATAGCCACCTATGTGTTTGTGAGTGCATACCAACTAGCGTATGTACTTCACCCTTTTTGGGTCTTCTCACCTAGCAGACCACCATGAGTTCTCTCACCCCATAGTGAGTATGCATTCTCTCTTTCTCACAAACAACCTAGATCTAATCCACAAATATTTGGACAAACAATCGAAGCTTAATTTGATTCTCCCTTTTCTTCACATATGTGTTCCTTTGTTCTTATGCTTAGTTTTCCATGGGATCTTCATCCTGTGGGCTTGATCATCCCTCTTGATCATTGCTATTCCATTTTGCTAGCATAAGTGCATTTGGATCCTTCTTGTTATGCATGACTACTTTAGTGTGAGTTTGAAGCAAGTTTATCCTCTTGCTAAAGTTGGGCTAAATGTACCATAGAAAAATGGCTCTTGAACATTTTCATGGTCTTTTAGGTCTTTCTCTCATGGTGCTTGCATATTTTTCTTTGATTTAATATTGTAATGTGACTTCTATATTCACATTAAGTCCTAAGAACTCAATTTATGGCATCTTGTCAAGGTGTTCTGAAGTGTTGTAAAGCATTTCTACACTTTTCTAGACTCTTTTCATTACAATTCACCTAAAAACAACCTTTTCATCACTTATCAAGTCCTATTCTAAAGTGTTGTGAAGTCCTGTAACAAGATTTCATGCTTTTCTAGGCTTAATTTCACTATTTACACCTTTCTTATGCTTTATATGACCCCTTTATGCACTCATAATGCTTAATTAAGTGTATTTTTGAATGTAACCCAAAAAATAACATTAAATGTGACTTAATTCCTGACACCCACTTACAAGTCCAGGTGGGACCCATTTTCCATGGGTGGCTAATGAGTCCCTCTTAGCTCCAAATTTAAAATATTTCAAAATTTCTTCTGGGTTTTTATTCAAAATTACCTTATGTCAGCCTATGATGAGGTATTATTGGGTTAATAAGGCCCAAGTGTGTATACATAAGTGTTTTTACATCCATTTTAACCCCCATTCATTCACTAATTCATCCAATCATGCAATCATCCATTCAAGCACTTTGTATCATTCAATCAAGCAATTATCAAGCGTCTTGGAGAGGCCATTAACATAACTTCAAATTTCTTCAACAAGGTTGTGGTGAGTTTAGGATATTTTCATGTTGTTTATTCATCTTTACTTGTTCATTTCATTCCATTTCTTCATTAAGGGTTTGATTACCAAAGTGGGATTTGACCAAGGCAAATCCCTATAACCTAACCCTTAACCATTTTTCCCCTTTTGCATGTGTGTTTGCAAACTTGTGTATGCATATTTATCAATCAATTAGGTGTTGAAAGGTGGTCAAGAAGTCAACAAAGTGTTTCAAGTCAACTACAACCTATTTCAAGCTTAGAGACAACCTATAGTCTATTTTTTGCAGATTTGACTCCGTCAACCTGATAAGAAGACAAGTGTAGATTTGGTGCTATAGAATTGGCCCCTGATTTCACAGAATTTTGGGAGAGGACTGATTCACCATCAGTTGCAAATTATTCCCACCGTAAGTCTGGAAAACTAGATTTTGTTAGATTCTGGATCCCGACACTCAAAAACTAGTTTTCAAGACTTTTGGCCAATAGCTGGACTGATTCTCCATCAGTGGCAAATGAGTCACACTAGTGATTTTCATTTATCTCTGTTAGCATTCAAGACACTCTATATTCATCATCAAATTCCCAAGTGCACTCTATTTAGCCTTGTTTAATTATGTTTGCATTAGTTTTCTTCTTTATTGCATTTTTTGCATATCACATTGTGTTTTCAAACATTACATATTTCTTAGGTTTTGCATTCATAATCAATCAATTAGTTCATTTAGTTGCACTTAGATCATCTCATTTAGCCTTAATCACATCACACATACATTAGATTGAATGAACCACATTGATTTTAAGGGTTTATCTCTCTCCTTTTAGGTGAAAAACCCTAAGAGTGCAAGCGTAGCTATAAACATCTTTAAAATTGATGGTTAGTAAATAACTAAATATGGACCAGGAGGTGAAACAGTAGGAAGATATTTTGACTTCATGGATGGGTAAAAGGCTACATTGGCTTCAAGGTTTTCAAGGCATGAATTTAAGAACTTGGTCATGCTATCATCATCTTCTCCACTTATGTCTATAGCACGACAAGGACACTCATTTGGAGTTGAAAGAGCATGAGGAAGCTCAAGGTCATTAGGACCACAACCAAAGGAACAATCAGACATTTCTACTAAGGATTTCAATGAATTCCAAAACTTATTAAAGAAAAAAGCCATGATGACAATGAATAAAAGTGAACTAATATGCAAGAAAGTGTATAAAAAAAAAAATCTAGAAAGTATGGTAGAAAGTAATAATAGTAAATTGTAATGCAGAAAATTCCTGAAATTATAGTTCAAAATATGTAGGTGGATTGATTCACCTAGGGTGGCGAATGAGTCGAGGTATGAATTTTTTTTGTGTTTTTCAAAAAAATTAAAGTGATTTGCTTTTCAAATACAAAATGAGGATGCAAATGCAGATTTTCAATTTTTTAATGATTTGATATGCAAAAATAAAATCTATATGATTCTTTCACTAATACAATTTTTGAAACCCTAGGATACAAAAACAAAACAAAACCTAATTGAATGTTGATGCAAGATACAATTGAAATAAGAAAGATAAGGTGTTCAATATGTAGGTTCACCAAAATGAACCATCAATTTTGTGGTGGTTCTATGGACTTCTTTTATAGTCTTAGGATCTTTCACCTAAAAGGAGAGAGATAAAACCCTAAAATTGAGGTGGTTCACTCAAATAAAGGAATATAAGATGGAATTATGACTAAATGCAATGATCTAAATGCAACTAAGCTATGAAATTGATTGATTATGAATGAAAAACTAAAAACATGAACTAATACAAACATAATTGAATGAAGTTTAATAGAGTGCACCTAGAAGTTGATTACTAATCTTGAAAGGTTCTAGAAACTAGCAAAAATTATTGTAAATCACTAGTGGGACTCATTCGCCATTGATGGTGAATTAGTCCTCCTACTGGTAAAAACACCTAAAACTGCTTTCTAACAGTCGAGAACTAGATTATGAAAAAATCAACTTTTTCATCCTTCAGGTGGGACTCATTCACGACTGATGGAAAATTAGTCCTCCTCTAAAAACTATAAATTCAAGAGTCGGTCCTGTAAGTCCAAATATGCACTTGTCTACTTGTCGGGTTGATGGAATAAAATCTACATAAAATGGGTTGTAGGCTGTCTCCAAGCTTGAATTAGGGTTTAGTTGACTTGAAACACTTTGCTGACTTGTTGACCACCTTTCAACACCTATTTTCTTCATAAATTTGCATACAAAAGTCTACAAACACACATGCAAAAGGGGGAAAATTGTTAGGGGTTTAGATGAAATTAATAATGAAGAAGAGTCTAGAAAAGTGTAGAAATGTGTTGATAACACTTCACAACACCTTCATAAGACACCATAATTTGAATATTTAGGACCTAATGTGAATGCATAAGTTACATTGCAACATTAAATTAAATCAAAATAGATCAAGCATCACAAGAGAAAGACCTAAATATAAGACCATGAAAATTCCAATGATCCATTTTTCTATGGTACACCCAACAACCTTTCTACAAGATTAGTCATGTAGAATTCATTAAAAATTAAGGAAAATCATTCATTTAAGAGATTAAATCCAAAATTTCTCCAAAAAATATCCAAAATATTAAAGTTTTCCCTCCCTCTAAAGGTTAACTACACCCGATCCATATGAACTCAAGGCATATTTAACCCACTAAGCATTAATCCCAATAAGATCATTCATTGTAAACAAAGACAAAGAAGCCATTAAAACTAACATTCTAAATCATGAAAGCTTGAAAAACCTCTAATCTAAGACATTAAAACTTATCCTATTGGGGGAGTGGTGTCGCATTGATGTGGAATGGTGAGCCTTTCCCAATCCCTTGGATAATGAGCTTGTTTCAATCAGTTTTATTGAAGAAAACTGGTGAAACCATTGATAGATGTGTATGAAAACATGTTTTAAAGCTAAATGAATATGATGCAAGCTATTTTAACATGATTTATGATAAGATGATTGATATTGGTGTATGCAAATCTACTCTAAATGTATGCAAGCTTAAAAAGATTAAAATCTTAATTAACAAATAAGTTAAATGTATGCATCTAAGTTATCATAGAAGCCATTAATGGAAGCTTAAAGCTGATATGAAACTAAAAATGAGCTAAAATATGTTAAATGTGAGTAAAGTATGAGAGTGAGTGTGAGTGAATTCAAAAGCATAAGTTTGCAATTGAAATATGGATTCATTTGTCTCCAAATAGTGCTCTATTTATAGGAAAGCAAATGAGAAATGAAGGGTTGAGATCAAAAAGATCAATCAATGGTCAAGGATGAAAGAAAAAAGAGGCATGTATCATGGATTCTCATCAACGGGTGAGAATGCAAGATGATATTTAATAAAGGGTTCTCATTTGTTCCAAACAAACACACTTTTGACCTGCACACACAAGTCACAAGGTAACTTTCTCAAGAAGCCAAGTGAGAATATTCCTTTTTCAAATGATTGGAGGAGAGAGAATATTATTTGGAATATTCTCATGGGTAAGGAAAAAAGGATACTTTGCAATTTAAACAAAACTTTTGATTTTGTGCAAAAAGGGGACAGGATATTCCATGGGAATATTTCCCTTTTGGAGGAATGTGAAAAGGAGGAATATTCCCTTGCAAGCAGAATAATTAATAATTTGATAATTAAAAAAAAGTTTCTATTATGAAAATTAGGGGAATTATATGATATTCATTAAATAATTGATTTAATGGAGATCAAATGAAAAAGAAATGGATGAGATTGATTTGATCTATCAATGGTCACAAATGAAAGGAGGATGAAACATGGATCAAGGATTTTCATCAATGGATGAGAATCAAAGATCACATGGATCAAGAAAAGATCAAGGGCTCATAATCATTCAAACAAACACACTTTGTAACAACTTTAAAAAGTTGTTTCAAAGTTTGTTTGAAGTAGTCATTACCTTTTTTGGAGGAAAATAGGAGAATATTCCTTTGGAATATTCCCTATGCAAGTGGATGAGAGGGAAATTAGCAATTTAGTTAATTAAAACTAAATTTGAATGTGAAAGATGAGGAATGTGAGGATACTCATTAAATTATTGATTTATTTAATGAAAAGGAGATGCAAATATGATATTTAATTAAATAGTTTAGATTATTTAATTAAATAAGAGGACTTAGGGTTAAAATTAAATAATTTACAGTATTTAATTAAATTGGATGAAATTTCAGTGTGAGAGGGGGTGAATTAACCTAATTAGGTCAATTAGATTAATAGGTGAAAATGAGGCATTTAATTAAATAATTAGGGTTATTTAATTAAGAAAGAGAAAAGAGGATAGGTTTGAGGATGAAATGATGTTAGTTAGCCAATGTGATCCATTGAGATATTTTTAAGTGTCTACACTACCATTATCAATAATAATATTACAACACACCTCCAACTTTACACCTTGTGTGGAATAAACTTTTCCTCTGAACTAGTTCCTCTTTCTCTTTCACTAAATCTTTCCTAGAGATAAGATTTTATCCACCTTTGGCTCGTTTTGAATTCCCAAACTCAACATCCTCATCTATATGTACAACTTGTGCATTTCCTTTAGATTTTTGTTCATACTTCTTTAGTGATGTGGACATTCATATGCTTGATGTCCCCTTTCTCCACACTAGAAACAAATTCCTTTAAAACCTCCTATTCCAAATCCTTGTCCATTTCTTCTTCTTCCTCTTTTCTTATTGTTATCCTCTTATTTTTAATTTTGACCTTCATCTTCACTTTCCTCTATCCTTTTTAAAAAAACCAATTTTCACACCTCCTCTTGGAGTGCACGTAATTACTACTAAATGGCTATAAAGCCCTCATCTATTACTATTGCAATCCTCCCATCATGATTTATTTGTGAAGGAATCTCTTCTACCTACAACAATCCTTTGGATATCTTCTCAATCATCTATTTCACTCTCTACCCACATGTCCTGGTGCTAGATTACCTCACTTTTGGTGCTCTATCTGTACACCCAGGATCTTTGACTCTGATACCATTTGATGTAGTACAAGGATGGGGGGTTTTTTCAAACAACCCATCCAAGCAACCATAACACCACCAACAACCTTATTTCAAAAAATGGAAACATTTGCAAAAAAAAATAATGGAAAATATAACTAAATCTTCTTCACTCGGATTGAATAATCTAATTTTTACATATAATGTGTAGCTAGAACAAAAACATATGCTACTAGCAATCCATAGGCTAAACTAAAATCAATTCTATAGGCAAGAATCACTACAACTCCACAAACCCATCACTTTCTTCTTACCACTGCTCCTTCATTCCTCTTAATCTTCTAAAATGGTTTTTGGGTTTTATGCGCCTCCTTCCTAGCTTTCCAGATCATTTTGATTTTTTTTATTTTGTTACCGTATGAGAAATTTATCCCCTTTTTTCTAAGACTGGTCCTCTTAGTTATGGCTTCTAACCATCTCTCTCTCCTAGTAAAACCTTTTGATTACCCCCGACTCCTTTCTTGGTGTGAGTATTTTTCTCTTTTAGGTATGTGCATTCAATTTCCATTCAAAATTGATCTTCGCACATCACAACTCACTCTCTCAATGCCCATGCATTCCACTTCAACAAAATTCCATTTTCCCCTTCTAGAATGGAGTTACAATTTGCAATAAATTCCCACTTGTAGGCATGGGTGTGAGAATTTTCCTTTTTGATAAATTAATAAATTTCAAAGATATATTTAAATAATTAACAAGTGAATCATTTAATCCATTGATTTTTCACATTCCAACATCAAACATTAGTGTGCGGGGGTGTTGACCATTTAAATAAATTGAGCCTATAAGGAAAACCAAGACAAAAAACCTCAAAATTAAAATAAAATATTTTGGGGGATGCAAGATTGCCCAGTACCCCTGGATGCTCCTGCATCACTCCTTCATCTATAAATTTTTTTGGGGGTGCGACATGTGTGTACTTTAGGGGGGCTTCTTAGTCCTTCAGTCTTTCTGTGTCTACCTTTGGGGGGTATTTTATCTCTCTATGTTTGGGTAGGCTTCCTCTTATGGGTGGTTTCTTCTTTTAAGGGGAATCTCTCTGTACATGGGTACCTCATCAAGCTTCATTTTTTAAGACCTGTATTTTCACCCACCTAAGCTACACTTAAGGCGGGTGTCAGTGTAGGTTTATTATTCTTCTTACATTAGGGGATTTTCTTTTTTTGACACATTATTAAGCTTTCTTAGGTTATGCAAGCACAGTTAATATGATACCACATAGTAATCCATTAGCTATATGTGTCACTCTCACCCACCTTTGGGTAGTTGAGTCTCATGCCCTCTTTTGGATTTTCATACCACCTTCATAACCATTCATTTTTCTTTATCTGGGTAGGTGTTTCCACATTTTTTGGCATTTACCAAGTAGGTAAAACCTTCCACCTATTATAGATAGTTAGATTCAATGCACCTCTTGGCTATATATGCCCATATTTTTCTATATAAATAACACTCCTCTCACCTCATCTAGTTCAGGTAGATTAGCATGAGTATCCTCAATTTTTTTTACATTGTCTCTATTTTCTCTCTTTTAGGATAATCTCTCATTTCCATTATTTTATCTTCAATCATCCATTAATTGAAGTTGCATTGATCTATGACTAACAACACATTCTAACTTGGTTCTCACTTTTTGCATAATCTAACACTAGCTTCATTAGAGATGCTCATTAATTATAATCTTTAAAACTCATTTGTACATGAGCTACTATAACAATTTCAATTTCAATTTGATTTGTAAGTTCAAAATGTGCATACATTTTTGTTTGATTGGAACTAAAAGAAATGTTTAACTATATAAGTTTTCATATGATTTTTTTATTAGTAAAATAATTTTGATGAAATTAGTATATAATAACTAATAAATAGACTATAATTTTTTTCTACATAAGTATGTTTTCCTATATTGTAGCTTCAATTATATATTAGATGCATCTAAACCAATGAATATTTATGCCACATTTTAGGGAAAATATTGGCACCTTATTATTTAACCTACATGCCATTATCATAAAGACAAATCACAAAATAGATTTGTTTTACTTAAACAAAACAAAAAAAATTCAATAGCCATATGTTGACTTTATGAGAGATGCTCCACTTTCGGATTGTAATTTTTCCAATCTTTAAAACTCATTGTTCATAAACTCTTAGTGTAATAATTTCAATCTAAGTTGTAAGTTTATATGTGCATAAATTTTCATTTGTTTAGAATTCAAAAAGATGTTTAGCTACATGATATATACTAAAAATCTCAAAAGTTAGCATTTTCATATGAATGTTTTATGTTAATAAAACATTTATGGTGAACTTAGTGTATAATAACTAATAAGTAGCCTATATTTTTTCTTACATAAGTTTATAATTTGTATATGCAATTTCTAAATTGTATATTAAATTCTTATAAAAAAATGAATATTTATGCCATGTTTTGAGGAAAATATAGGAATTGTATTTCCAACCTACATGCAATTATCTAAACGAAAAATAACAAAATAGAGTTTCTCTCCTTAAACAGGAATATTAAATCTTGTAATTCATATACTAACATCATCAAAGATGCTTAAAACATGAATCATAATTATATCATTCATTGAAATGGTCCTTATATATGAATTGCTACTATAATAATTTTTATTTGAATTATTAGTTTAACATGTGCATAAATTATTGTTTATTGGAATTTAAATAGACTTTTAGCTACATGGTATGAACCAAAAATCTCAAAATTTAGAAATTTCATATAATTATAATGTTTTATGTCAACAAAGCATTTGTAATGAAGCTACTATATAACAATTGAAAATTAGCATATATTTTTTTCTATACAAGTTTGTTTGTATATATAATTTAAATTATATATTAAAGGCATTTAGATCAATGCACATTTAAGCCAAGATTTAGAAAAAAAAGTAAGCACGATTATATTTTTCAACCTACATACATGATTATCTTAATGACAATCATAAACAATCTTAGTAGTGATACACTAACTTCATCACATATGCTCAAATTTCACAATGCCTAATCAATTTTGAAGACCATGGTCTTATCATGATTAGAAGCTATCTTTAGTGTTCCAATATGAAATCATTTATATTGGAACTAAATGTATTATGAACTTATGGTAGTCTTGTAAACTAACTACAAGCTTGCCACACTCTTGTCATACAACAATTTCTTTAAAACTAGAATGTAATTCTTAGATATTCCTTAGGTTGTTTTAATAGATAATAGACTACCGAGTGAAATTATTCCTTCTCAAAATAGATGCATATGTTTTGATTAAAGGTAAAATAGGTTTTGAAAATTAGATGCATTGAGCTATTTATTTTGATTTTATTTACTATTATGTGATATAGAGCTCTTCAAGGGCTGTTCCAATTGAAGTGGTTATGACCCCTATTTGTATAGCACTATCAATGATGTCATGAAACTTTAAAATTTTCACTATTACAATATTATAATATTTATAATGTTCTCATTACATGCTTGGGCATTTTCCAAAAGATATTGATTGTTTGTAAATTTGGAAAACTTATCTTATAATTTATCTCTAAGGAGGATGAATATCTAAACAATCTTAAAGTATTAGAAAAGGTGGTAAATATAGATTCAATATCCAAACCCCTATTTTACCATACAAAGTGTCATGAAACTATTTGTTATGCCTTACATAACCACCTCATTTTCTTTTGAACAAAATGAGTCTCCCTTGTGTGATTTTGGGTGTTTGTGTTTTTCCCTTGCCATCTTTTGGGTTTGCTTTCCATCTTTTGTTCTTGCTCTGAGGGTTGTTTCCATTTTTTGGCTTTGTTTCCTTATTTTCTAACTTTTGTTTGGAATTGGAATTTAAAATTGAACTTGCACATTTTGTTGAAAAGTTCAAGTTCAATTTGTTTCTCCAATTCCACTTCTTTCTTTGGTCAGAATTGGAATTTCAAAATGAACTTGCACTTTTTGTCAAAAAGGTCAAGTTTGATTTCATTCTCCGATTTTGTGTGTTTTTGTGTTTGAAATCAAAAATTCAAATTGACTTGCACTTTTTCTTGATAGGGTCATGTTCAAATCCTTTTTTCTGATTCCACATTTTGTCCTGTCCTACTTCTTGTCTGTTCAGAAATATTATTTTTGATTGAACTTTTCTGACAGAGGTCAAGTTCCAAGTGTAATTCTGACTCTAAAATTCACTCACAAACTACATTTATTGTGAATTACTCCACACGTGAAAATGAAATATTTATTCAGATTTCTCCCATGGTTATCTCATAATTTCATTTCATTTTCATTGAGAGCATAACAAGTGTTAGGGCTTATGTAATTGGTTCGTTGTTTCGAGTGGTCGTTCAATTTTTAAGGTAGGCTTTTCTCATGTTGTTTGTTTTTCCTTCTATTTTGTTTTATTTTTTTCTTATTTCCTTTTTTGGAATGTTGCTTTTGGCACATTATGTTCATGTTTCACCATGTTGTTTTGTCTTGTGCTTTTTCATTTTTGTTGGTTTTGGTCTCTTGGGTTTTATTTTTCTAGCCTTTCACTTTTTGGGTTCTTACAGTTTTTAATTTTTTATTTCATTTTGTTTGAGTGCCTCATATTTCATGGGTTTATGTTTTCTTGCCATGCCCTAACTAGGGTTTTTGTATGGTTTCTTGACCCAACCGTTAAAATTAAAATTTTGAGCCTTGCAAAACTTTGACTTCCACCCCGACCTTTTATAAAGTGGTTTGAATCCTAGGTGTAATTCTGATTCTGAAATCCACATTCAAACTTAGTATATTTTGTCTTAGGGAACAATCAAAAATCCAAGTTTCAAGTAGATTTAACCTAAAAAGAGTCAAGTTCCATGTGATTCTCCAATTCTAAATTCTGACCTTATGATGTTGCGTATTTTCCTAAATAAGCCATTCAAAATTTCAACTTCTGAATGGAATTTTTGACTATGGGGTTAGGTTTGAAGTCATTTTCCACTTTCAATTTTTGAATCCTTTGTTACAAATATGGATCCATCAGGTTTTCATAACTTCGAAGATCACTTTAACACATTTTTCTAATCAAAATTTCAAACTCCAAATGAACATATGAATAAAAGGACCATGTTCCAAATCCTTTTCTGATTCCAACTTCTAATATGTTTTGAACCAAAACACTTTTTTTATTTAAGTTTGATTGGAATTTAGAATTCCAATTTGAGTGGAGAGCTAAGAGTCAAGTTCTATGTGCAATTTTGATTCTGATTTTCACTTACAATAGATATGGTTCCATCAGAATTCTAAAGTCCAATTGAACCTTTTTATGTAAGGTTCAAGTTCAATGTGCTTTTTTTATTATGATTTTTGACATTAATAGAGAAGTTTTATTTCTTTTTGAAGGGGTTTTGTTAGGGTTTACAATTTCGATAGAACATAGTTATAAGAAGGTATATAGAGGATAAAATCTATGATGTATTTTTGATGATTTTTCTTTTGTTTTACTTCTCAGGTATCATAAATGGCTGATTCAAAGGAGCAACCTAGTGCCAAAGAGGTGGAGAGAGATAAAAAAAGATAAGTTGAAAAAGTTAGATCAAACTCATTACACCATGAAATAAAAAATACCAAGGGGCTCATGTATTCTCTAAATTCACCTCTAGAATGATGAGGATCACTAATACAATGTTTGGGCATATTGACCTAGAAGCATTCAAGAAGGACACCTTTGATGATGATGCTATTCCAAGATCTAAGAAGATAGCACCTTTTAGGCTTGCTCATGTGTCTTCTTTCCCCATTGTTGTTCAATGCCCTCAATTTTTTCTCACACAAGTAGAGGCTTAAAATTTGATGAAACGTAAGTGTATTGACCAATGGAGAAATGAGATAATTGACTTATCTCGTGTGATGATCAGGATGGTTTTTACTTTTCCACCTTATCCTCAACTAAAGATGGTAAAAAAAGTTGAGGCATTGTAGTAATATGAAAATGATGTGAGCACATACTAGAGACATTAAAAATTGGTTGAAGGTTGGTAAGAAATCTATTACCAAGTTTCCTACAAATTTTAGTAGATCTGATTTATTTTCAAAAATAAGGGATATTATTACATTGTTGAGTAGATTAATGGGTAAGGAAAGCTCCCATATGTATGAGAACTAGATGTTCCATTTTATTGAGGCAATCTTAAAGGTAGCAGTATACTTGGATTAGGGATAGATTGTTTATGATAATATTCACAACTAGATCACCAATGTGAAGGACTCAAAAGAGTTCTACATGTGGTCATATGTAATATATTGTACACTTAGGATGGGAAACTTCTTAGGTTTGAATACTATGGAATTTATAGGTGAGGGCCTAGGACAAACAAGATATGGGAATACTATGATTATTTGGAGCTCAAAGCATCAGAGAAACATTTCAAAAGAGTCAATAATGCCTTTCTCTATGTAGTAATTACTTAGCTATCAAGTGATGTTGGGTTTAGATTGACCATAGAAGTAATGGAACTAGTAAAGAAATGGGGAAACTAATTTATGTAGTATCCTAAGTCATCCTACATCTTCCTATGGGGGTATGATGGAGCTCCTTTTCTACTACCTAGGTATTGCAATAATAAATTGATTTTTAATTGAATTCTCTCGACAAATGAGGGAGATTAACCTTAATTTCTATAGCAAGCATAAATTTGGAGATGTTAAGTATCCTATTTAACTTGGTTTTTATCAATGTCTATTTTTTAGAGCTATTAAGTCTACTATTAAGGAGATACATTAAATTAACCTCAAGTTATATCAAGGGATAAAGGAATTTGATCAAAAAGGAAAGATGAACAACTTGTATGCATCCCTTTTTTTGCATCATGAGCCCAACATAGAAGGATTTTGGGCAGATTTGCAAGATGAATTTGAGGTAAGAAAAATAAGATAGGAGAGATTAACCATCCATCAAATGAGAGCATTCAAGGTCAAATGAGATATTCCTAAAGGGATGTTAGATAATGGTTTAACTATAGATCCACAATATGATAGGGAACAAGTAGCTAGTCAAAAATTGTTTCCCATCAATTGGATGGAAAGAGAAGAATGTAATATTGACAACATATCTGCAACTATTGTAGAAAGAAGTTTGAGATGGATCAATGAATGTATAGAGGACAAATAGAGAAAAGATAATGCCAAGAGGAAAGAAGCACAAGTGAAAAAATCCTCCTTTCCTTCACCAAATAAATACATGAGGCTCAAGAAATAGAATATACAATAGTCAATAAGAGAGGAGTCAACAATGGAAAAAATTATTGAGGCATTCTAAACCATTACCACCATGTACCCATAAATAGAGACTTCTCAAGAGACCCCTTATGTTGTTTCTCCAAAAGCTAAGGAAACACTAACTAAGGAAGGTCCCTCTACTACTCCTCCAACAACAGAGACAACAATTGAAGGGGAAAAGACTTTTGCTATAGATGTCACAAAGTCTACTCTCCCTTCATATTCTAAAGAGACCTCTCCATGAGAGGAAGAGAATGGATTAGACAAAGAAGAATTTGACGAGGAAGTAACATAGTTTCAAGAAGGAAATCTTTGGAGAGAGGAAGTTGAACATGTGTTAACGTTGGAAACCAAGATCAGACATGCAAACCAGAAAAGCCTTCCACAAAAGAGAAAAATAGATAAAGCAAGAGCTCTGCATAAAGATGTGTAAATAATATTGTTCAGGAAATCAATTAATTACATGAGATGATTTTCTTTATAAAAGAAAGCATGCACAACCCTAATCTTATCTTGAGCAACAAGATAGCTCAACAAGATAAGGATGACAATAATAAACCTAGGAATTAAAATATTACCTAAGTAAACTTATGCAAAGTGTAATTAAATAATTAATTACACCAACACCCCCCCATAAGTGCAACTTAGGGAGAAGAAAATTATTATGCAAATGATGGAAAGATGTAAAGGATGGGTCCCAACAACAAAGGCTTGTTTAGGTACCTATGTACAAATGCAATGAATGAGAAAGAGGAGAAAACCCAGTGGGAGAAAACCCCCCCTCAATGAGATGCCCTGCTGCAAAGAAGCACTGGAAGAACACTGGAATTGAAATATGGTAAGCAAGGAAAGATACCTCTATTTACAAGAAACTAAATGAGTCATTGAAGGACTCAGGTAGAATCATAATAATGCAACAACAGACCCAATGCCACAGAATATTGGAAAACTCACAAACTAGAACAACCCTAGAATCTATGAAGCAACAGTAGATGAGATGATGGAAAATATAGAAGTCATGTATCTTGATGTCAATGCCAAACTGAGACTAAAACTCTTCCATGGGAACAAGTACCATAAAGACTCTAGAAAATTTACCATAAAAATATGGCCCTCAAACTGAGATGGATCTGAACCAATGTGGATCAATAACCATAAACTCCCAATTTTAAGTGTGAACCGATGTGAATCTAGTATGTGTCAAGCTAAAGCAAGATGTGGTCAAAAGAAAATAAGAAATCGGATATAACCCATGTGATTTGTCAACAAATCAAGATGGAGATCAAAGTGTATGCACACTCTAATCAAATTATTATGCAAGAAACCCCCCTGATGGAACTTTATCTCAGTTCATTTAATACAATACCCAATGATTGCAAAAGGAGAGAATGAAAAAACATGCATACACAAAAAATAAAATGATGTGATATTGAAGTGAAGTGCAAAGATTTAAGTTTCACACTTCCAACTACCAAAACATCCAAGTAATCTCCAAAACACCCATTGACAAAAAAATTGTAATAATGATCAACCTGGGACAGATACAAAAAAAAAGTGCATGGACAACAACATAGAGCTCCTCAATACCTTTTCAACACTGCAAAGATGGAAAAAATCAAAGATCGTGGCAAAAAGTTATGAGCTCAGAAGCCATAAATGAACATTTGACTTCAAACATCAATAAATGAAGCTAAATAGAAAAATACTAAAAAATAAACTATAGCACAAGATAGTTCTTGGAACCAGCTTTCCAGTGATATCTTGTTTTCCCTATTTCGATACCATATGCCCAAGTTATGCCAAAAAGAAAAAAACTGCTCCTTGAAGGAAAATCAGGGCTAGGAGGGGGCAAAGAGGGTCATGCGACCGCTAACGTCAGCACTTCATGAGCTTAAATTTGACAGCCATCTGGTTGTCACCTCAAAAAAATTCCCCCTACTGGAAAATTTTTGATAGTTGTCAAAAAAACCCACCTCACTAGAATATTCTAGAGGAATCTTCAAGATTCCCGTCACCTGAATTTTGCATGTGGGCCAGTTTTTGAAGGTTGTCAACAATTTTGAAAGGTTGGTGCCAGTTTTTTTGAGCCTACCAGTTTTGAGGGAAGCTGACGGCTACAAAGGAGAGTCGTCGTAGGAAGCACCAACCAGTTTGATGAAGTCGCTGGCCTTTATGAAGAGCAGCCAATGATGGGACGGTTGGCGCATGGGCCCGGGAAAGTATGCCTATGCAGGGTACCAACCCTACACAAGCAATACAATCTACCGTTCTTTGATTTTTTTGAATTTTATTTTTATTTTAAAAAAACTTTGATTTTATTTTTTTAATTTTCAAAAACTTAATCAATTTTTTTTTTTGCATGCAGGAAAAATATTGTTAAAAACCTGAGAATTTTTGAATTTTTTTTCCTTGGAGTACGTGCTAGGGAGGTCATATGGCCTCCTTGGAAAAAAAAAAATTCTCAAAAACCAACCGCTCCAAAATTGACGAAATGAAAGGCATTCTTAGGGTTTTTGGCCGTTGCGAACACAATGGTGACCTCCATTTGTGCTCAAAGTGCCCCAAAAAATTAGCTACCTCTAGAGCTTGCAAAAAATCTTCAAGCTTGAAACCCTCATGGATCTAGAAAATGATGACCAAAATCAAAAAAATAAAAGCCAATCCTAACTTTTTCCAGCACTATGAATCCAATGGGAAGCCTTGATCTAATCCAAGACATTGCATAGATGAACTCAAGGCATGAAACCCTCGAGGAATCCCAAACAAACTTTGCAATGATTTTCTCAAAAATATGAGAAGGGGCTACAAATGAAGGCTCTGATACCATGTTAGAAACCAAGATCATACATGCAAACTAGAAAAGCCTTCCATAGAAGAGAAAAATATATAAAGCAAGAGCTTTGCATAAAGATGTGCAAATAATATTGTTCAGGAAATCAATTAATTACATGAGATGATTTGCTTTATAAAAGCAAGCATGCACAACCCTAATCTTATCTTGAGCAACAAGATAGCTCAACAAGATAAGGATGACAATAATAAACCTAGGAATTAAAATATTACCTAAGTAAACATATGCAAAGTGTAATTAAATAATTAATTACACTAACAGTTAACAGGAGATGAGTAGGGGGAAATCATAGATAGCACAAAAAGGTAAGCTGCTAAGGACAAGGTTATAGAAGAAGAAGCTTGGATAAAGGAAACAGAGCAAAATAAGATATAAGAGGAAAAAGATAAGAGAGAAAAAATCATTCAAGAGAAGGCTGAAAATGAGAAGCTTGAGCAGAAAAAGCTAGAAATGCGAAACTCGAGTGGGAGAGAGCTGAGAAAAAAAGGTTAGAATGAGAGAAGGCTCAATAGTTGTAAACAAAACTCATTAAAGGAGAAGAAGAGCCCCCTCATTAGGAACAACAAGTAGCAATAGTCATTGTAGCTCCTACATGACTAAAATTGAATTTAGAGAAAATACAAGTGGTGGCTCAACCCTTAAGCTAGAATGAAATGATGGAAGAGATTAAGGTAGTAAAACCCGAGAATCTAAGTCAAGGGTCATACATTCCACCAAATTGATTGACGATAGGGATTTTATTGTAGATATTGCTACTCCCATGGTTGAGAAAGATGGTCAAGAGTTGTAGGCTTCAAATTATCAATTGAAAACTTTCAATTTGGGCAAGCAAACTTAGAATCTGTGGCAATAGAAAAAGTATATGTTTACTTTTCCTCACTTGTTTGAGCGCTCCTTGTTAAAATAAGCATAATGTTGCCTTGATTTAGTTTCATAATTTTTTTGATGCATTCACATTAGGTCTTGGGCCCTTGTGAACTAAACAAAATTAATCATGCCTTATCTAGAGTGTTGTAAAGTGTTCTACCACACTTTCACACTTTCCAAGGGTTTTCATAAATAATTGGGATTCTTTATGCTTTAATTGGCCTTATTTTACATCCATGAGCCTCATTTAATGCATCTTTCCAAGGATAATCTTGACATAAATCAAAATCCAATCATAATTCAGATGTTTTCAAGTTGTGTGGCCCAGATTTGGTGGTATGAGACTTATATGCCACCTTGGGAATATGAGTCCCACCTAGGGTTTTGAGTCTTGATCTGTATTTTACACCTTTCTAAGAATTTTTTTAAATGGTCCCATAATTTATGCCTAATGGGACTCATATGCCACTTTGGGTGTATGAGTCTCGTGTGGCCCAAAATCAAAATTGATTCAAAATTTTCACAAGATTTTACCCTCCTAGATTTGATGTTAGCTTGTAGTGTTGTTATTTCAAAAAAATTGGTATAATTAAGTATAAATACAAGTTTCTTTCACTCATTTTATACCTAGCAAGTTGAATGAGCGTCCTCATAGAAAATTTTAGTTAACAAGAGCATTCAAGTGTTTACAAGAGCATTCAAGAGTCATCAAGGGAAGATTATCAATTGATTTATAGCATTTTTCAAGCATCAAGCTAGCATTCAATTCAAGATCTATCCTATTCAAGCAAGGTTCAAGATCTACATCCATTGGAGCTACTTCATACATGTTTGTTGTGCTTTATTACTAGGTTTTGGTGAGTTGTAAACTTGCATGTTGTACATTCATCATTCTCTTTTCTTATTTCATTTCATTACAAGTTTTGATTACCAAAATGGGGTTTGACCAAGGAAAACCCCTTTTTACTAAAAAAAAAATTTCCCTCTCTTTTGTGTGTGATTTATAGATCTAGGTTGAAGACGCATTGAAGAGAAAGTTTGGAGAAAGTTTTCAAAGTTGTCACCTTGCATTGGAGATCATTGGAATACTTCTACACATTGCAAATCAAGGTTTCAGATCTACAAATACATTGGAAAGGACAAAGCATACATTGAGGAGAAGATTCAGACTTTGACGTTATAGAAAACCCTAATTGGATTGATACAAAACTCTTGGAATATGAGTCCTAGTTTGGTCAAATTTACAGCTTTCAAAAGTTTTAGACACCCTTTTGCCAGATTTTAGCTTCTACCCAAAAACCCTAATCTGGGACTAAATTGCCTAGACTGGCATATAAGTCCTAGCAGGCTTTAAAATCAAAATTTTCAACATTTCAGAGCTTTATTCAATCTCCTTCAGGTTTCTAGGTGCTCAACTCTCATCCCTCAACTTTTCATTTTGTTTTACATGATTTTCTAGGTCATTTAGTGAAAGATTGCATTATATTAGGTTTAATCATTACATCTTCATTTAATTTTTATTTCCAATCCCTAACTTGGTGGTGAGCCCCTATTTATTTTATAGTTAGACCCTAGGACAACCCTATTGCAAGATCATCTTTCTCCTTTACATGTACTCTAGATTGAGATCTTTAGGGTTTCCCTTCAATGAAATGATTGTGAAGTGTGTTTGCTCTATGTTCTAAACCATAAGTAGCAAATCCATTTTTTGATGTTTCATTTTGGTGAACCCACATTTTGAACATCATAATTCTGATTTGGAGTGCATCATCATCCTAGATCTTTCTTGCATTAACATTGCATTAGGGTTTACATCACTTAATTGGAATTCTAGGGTTTCTAAATTTTGCATTAGTGAAAGTGCATATAGGTTGATTTTTTGTGTCTCAAATCATATAAAATCATATAAAATCTGTATTTTCACTTAGGTTACGGATCATACAAACAAAAAAGCATAAAAATCAGTTAAATTTTTTAAATTTTTTTGAAGAAAACCCTCACTAGGACTCATACGCCCCTATGGGCGATTTAGTCCCAATGTAAATTTTAGACTACATTTTCCAAAATTTAAAACTCTATTTCTATGCTTCTTTTTGTTGTTGATAACTTTTTGTTTTAGTTTGTATATTTTTTGTTATATTCTATTCATTGCACCTAGTTTAATTCAGTTCATCTTGTGCATTGCTTAAATTCAAAATTGCATCTAGAACATTTCATCTCAGATTATTTTCATTACCTTATTAGAATTTGAAAATTTGCATTGTATTTTATCATGGATATGAGTTTTGGTAAGATTTGGATTTCCTTAAAGTCCTTAGTGGATGTTTCAAGTTTTTCTTTTTGAAATGAACCTAATGAAGTTGACCTTTCTCATGCTCTCTCAACTCCTAATGCATGTCCCCCTTGTGATGTTGACATCATTGGAGAAGATGATGATAACATGGATAGATTCCTAAATGATTGCCTTAACAACCTTGAAGCTAATGCATTCTTTTATCCATTGATGAAACAACCAATACCCCTATAATACCACCACTTGAGATGTTTGGTTACTTACATCCTGAAACTAAGACAACACTTGAACCTAAGTTCCCTACAATAGGTGAACCTAGTTCCTCTAAGCAAGAAAACACTCAACCATTCTATGTTAACAAAGTGACTGACATTCCCATCAACCTAGAAGAGACATATGGAAAATGATTCACAATCTTGAGTAAATAAGGATGCGATACAACAAGTGAACATGAAATTCATCAATTCTTAGAGAAAATACCAATTGAAGATACTAAAGGGTTAGGATATCAATACCCTCCTCCCGATACGAATGTCCTCCTTCTTAAAGAAAAACTCATGCCTCATAAAAATGACATAGAAGATAGGATTGTCTTAGGTCCTCCTCCTCTGCATTCAACTCAAGAATTTGGTGAATTTAGCAAGAAATGAAGACCTTACAAACTAAAGAAACTAAAATTCCCTTGTCCACCATCTACCACTGAAAGAACTTTATAAATACTTCTAAATCAAGGACTTATAACATTACCACCTATGAGAAAAAATCTAAAACTATATCCTAAAGATGAGGTTGATCCTCCAGGAGTAATTTTAGTAGCCCTCACTTCCCTCCTAACCCTACGAGGTTGAGGCTAACCTCTAACATGTTCTAGTCTAAATTGATCAATATTTAAAAACTCCTCCCATGTCATATCAAATACTTTATGCAGATATTTTTCACTAATAATTTGATTAAGCAATGGTGAGAGATAGAATTATCCCTACATTTTTGTGTTTCGACCACAATGGTGATAAGGAGATCATTATATAGCACATTGGGCACGTTCATTCTTTGTCCATGCCTCATATGGTTTAGTAGCTTGAAGTGTATGGAATGGAGGCATGACTGACAACCCTCACAAGTGATGTACTTAACAATGTGGACAACTACTTGTCTCCATGGCCCAAGAAGAGGTTTTTTTTTGTACCCTAGTTATCCACCACCAACGAAGGATCACTGGGTTCAGTAAATTCAGCCCTGGATGACCTTGCATCTTTTGTAGCAAGGTATGGCTCATCATTAGCTGGTAATCCCATTACCTCCACAATTATTTCCTTGGTTACAATCACCTCCAATCCTTTTACTATTGCCTTCCCCTCAGAGAATGTCTGTGCAAATCCCTGTGCAATGTCTTCATTATAGCTACCGAGCTTCAAGAAGTAGTCCAGCCACCCGCAATTTCTAAATTCTGCCAAAGAAGGTGCATTCTGCATTACCACATTATGAACTATGGTTTCACTTCAAATTATCTTTCCTCTCATTGTTCAACTACCAACACTCTGCTAAATTTATATTTTTTTCTCTACAATCTCTTTCTAAAAAATCCCAACTTATTTTTCCTACAATTCTTCTTTCTATCGTACTAAATGGAAATGCCATGTAGCTTACTAAATTACTTTCATTGGGTAACATTTGAAATTATGACTAGGCAATAAAGGTTCATTAATGAGGGGTATTATCAAAAGAAATGGCAGCTCTTCAGACATCTCACACATACAAGTTGTCATATCAATTTATCATTTAGATTGGCTTAGTTTAAATTTATTGATATGGATGACATGTGGACTTGAGTTGACACTTCCCCCCCAACCTAATTTATAACATGTGTCCACATAGGCTAGTGGATGATTATGATTGTACAAGGTGGAATTTTAATGCTATGTGAAATATCTATATTTAATTACAACAATTAAATAAATGTACTGGAAATAATAAAGATATAACAAATTGTTTTGCACTTACTTGAAATCTTGGATTATCTTTGTAAATAACTCAAAGAAAGCATTGATTACCTTTAAGAAGTATGGTTGAGCAATTGATGCATTGATGATGAATCAGAATGAAGTGATGGTGAAGTGGAGTGATGACGGAGTTATGGAAGAGAGAGAAGATGGAGATGGGTGGGCGGATGGGTGGATTAATGAAGAAGTGGACTCCCAAAAAAGTGGAAGTTTTTATTATGAAGTGTTTGCATGTGTATTTGGATTAGTCAAAAGGAGGGACACTAGGTTCGCTTCCTTTGGTTGCAGGAAGTTTGGGGGTTGGGTGTTGGTTAAATTGCTACAAGAATTCTTCCTTGGACGTTGGCTTGTGATACAACCTGAGATGGTGACCATTGACTAGAAGTTTGAATTTGATAGGGTCAATGGTAGTGAGCTGTACAACTGTGTTGGGGAAGACTTATGTAACCTCATATGGTCCCAACCATCTAGTCTGCAATTTACCCTCATTGTCTTGAGACCTAGAGTCATAAAGGAGTGCCCAGTCTCTAGGCTGAAACTTCTTTTCCTTTATGTACTTATCATGCCATTTGATCCTTTGATTCTACACTACCTCGGTATGATGTAGGGTTTTCTATCTCATCTCATCGAAGTTTTTCAGTTGCATGAGCCTATCCTTTTGTGCTTCAGAGATATCCATCCCTAAGTCTAGTGCAGCCCTAAGATTCTTATGCTCAAATTCAATGGGCATCATAGTTGTCTTCCCATACAATAATTCAAAGGGAGTGAAACCTTTGGTTGTTTTCTAGGTGGTCCTATAAGCCCAAACAACTTCTAGAAGCCTATTTTCTCAGTCTCTCCTATGAAGAGCCACTTTTTTTATCAGAATTATTTCAATTTCTCTATTGATCACCTCAAATTGGCCATTGGCCTGAGGGTGATAAGGAGTAGACTTCCTATTCCTCACATTATATTCATTAACTAGTGTTGTGACAAGGGTTGATGTAAATTGAGCCTCTTGATCAGTCACTATCTCCCTTGGAACTCCATAACTAGTGAAAATTTCCTCATAAAGAAACTTTGCAACCTTATTATCTTATGCATGCTTCATTGCTTTAACTTCAACCCACTTGGTCACACAATTAGTGCAAACCAAGACATAGGATTTACCATTTGATGGAGGATCTATGGGTCCTACAAAATCTAGTCCACATTTATCAAATGGAGTGATTACTACCTAGGGGTAAAGGGGAATCTCATCAGATTTGGTTGGTCGGCCCATCCTCTGACATCTCTCACACTTCCTTATATACCTACCTGCATCCTTATGAAGTGTGGGCCAATAGTAACATGTTTTTAGGTTCTTCATTGTTGTCCTCTTGGCTACAAAATGTCCTCTATAGGGTTTATTGTGACATGCATGCAATATATCATATGTCTCATCTTCCCTTACACATCTCCTCATGACATGGTCTGGTCCAATGTAGAACAAACAACATACAATCCATGAAGAAGGAAAGGTTTTCTCAATGAGTACCCTTCTCTCTTTTGGAGAGAAATGAGGAGGAACTCTCCTTATAACTAGGTAATTGGCTATGTCAGCATACCAAGGAGTATGCACAGTGATGGAAAAAAAATGCTCATTAGGGAAAGAGTCATCAATGACTTGATTATCTACTAATGTAGTTAGTCTAGAAAGAAAATCTGCTACAACATTTTCTTTTCCTGCTTTATCAACAATGGTGATGTCAAACTCCTGCATCAACAACAACCATCTTTCCATCCTATTTGAGATGAGGGGCTTATTCATGAGGTATCTTATTGTTGCATGGTTTGTATGAATAAAAACCTAATACCCTATTATGTAGTGCCTAAATTTGTTAAGGGCATAGATGACTGCTAACATTTTTTTTTTGTCAATGTGTAATTGAATTCATCCCCTTGTAGGTTTTTGCTAACAAAATAGAAGGAATTCTCTATGGTTCCTTCTTTTTATCCCAATATTTCTCCCACAACATAGTCTAATGCATCTATATGAATGTGAAAAGTAAGTTTCCAATTAGGACCTTTGAGTACAGGAGCATGGCTCAAAGCTACTTTGAGATCAGAGAATGCCTTGTCACAGTCCTTTTTCCACTAGAATTTGACATCCTTAGTGAGAATATTGTACAATGGTGTTGCCATTTTACTGAAATATTTGATAAAACACCTATAGTACCCTACATGACCCAAAAAAAATCTAACATCCTTTTACTTTGTAGGAATAGGGAAATTGGTAATCACTTCAATCTTTGTTGGGTCTACTTGAATTCCCTTTTTAGAGATGTAGTGCCCAAGGACTACTCCTTCCTGCATCATCATGAAACACTTCTCACTATTCAATGGTAGGTTATGGTCTTCACATCTCTGTAAGACCTTCCTTAGATTCTCTAAAGCTTCTACAAAATCAATACCATAGATAGTAAAATCATCCATATAAATTTCCATGCAATTATGTGAGATGTCTAAAAATATGCTAAAAACTATTGTTTTAAAAGTTGCAGGTGCATTACAGAAGCCAAATGGAAGCATAGAGTAGGCATAAGTCCCCCATGGATAGGTAATGGTGGTCTTCTTTTGATCTTCAAGTGCAATTTGTATCTGGCTATAGCCACTAAATCCATCTAGAAAAGAAAAATATTGCTTTCCTGCAAGGGAATCTAGCACTTGGTCTATGAAAGGAAGGGGAAAAAGGTCATTTTTGGTGGTAGCGTTGAGTTCCCTGTAGTCAACACAAACTCTCCACTTGCCTCCCTTTTTTGGCACAATCACCAATGGGGACACCCATTGACTATCTAAGATGGGGTAGATAAATCCCGCATCCAATAATTTTTTAAGTTCCCCTTTGACAATTTCTCTTAATGGAGGGTTGATTCTTCTTTATGGCTTCCTTACTAGTGTGCAATCATCTTTGATATATATCTGTGAGTGTAGAGCTTAGGATCCAATCCCTTCATATCATGGTAGTCCCATGTGAATGCATGTTGGTGGGTCTTCAGTAGTTTTTTCAATGACAACTGCTACTCTTCACTCAACTTGCTATTAATATTTAGATTTTTTCCTTCTAACACTTGCACTTGTGTGGTTAACTCTATCATAGCTACTTCACTAACACTTGGAATTTTTAGTTCATGCAACAGAAATGTATGAAGCATGCCAGTTGTTGTAGGAAGTTCTGATGTAGGAAGAGCGGGAAAAAGTGTCTTCACTATACTGGCAGAACCAGATTCATGAGTAGATGACTCTTCTTGCACCTCACAATGGTTTTGAATTATGTGGGAAAACACTTCATCTTCTTCTGAGAGCTGCATGAAAGATATTTTTCCTAACATCATAAGTTGTGCCACTTATTTGATTTCCTCACTTCCTCTCCAACATGTGGCCATATGCTGCTATCCATGTCATGAGTTGGTTGAGCAGGACGGTAGAGAACAAGATTTTTGGTACTCTTCCCATCAGAAATGGTCATGTCTTCTAACCGACATCTAATCTAGGAATTTTTTGTGGCTAACCATGGCCTCCCTAGGATAATGGGGTACCCGCCTAGTGTAGCTTTAGGAGAAAGAATCATAAAATCTATTGGATACTCCAAAAAATCTAGAGTTACCACAAGGTCCTCCACTATACCATCAGGTTTGACAGTGGAACTATCCGCAAGCAACAAGACAGTAGGAGTAGGTCTCATGTTTGCAACATTTAGTTGTTGTAGGATATCCTTAGTCATTACATTTATTGCTACCCTCAAGTCAATCAGAGCATTCCTTATTTGGATTCCATTTATGAAAACTCCTACAATAGGACTACCTAGGTCAGTGTACTTAGGAATTGTGACTTTTCCAAGCATGATGTATTCTAATTGTCCTACCACATAAACCATGGTGGGATCTTTCTTTTTCTTCCCTGGATTTTTGAGGCATGCCTCTTTGATTTCTTTTCCATATATATGGACATCTTTTATGGCTTGAAACAAAGGTATCTTGGCACATACGTGTTTCAACTAATCCAAGATGTCAAAGATTGGTTCATCCTTTTCTTCCTTTTCTTTAGCAACTTCTAACCTTTGAGGAAATGGTGGATCTTGGATAGTCCGTTGAGCTAGAATTGGTTCAGGATTTTTAGGCACACTAGGCTCAATGTGAACATTCAGAGGATCCTCTTCTTCCATAGGAATTGCAATGATGATAGGTGTGTAAGGAGTTGGAAAAGTAGTTCCTGAATGCAAGTGGATGTCACTCACACTCACAACATATGTAGTAAATTGATTAGGATCTGTAGATTATACTGGTTGTTGTTGTTGTGGTTTGTTATTTCGGTTAGGTGTTGGATGAGCTGGTAACTGAGTAGGTTTGGGTGTACTTAAACTTGAGCTAGTAGGAGGAGGAATTATAGCAAGTTGCTATGGCTATGAACGTGGTTGCATATAACTAGTTGTTTGGTTTGGCCATTGTTGTTCTCCCCTCCATTGAGATTTTTGCTGCTAGTTTTCTGGAGGTGGCTGCCAATTTCCCTAAAACTACTACCAATTCCCCTAAGGTTGTTTCCACTAGGGTGGATATTTTTGGTGATTGGGCTAGGTATTTGGAGGGTTATTCCAAGGCTGAGGCGGATATCCTCCATAATTGGATGGATATGGAGGTTTCCATTGGTTACCAGATGAATAAGAATTGAAATATGACCCAACAAAAGATAATGGATCTAGTGACATACCTTGTCTTGGAACCCATGGCCTCCTTTGTGCAATGTAGTAAACCTGATCATCTTCACCCTGGATTGGTTTGAACTCAGGTGGAATATGCTTGTTGTCAATATTAGCTACCATCTTGCATCTGCAGTCCTTCTTCTTTTGTCTACAATGAGGATAATATTCTGCCAACATTGCTCCAGTCTCCCCAGGTTTCTTCTTTGCTTGGAGTATATACAATTGAGTATACATATTATTTATGATGTTTTTCTTGAGGCCTGCCAACAAATGAGTAATCTTCATCCTTGAAACTCCATTGGTGGATGATTTACCCATAAAGGATTGGTAGCCTCTTCCCTTCTTTGAAGATTCCCTAGAATTGTTCTGACATATCTTCTTGATATCATCCCAAGGGGCTTGAGTGATATCTCCTCCTCCCATCAGGTCCAAAGCATCAATGCAACTCTCAGTTATCCCTCTAAGGAAGAGGAGCTTTTGGGACTCCTCATTGAATGTATGATGTGGAGATTTCTTCAGAAAAAACAAAAACCTTAAAATGTAATAATTCAAACTCTCATCTTCCTTTTGTTGTATCCTAAAGATTTCATCTACTCTCATGTCACTACCCCTGCAATATTCTTTGTACTTCTCAAGGAAAAAAAATTTCATGTCATTCCAAGTTTCCATGGTATTCCTACCTAAGATCATAAACCATTTTAATGCAGCTTCTTTCAAGGTGGTAGGAAAAAACTTAAGCCTGTGAGAATTAGTGGTGTAGTCATAGCTTCTACAGAGAATATCAAACTCAAACAAGAAAGTGTCAGGGTCTTCTATGAAAAATCCATAAAACTTAGGAAGGACTGAAGCAGTGATGTTCTTGAGGTTGTCAACTTCATTCTGATGAGTAATAGGAAATGGAAAAGATGGTTGGTTTGGTCTATTTTTGTGTCTATTCTCATTATTCTCATCAGCCATGGTTGCTTGATGTAGTTCTAAAGCAAAGGGATTCTCAATCTAATTTTGGTCTTCAGAGGAAGTGTCAGAACTGGTTAGATTGGGAAATACATCAACAAGTATGGGTGCTTCTTCTTCTTCATTGTCTCTTGGCAGATTTTGATGCTCAACTAGTTGGGATGGATCAAGGTCATTAGGAAGGAATCTCCCATGAGCATCTATCCTCCTTTTATGCATACGATATCAACTCAATATCAGCCAGCTCACACAAAGAATTGGAAAAAGAATAGTGGGTCATTACTTTCCTAAATGAGGGGTATACTAAGAGAAAATTTTCATAAATACTACAAAAAGAAAGAAACTATCAATGAATCCAAATAAATCCCTAGTTTGACACTATCCCTGGCAATGGCACCAAAAATGTTTGCCTCCTATAATAGTTTAATAACTTAAGCCTTTAGGGTTGTGACTTAAAAATTGAACATCTTCACTAAGCAGCTATCTTACTCATCATGAAGGTGCATTTGAACACTTTTCAACCCAAGGACATAAACTTGAAATGGGTCAGCACTGTGTGTGCACTAGGGCTTCAATGCAATCATCCATAAACTAGAAATAATCAATGCTAGAAATGAAGTGTGGGAAAGAAATCAACTAAAACACTGAAAATAAATTATCATCTACACTAAGCATTAAAAACTGGAGTAAAAATGAAAGTTAGAAATTATATTCTTAGCAAATAGATAGGAAACTACTTTGTATGCCTTGGCTGTAAGAACAGTCACATAATGGAATTTCAGTGGCTATAGGAACAAATAGTTGCTGAAATTAAAACTAATTGTACTAAACAAAAAATAACTTTTAAACTAACAAATGGAATTTTCACCAAGTGGGACCCCTTGGGTGAGTCTCCCTCACACTATCTCAAATGTAGCAACTAAAAATGTTATATTATTTCTTGAAAGCATAAGTACAACATCTCAGCAATATAACTGTAAAACTAGAAAATGCGAGTACAAACTCAAAATGTCCCACCTTATCAAAAGGAGCATTTGACCATTATTTATAGGGAAAAAACTACTAACTATCCCTAACTACCTAGGTAGTTGAATCCATCAAAATAGGAGGATTCCTCTTATTGGAAGCATAGAAAAGGATGGAGGGAGTTATGCATGCACTCAAATTGGTCAAAGTAGACTCACTTCAACATGAATCTAGCACAACACACTCGCTATATTTTCTCAACAACAAATTTGACCATTAAAAAGGTGGTTACATTCTTTCATTTGAATTGGGAATTTTCCATCCATGAGAGTTTCCCACTTTGACTTCTTAATGATAAGCTTATTGAATTCTTAACAACTGACCAATCGACAAGAATTTTTCCAATGTAGCAGGCTTGGTTGACATCGACATTTTAGGGGAAACCTACAAAATAACATTAACAAGCACAAATAAATGTATATCTATAATTACCTCAATAACATTTATTCAACCAGTAGTAAATTCAACATAGATAATTCTCATAGCATGATAATATCATTGAAGTCATAAAGATAAAGCTTATGTCCAAAGTCTATGACTTTAAGGAAAATATCAACAACCAAGTATTGAAGTCTAGGATTGTAACAACAAATATGTAATGGATCCTATAAAAATTGAGCCATTAATTGAGCTCATCAAGGATATCAAGACCCTCCTCCCGATATGAATGTCCTCATTCTTAAAGAACAACTCATGCCTCATAACAATGACATGAAAGATAGGATTTTCTTAGGTCCTCCTCCTCCACATTCAACTCAAGAATTTGGTGAATCTAACAAGCAACAAAGACCTTACAAACTAAAGAAATTAAATTTCCCTTGTCTGCCATCTGCCATTGAAAGAACTTTACAAATACTTCTAAATCAAGGACTTATAAAATTACCATCCATGAGAAAAAAGCTAAAACTATATCCTAAAGATGCAAATGTTCCACATTGTGAATATCATAGAGTTCTTGAACATAGTATTGACGATTGTCGTGATTTAAAACATATATTTAAGAAGTTTGACATCATAGAAATAGTCCCTTAAAGTGATACCCTTCCGCTCCTTGTCATGTAATAGTTGTAGAATAATAATATCCTCATTGTTACATATTATAATTTATTGCAAACCATCTCAAAATGCAAGCAGCTCTTTCCCATCACCTCCCTCAACTCATTCTTGTCTTACAAGAATTAGATAGCCTTGTCCCAGTAGTGCATTTTTCATTTTCTCTTTAGGTAGGTTGACTCGTGTTGATGGTTTTTTCTACACAGCAACAACTCAGATAGAAAATAATATTCTATCTCTCTTGAAAGGTGAATTCTCAACAACATATGCTAAAATCACCCCAAGGTCTCTCAGGTGTCAGGTCATGACAATTCATAAAACAACTCAGATAATATGTGAAAATGATGGTAATCACAAGGGGCCTTACAAATGAACAATGCTGGAAGTGAATTTCATCAAATGCAACAATATGGTGATGCTTTCAATCCTAAAACTAACCCAGATTCAAAATAAACAGCAAAAGAGATAAGGGTTTAGAGAGATTCTATTCTATTCTATTTCTAAGACTAACAATGCAAATGATAAACACTTGAAATGGACCAACCCCAACGAAACCAATCTCTTCTTGACCAAGATAAATCTACAATCTTATAGAAATAGTGCAATCTTCTAAGGTTTTAAAGATTTTCAGATCATGAACATATATTCACAATTGAACTAAGCACAATGAGTATATTTAGTCCAGGCTAACTTTGCAAAACAACTAACCATCAGCTAGCTGTAAAAAGTATGGACTAGGGATTGCTGCAAACACTTCAAACATTAAATCATGAACATCATTGAATCAGATCTAAATCTACATCTAATAACCTTGAGCAGTCTAAAAGATTGAATCATAAGAACCATGCAAGATAAGTCAACACAAAAGAGATCACTAGAGAATCACAATGTCTGCAATTGTATTGAATCACCAAATTTCAGCAACAATTCTTGTGTTCTATTACATCACTTGATCAAAAATTCACTCGCTTCTACCTCTACTCTACTGCTAAATTTATCTAATTAACTCCCTCTCAACCTAAAAGACCCCCCCCTTTACAAATAGGGCAGAAATGCCAATTTATAGAATTCCCCAGAACATGTCGGCCAAGCTAGACATTTTACAAAATAAAATCATCCACACGAGTCGGCCCAAAGAGAAATTCAAAAAAGGCACACATTGAATGCATGAACATTATCAACATCGGCCCTCTACAAAATTTGAGCTTAGTTCATGTCGGCCTGCAACGGTCTTCAAATATTATTCACGTCAGCCACAGGATTTGCATTTTGTTGTTTACTAGTGAATGGTTGCCAAGACATTTCATTCACTATGCTGAAGGCAATTCAATCACTAATCATCTCGTGTGTACTTTGTTTTATTCGCAGTCACTGTAGCTCACTTGGGTCAGGGAGATATCATAGAGATTTCATTTGGTCTGACCGAGAGCCTTTCGCATAACCTCCTGTCACTATGACCACCAAATTTTCTCACCAAAAAGAAATCACCTCGAGCAATCGGCAAGACATACCGATGTCATGGGACCTCATATAGATGATACAATGTCATGTCAAAAGTCACCCCGGAATTGCTTATGTTCACTAAGACATCATTAACCTCACGTCGATGCAGACCATTGTTGTAATATTGGTGAGACCCATTCCATTCGCTAAGACCTTTCACCGAAGATAGAACTCATGCCGAAGTGTATTCCCCACATGTGCAAAGTCAGCAAGATAGTAGAAACTCGCTGAGATCATATGCCGATATGGTTTACATTTGGCTGAAGTGTTCACATTACATGTCGGTCGGTGAGACACCCTTGAACTCGTCATGACCCTCCACCGAAGAACCAAACTCTCACTGATATAACCACTTAATTAAAACTCAGTAAGATATGTAAAACTCGGTAAGACATTTCCCCGACAACCAAAACACATGTCGATAGATGCCCCCAAATGCAATAGTCAGTGAGACCAAGAGAATTCTCCGATACATAATGTCGATAACCCAAAACTCACGTCGATAAGGAAAATGCATATACACATGATCGTTGAAACAACTGTGAAGTCCTGCCAACTGCCATGAAATACACATTTCCACCTGCGAGAACATTTGTAAAAGCACTATCCCCGACTGCTGCCATGCTCGACGAGCCCATATGTCCTTCCATGCACTCCCTTGTTACATCCTTGGACCATAAACCACCCAGTGTGTAGGGATCATACTCCTCATATCCACCTGACTCGTTCCACACCAATAAATGAGGATCCCTTGTGTCAATCTTTGATTTTCTAGCTGTTGTTTACTTGATCATGCCTGCATTCCACAAAGATCCTCATGAAAATATACTTATCAACAACACTTGCATCAAAAGGTTAACCTTAAATCCAGATAAGAACATTAGAGAAATCATAAAGCATTGAAATTTAGAAATCCTGAAAATCGAGACAGTCCGAGAGGATCCAGTTGAGGCAGATTTTCAGGGAAATCTGACCTAGATGGATTATCCAAGTGAAACCATCACTTCGTGAATAAACCATCGGTACAGACAAAAGAAATACATGATTATCATAAGATTCATCAATTAGGTGACAAGAAACCATCATTTATCATTTAATCCATCCATTCAATCCAAGCAACGAAGATCAAGTGAAGTCAAATAGACAATTGGAAAAATCCGAGTGGACCGGATTTCCGCAGAATCCATCCAGTTTGCCGAGAGTTAACCATCGTGCTAAGAAGTCCTGGCAACCATCCGAAGTCACACCGAAGGCAAGAGTACCAGAACATCCTAAGGAAAACTGGGAATCCAATGCCAGAATGGATTCCAAAAAAATTAGTGCCAGTTGGAATGTCCCGATGGTCACAAGTTCCCCGAACCACCAACGAACGTCGCTAGGATCCCTGATAGGATCTAGGAAAATCTGTGGGAACCAGAAAGTACCAGATTCAAACAAAAACACAAGTTTCAAGGGTGTGACCTTAATGCAAAGACCAGGATAAGCAAGACCAAGGTCCCAAAACCTCACAAAAGGATGAAACCACTAAAACCAAGAGGCCAAAAGACACCAAAAACCAAAGCAAAAGAGTGTCCCTACTTTAAGTGGGGTATGTGTGCAAAACTGCACAACAAATGGCGACTCCGATGGGAAAATTCTCCAGAGCATTTGATGATGAACGAGAATCATGAACCCAGAATCTTCGGTTTCAATCTCCCTATCAGGAAAACAAATCAAAATACAAGATTAAAGAGAATCAAGACCAAAGGCAGACTGAAACTTCCATAGACTGAAAATCCAAGTGTGTGCAAGTGAGTTTATTTCCTTCCTTGAGCTACTGTAGAAAGCAAGCTTAGTCAGGTTAGGCTACGTAAAGATTTTAGCTCCAAAAGCAACCAGGATAGAGCCTCGTTGCTATTCAAGCATCCATAGCCCCGATGAGGTTATCATTATGATTCTCCTTAACATAGCTCTACTACTAGCCAGGCGTCCATAGCCCCGGTAGAGATATTCAGATACTCCTGACAAGCCAAATGCATTTTTCTTTTATATTATTCAGTACTTTCTTTTCTCTTTCTTTTGGTATTTCTCAACTTTATTCAACCTGTGAACAATGAAGTTCACACTCAGGGATGAGAACCACAGTGTCACTAGAGAAGAAAAAAGATTTTTCACCCAACAAGACCTCACAAGGACCCAACTGCAACCCTAGGATTCTTAAGATGTGTAGGAGATATAGGACTTTAGAATACTTCAGGTTCAAATCAAACCAATGACCCGTTCTCTTTAAATCAAACATTCAGACTGCATGACGATAACAAAGACCTCAACCATTGACTCAAGACACATGATTAAAGTGCATCAATGAAACACTCAAAATAGTCCTAGATAATAAATAATTATTGTGTAGGAAAGACACTTCCCCAACCAGAATGCAGAGAAACCCAAGCCAGAGAGGCAAAGCAACAACCAAACCAAAACCAAAAAGGAAACCAAAAGCCAAAAAAAACAATCTAAACTAAAGCAATCTATCCTTAAGAAAATAGAAAACTGACAAATGCAAAAGAAAAGCAGAGCAAGCTACATTTATTCAAATCAACACTATGTACAGAGAGACTCAAAGTGGCTCATGATCAGATAGGATGAACTGAGACTCATCCCCATATGATTAATCAATACATGGACAAGCAATAAGGTGAAGGTAACAGTCATGAGAAATGAAAACCTGTCTTTATATTCAGAAAAATAAATCTCTGCATTGTAGCATTCAAACTCCATGCCAAGATTAGGAATAACTAGTAACTGAGGTAACTCATTAGGACCATGATTAACCCATATGCAAGTTGTCTTTCCTAAATCTCCATAATCAAATTGACAAGATTCAAAATTTCCAACAAAGAAAGAAACAACTTGATTTTGCATTCCTGTAGACTGAATGTTGTGTTCATCATCTTGCACTTGTGAAGAATTGATCATAGTGCCATCAAGGGGTCTCCATTGATGGTGCAATATTCCACTTGCATTTGAAACATGCAAGATAGAATTAGAGGAATCATTACATGATGTAGAGTGAAATTCATATCGAAGACTTTCAGAACTATGAACATGGAACTTTTCACCTGTTTGAGTATTTCCATGAGGGATCAACAATGAAAATGTAGAGGCACTATCTTGTACAACAATTTCCTCAGTAGGATGCTCATCGATAGGTATCACAAATTGATCTTCCAACACATTCTCACCTAGAGAAGTTGGAGCATGTTCACAAATATTGACTGCAACATTTATGTTTTCAACATCATTCATATTTTCTTGCACATTAGCATGAACCACATTAGCTACCCCATCAATAATGCATAGAATCTATGAGTTTTCATTGTGCAGTTCATCAATAAGCTGAGGAAAAATATAATTTGATAAATGAGAAGACTCGCTGAATTCATCTTCTATTGGCACTAGCTCAGATTCTTGATCACAATCATCAGGAACGTTGACCACTTCATTGAGTGCTTCCTCATGTTCTTCAAGACATTCATCAACAACTGGTTGACATTCCTCAGTTAGAGACTTGTTTGATGTACCTATATGTGTATCATTTGCATGTAAGAGTAGCTGTACTTGTTCCTTCACCTCCTTTATGACTATCTGGCACTGGAAACAGGTGAATTTTGAATGCTCTTCCTCATGTATCCTGCACCAAGCTGGTAACAACAAGTCCTCCAGGAGGACTCCACAACCTAGGCTTGACCAATATTTTATAATTCTGGCAACAAACTCTTTGTGTCTAGTCTGTATCAGATCTTCGTCTTGGACAGGAACCTCTTTCTCAACCTCCACTATATTTTCAGGAACTTGACTAGCCTCAACAAGAACATCCTCTTTGATCTCCATAGGTGATTCTTCACTTGAATGTTCCTCTGTTAACTTTAAAATCTCATATTTTTCCTTCTAATATTCAGTTCTTTCCAAGGTCACCTCAATATCAGTTGCAACATCATCCCTGGATTTAGAACTGGTTGGCCTCTTTGTAGTGCATTCCTTGTCTAACTTTTCTCTCCACTCTAGGTATCCTCCAACTCTAATGATGGAATTAACACAAGAGTGGCAAATGAACTCCAAATGGGTTGCATTATGAACTCTACACCATTTCGATGAAAGGAAATCTTGCAAACACTTACCACCAACAAGCTGATCTTCAACTATCTGTGTAAATGCCTCAACTACAACATCAATAAACCCTAGATCTAAGGAGGCTAATGGTTCAGACAGGTTTTGCATGAAAAGGGTCCTTTGCAAAACCCTCTCAACTTCACCCAGAAAGGCCAGACATTCGAACTCACTGTGTGTACAAGTGTTGTGGATTCTACACTGATCTGATAATGCATAATGATGTAAACCCTTACCATCCCATAGAACTAACCTCTTGTTTAGAGACTCACAAAGTATAAAAGAATCAATATGAAGACTATTTCCATCATGAAAAATGTGATACTGCTTTTCCATCTTGACTCAAAACTTGGATTTTTAGATTTTGAGATCTGCCATATCTCAGATTTTCAACATAAAGGCTCATTCAATCTTCCAACTATGTCACCTTGTTCAGCCCTCCTTCTAGCGCCAATCTGTTGATGGTGTTTTATGCACAGCAACAACTCAGATAGAAAATAATATTCTATCTCTCTTGAAAGGTGAATTCTCAACAACATATGCTAAAATCACCCCAAGGTCTCTCGGGTGTCAGGTCATGACAATGCATAAAACAACTCAGATAATATGTGAAAATGTTGGTAATCACAAGGGGCCTTACAAATGAACAATGCTGGAAGTGAATTTCATCAGATGCAACAATATGGTGATGCTTCCAATCCTAAAACTAACCCAGATTCAAAATAAATAGCAAAAGAGATAAGGGTTTAGAGAGATTCTATTCTATTCTATTTCTAAGACTAACAATGCAAATGATAAACACTTGAAATGGACCAATCCATACAAAACCAATCTCTGCTTGACCAAGATAAATCTACAATCTTATAGAAATAGTGCAATCTTCTAGGGTTTTAAATATTTTTAGATCATGAACATATATTCACAATCAAACTAAGCACAATGAGTATATTTAGTTCAGGCTAACTTTGCAAAACAACTAACCATCAGCTAGCTGTAAAAAGTATGGACCAGGGATTGCTGCAAACACTTCAAACATTAAATCATGAACATCATTGAATCGGATCTAAATCTACATCTAATAACCTTGATCAGTCTAAAAGATTGAATCATAAGAACCATGCAAGATAAGTCAACACAAAAGAGATCACCAGAGAATCACAATGTCTGCAATTGTATTGAATCACCAAATTTCAGCAACAATTCATGTGTTCTATTACATCACTTGCTCAGAAATTGACTGGCTTCTACCTCTACTCTACTGCTAAATTTATCTAATTAACTCCCTCTCAACCTAAAAGACTCCCCCCCTTTACAAATAGGGCAGAAATGCCAATTTATAGAATTCCCCAGAACATGTCAGCTAAGCCAGACATTTTACAAAATAAAATCATCCACACGAGTCGGCCCAAAGAGAAATTCAAAAGAGGCACACATTGAATGCATGAACATTATCCACGTCGGCCCTCTACAAAATTTGAGCTCAGTTCATGTTGGCCTGCAACGATCTTCAAATATTATTCACGTTAGCCATAGGATTTGCATTTCGTTGTTTACCAGTGAATGGTTGCCAAGACATTTCATTCACTATGCCGAAGGCAATTCAATCGCTAATCATCTCATGTGTACTTTGTTTTATTCACAGTCACTGTAGCTCACTTGGGTTGGGGAGATATCATAGAGATTTCATTTGGTCTGACCGAGAGCCTTTCGCATAACCTCCTATCACTGTGACCACCAAATTTTCTCACCAAAAAGAAATCACCTCGAGCAATCAGCAAGACATACCGATGTCTGGGGATCTCATATAGATGATACAATGTCATGCTGAAAGTCACCCCGGAATTGCTTACGTTCACTGAGACATCATTAACCTCACGTTGATGCAGACCATTGTTGTAATATTGGTGAGACCCATTCCATTCGCTAAGACCTTTCACCGAAGATAGAACTCATGCCGAAGTGTATTCCCCACATGTGCAAAGTCAGCAAGACAGTAGAAACTTGCTGAGACCATATGCCGATATGGTTTACATTTGGCCAAAGTGTTCACGTTACATGCCGATCGGTGAGACACCCTCGAATTCGCCATGACCCTCCACTGAAGAACCAAACTCTCACTAATATAACCACTTAATTAAAACTCGGTAAGACATGTAAAACTCGGTAAGACATTTCCCCGACAACCAAAACACATGTCGATAGACACCCCCAAATGCAACAGTCAGTGAGACCAAGAGAATTTGCCGAGACATAATGCCGATAACCCAAAACTCATGCTGATAAGGAAAATGTGTATACACATGATCGCCGAAACAACTGTGAAGTCCTACCGACCGCCATGAAATACACATTTCCACCTGCGAGAACATTTGTAAAAGCACTATCCCCGGCTACTACCATGCTTGACGAGCTCATATGTCCTTCCACGCACTCCCCTATTACATCCTTGGACCATAAACCACCCAGCGTGTAGGGATCATACTCCTCATATCCACCTGACTCGTTCCACACCAATAAATGAGGATCCCCTGTGTCAATCTTGGATTTTCTAGCTATTGTTTACTTGATCAGGCCTGCATTCCGCAAAGATCCTCATGAAAATATACTTATCAAAAACACTTGCATCAGAAGGTTAACCTTAAATCTAGATAAGAACATTAGAGAAATCATAAAGCATTGAAATTTAGAAATCCAGAAAATCGAGACAGTCAGAGAGGATCCAGTCGAGGCGGATTTTCGGGGAAATCCAACCCTGATGGATTATCCAGGTGAAACCATCACTCGGTGAATAAACCATCAGTACGAACAAAATAAATACATGATTATCATAAGATTCATCAATTAGGCGACAAGAAACCATCATTTATCATTTAATCCATCCATTCAATCCAATCAACCAAGATCAAGTGAAGTCAAACAGACAATTGGAAAAATTTGGGTGGACCAATTTTCCGCAGAATCCATCCAGTTCGTCGAGAGTTAACCATCACACTAAGAAGTCTTGGAAACCATCCGAAGTCACACCGAAGGCAAGAGCACCAGAACATCCTGAGGAAAACTGAGAATCTGATGCCAGAACGGATTTTGGAAAAATCCAGGCCAGTCAGAATGTCCCGGTGGTCACAAGTTCCCCGAACCGCCAACGAACGTCACTAGGATCCCTGATAGGATCTAGGAAAATCCGTGGGAACCGGAAAGTCCCGGATTTGAACAAAAACACAAGTTTCATGGGTGCAACCTCAATGCAAAGACTAGGACAAGCAAGACCAAGGTCCCAAAACCTCACAAAAGGATGAAACCACTAAAACCAAGAGGCCAAAAGACATCAAAAACCAAAGCAAAAGAGGGTCCCTACTTTCAGTGGGGCGTGTGTGCAAAACTGCACAACAACTCGCATGTGCCTTATTAGTCTTTTGCATGATTGCATTTGCGTAATTTTATCCCCCATGATTTTCTATTTTATGTTCTCTCTCTCTTTGTGACATTCCTATTTTTTTACCTACATTCTTCTCTATGTTGTAAATATTTTTATCTCTTCTTTTATCTTTTTCATTTGTCTTGTGTTTTCCTTTTGGGGTTGATGCAAGGCATTGAAACATTTATGTCTCTCCCATGTTGATCTGAAAGCTCTTCTTTTATCTTTTTCATTTTTCTTGTGTTTTCCTTTTAGGAATGATGCAAGGTGTTGAGACATTCATACCTCTTCCATGTTGGACCGAAAGGTTTTTCTTGGTTTTCACTCTCTTTGTGTCATTTTTCCAGTTCTATGAGTATTTTGGGAATGATGATAGTTTTGATCTCTCTCAAAAACATTGTAGCAAGAACATACTGACCCCAAATCCATGGATCCCTTATGTGTGTTTGGCATTTTCATTTTGGGGGCAACCCCCTTTTCTCTTTTCTTATTCATAACGTAGCTTTATTTGGAAACATATGACTTGGCATAGGGCTTTCCAAGTTAGCTCTCATATCTTCTTCATTGTTAGCATTTATCATTTTCTACTTTAAAGTAATTTCTCACAACATGGTGTTTAGCAATTCATTTAAAGTGGGGGCATACATTGGCATTATTCTTTTGCATTTTCATTTCGTGTTTCATGGTGTAGTCTTCTTACTTCATGTGATGTGTCTTTCACTTTGTGCCCTGATATTGGGTGTGATGTCCTTCTAGAGCATGATCCCTCTTAGAATATTATATTCCTCTTCGTGGCTTTATGTGACACATTTCATCCCCTAAGATGTGAATCTTTTATTCTTCAATTGGTCCACTCTTGGAGTCCTTATATAGACTAAGCAAAACTCCTTTGAACGTTCCCTATTTTTCATTTACAAAATTTTGGTTTTATGGCCACCTTGCATAACACACTTTGCATACTTTTGTGGCCATCTGGTTTGTTCATGAGTTCCAAGCATGCAAATATTTTCTTGCTTCATGAAGCTCGAAGTTCATTTTTGCATGACGCCTTATGAAAGTTATTAGGAGGTATAACTTTGGTATGGTTTGACGGGAAGCTGATGCAGACCCAAGGTGGAAATCAACTTGAAATGACAAATAACATATTGTCAACCCAAATTTCAAAGCAAATCAAAATAACTTCACAAATCCACTTGTTATATGCATTCTTTCCACCAACACAACTGAACAGCTTCAAGGGACTTTTCACCCAACTTTTCCAAAATAATTTCCAAATAAATAATGGATTTAGACACCCATTAAGGACTTACACAACATACTTCAATATCATATATAACTCCTTTGGACCAGTTTAGACTTCCAATACACTCACCATGGGAAAAACAAGGAAAATAGGTCAATTTAACAAAGGAAGTACCCTTAAAACTTATCCAATCACCTTGAAACCTTGAGGCAGCAAATTAAATGGAAAAAAACCACAAAATTCACAATTGGTTTGCACCTGTACTGCCAGAAACACTCCCAACTCAAAAAACCTCCTTTTCTAATGCAAAAACAAGGGTTTTGTTAAAATCTTCATTCTCAGACTTGGATAAACAAATAAATGGTTCAAACACCTTTCATAGGGTTTTCCTTGACATTTTAAACTCTTACAAACTCAACTCCATCAATAATTCATTGAAAAGCACTTCAAAGCCATCACTTTTCAAGGAAAATTTGCATTTTCAGCCCTAGGGCATCACACATTCACCACAAAAATGATTTATTTTGATGAAACATCAATTGTAACATCTAAATTAATACATTTTGAACCAATCCACTAAGTTACAGGAGAAAACAGTGGGTGGATTGGTCAAAATCTCATTTTTTTGCCTTCAAAGCCCTTAATGCAAGGAAAACAGGGTACTTGCAGCAAATTTTCAATTTCTCTCACAAAACAATGAATGAGAACTCCAAATCAAAAGAATATGAAATTAAACACATATACACACATTCAAGGAAGTTTTTAGAGAATTATGAGACTGTACAGGTTCGTACAACAGTAAAGATTTCTAGAAAATAGTGGAAAAAACACAGAAAATGCACCAAAAAATGTGGTATTCTTGTTGTGTGAGTATTATACACCTCCATCAACCTTGATTCGAGCCTTAGAAGGCCTATTATAAAATTTACAATCCATAACCACCTCCAAAACAACCAGTTTGCACCTAATCACCCTTTAAATGACTCTAATTTTGCAAATCAGCACAAATTTGACAACATTTGCAATATTTTGAATTTTTGCAATTATTGAACTTTTAAGACTCTAAATTCCTTTAGACACCTTAAATATATTCATTTATACCTTATTTAACCCTTATTAATACTTCTATACTCAAAACAACAAAATCCCTTGATTTACCCAATTTGACATCTTTGACAATTTTGACAATTTTTCAAGTTTTCACACATTTTGCAATGTCTTCATGGAACAAAGATGAAATCACATTAAAATGACCTTCTAAACATTTTTAAATCCTATTATTGACACCACAAGGTTTTGGTGCTCCTGCACCAGAAGCCCATCCAAGGCATAACTTTCCCTTGGCCACTCACATGTATTTGTGAGTGCATACTAGCCATAAGTGTATGTGTCTCACCTTCTTGGATTACTCAACCATTGGACAACCTAGATTTCTATTACCTCAGAGTGAGCATTCATTTTTCAGACAAACAACCTAGATCTGATCCACATCACAATGGAAAAATGATCAAAGCTTGATCGACCCCTATTTTTATTTTATTCTTCTTTTCTCTTTGTCTTTGGCAATGTATGCTTGTGCCTTTTTATTTATCTTTATATTATTTTCATGTGTGTCCTTTTGTGCCTATGTTCATTTTTCATGGGATCTTGAGCCTAGGGGCTTGATCACCCCTCTTAATCATTGTCATCCCATCTTACTGGCATTGGTGAACTTGGGCCCCTCTTGATGTGTGTTTGTCTACTTTAGTGTAAGTTTGAAGCAAGTTCATCCTTTCACTAAAGTGGGGGCTAAATGTGGCAATAGAAAAATTATCCATTTAATTTTCCTCACTCGTTTGGGCCCTCCCTGTTAAACTAAGCATAATGTCACATTAATTTAGTGTTGTAATGTGTTTGACACATTAACATTAGGTCTTGGGACCTTGTAAACTAGAAAAAATTAATCATTCCTTTTCTAGAGTGTTGTAAAGTGTTGTACCACACTTTCACACTTTCCTAGGGTTTTCATAAATAATTGAGCTTCTTTATGCTTTAATTGGCCTTATTTTTCATCCACAAGCCTCATTTAATGCATATTTTCAAGGATAATCCCAACATAAATCAACATCCAATCATAATTTAGATGTTTTCACATTATGTGGTGTAGATTTGGTGCTTTGGGACTCATATGCCACCTTGGTCTTATGAGTCCCACCTAGGGTTTTGGGGACCTAATCTGGATTTTACACCTTTCTAAGCATTTTTGAAACAAATCCCATAATTTATGCCTAATGGGACTCATATGCCACCTTGGGTGTATGAGTCTTGTGTGGCACAAAATCAAAATTAATTCAAATTATTGGCAAGATTTTACTCTCATAGCTATGATGTCTGCTTGTAGTGTTGTAATTTCAGGAAATTTGGTATAATTAAGTATCAATACAAGTTTCTTTCACTCATTTTACACTTGGCAAGTTGAATGAGCATCCTTATAGAAAATTTGTGTTCACAAGAGCATTCAAGAGTTTTCAAGGGAAGACTACCAAGTGATTTAGATCATTATTCAAGCATTAAACATCATGTTAAAGTCATCATGCATCATGTTTTATTTTGAGCTAACAATTGTGATATAGTGTTTCATGATTCAAGCTAGAATTCAATTCAAGGTCTATCCTATTCAAGCAAGAGTCAAGATCTACATCTATTGGAGCCACTTCATACATGTTTGTAACACTTTATTTCTATGGTTTGGTGAGTTGTAAAATTGTATGTTGTTCATTCATCTTTCTCTTTTCCTATTTGATTTCATTACAAGATTTGATTACCAAAATGGGGTTTGACCAAGGAAAACCCCTTCTACTAACAATAAAAATTTTTTCCCTCTCTTTTGTGTGTGATTTGTAGATCTAGGCTAAAGATGCATTGAAGAGAAAGTTTGGAGAAATTTGTCAAAGTTGTCACCTTGCATTAGAGATCACTAAAAGACTTCTACAGGTTGCAAATTAGCATTTCATTTGGAAATCAATTAGAAAGGGCAAAGAAGACGTTGAGGAGAAAATTCAAACTTTTAAGTTACAAAAAACCCTAACTGGACTTATACAACATTCCTAGCGTCTGAGTACCAGTTTGGTCAAATTTGCAGTTTTCATCTAATTAAGTTCTAGACACCATTTTGTCAGATTTCAACTTCTGCCCAAAAACCCTAATTTGGGACTAAATCACCCAAACTAGTGTATGAGTCCCAACAGGCTTTAAAATAAGTGTTTTCGGCATTTCATAGCTTCTTTCAATCTCCTTTAGGTTTCCAAGTGCTCACCTTTCATCTCCTAGATTTTCATTTTGTTTTACATGCTTTTCTAGGTCATTTAGTGAAAGATTGCATTGTATTAGGTTTAATCATTACATCTTGCATTTCATTTTTCTTTCTAATCCTTAGCTTTGTGGTGAACCACTCTTTAGTTTACAATTAGACCCTAGGACAACCCTATTGCAAGATCTCTTTCTCCTTTACATACTCTAGATTGAGATCTTTAGGGTTTCCCTTCAATGAAATGATTGTGAAGTGTGTTTGCTCTATGTTCTAAACCATAAGTAGCAAATCCATTTTCTGGTGTTTCAGAATCAAAAGATGACACTTTTTGACATTGTAACAAGTTAAGCAAAGTCAAGGATGGTTAAGGATAAGTAGGGAAAAGATGAGCTAAAAGCTCAAGTAGAACAGATGAAGAGGTTTTTGAAGGAGCTTACTTTACTAGTCACAAAAAAACCATCGTCATCAAAGGTGCCTATTTTAATAATTTGCAAGGAGGTGGATAAATTAAATGATATGAAAAGAAAGTCTCACTTATTCAATAAATGGTTTGGTGTTCTTAAGAAGAAGTCACATGAAGTGATCACTGAGGGATACAAGTATTATGAGGAAGCACAAACACTTGCTAAAAATATAGAAAAATATCTCAAGAAAATATGGGAAGATGAAGAGAAGTATAGGAAATACTTGGTAAAATTGAGGATCATAGAAAAATTTCCCAAGGAAACAATGATAGAATCAAGGATACTTGGGGATGAAGATCCAGATTACATTAATAAGTCTATTAATATAATCATTTTTCAATCATAAATTCTTATGGAGCATAGAATAATTTTACTCAAGGTTCAACATGATGTGTTAGATCATACGATGGAGTTTGAGCATATTGTAATGAATGTTATCACTAAGGACATAGCAGAAGATCATAAACTAAATTCTTTAGAAGAGATAAAAGGTTTTTGGGATAATCGGTTGGAGAAGTTAATGAAGGAAGGAGATAGTCCTGATGAGACCCTCCTAGATAAGTTGATGGATGTCAAATTTGATATCCGATGCGCTTTAAAGGATATCAACCAACTCCAAGATACTACCGTAACAACAACAATTAATTTTGAGAAATCAAAGTTTTAGGTGGAATGGATAGATGGACCTAATGAGGAGGTTCTAGAATTTTTTTTTAGAAACTTCGAGTATGTTAAGCGAAATAAGGCTGGAAAATAAAAAAGGAATATCTTGTTTTTTTGTAATAGAATGAAGTCAAAAAATTTGATTTTTGACAGGATCCTATTTTATAGGGTGGTTGCAATATCTAATTTGATTACTTTTCCAATAGATTTTTGAAGGAGTTGCTTTCCTAATGATCATTTTTGTACAACAGTTCACCCCAGTGCCGCCCATACATTCCTATAGTTGTGGATATGAAGTTTAGGTGCCCTACTTTTTAGGATCTAGGATTTTTGAGGGGGATTTTTATGTTGTACTTTTCTATAAATTGTAGAATTCACCTCATTGTAAAGATTGGAAAATTGAAGTTATATTTGTAGCCTCAAAATAGACAATTTCAAGCTTTTATGTAGTTAGTTTTTCAGAAATTTCTTAGTTATAAGTGATGACATTAAAAGATTGGTTTTTTGTACACCAGTGAATTTTGTTGGAAGTAAATGCTACTTATTTGAATGAAATCAATAGAAGGAGCCAAATTTAAAACCATCTATAGTGTTATTTGTGAATGGTATTTTCATTTAATTTGTTGATCTACAAAAATCTGTGATGAGTTGATTGAATATGTCTTATGAAATTGATTTTGGTGAAACAAATTGCAAATATGGTTATAATTAAATCTACACTGTGAATGAATATGACTGTATAATTTTTTTTGAATTATTTTATTCATTAGTTTTGACTTTTAGAAAAATATTATTACATAATTGCATGTCCTAAATATAAGAATAATATGTATTCTCATTTTCTATTTTAAAAATTCTTGGTGCATCTTTTTCTATTTATTGAAAAGAATCCATTGTTAAATGTTTAAAATACTAGTTTGTTACTTTTAACCAACAAAGGCCCCTTGAATATTATAGTCATGTTGATCACTGAGTAATATAGTGTTGGATGATGTGGATGTGTTGTTGATATGTGGTTGTCATTGATGTCAACACTATTAGCATTTGGTACATCAGTTGTTGTATATGTCGAGGATATTGAGAAATTTGTAAAGAGAAAGTGTTTTAGGTTCTCAATGGAACTGTACAGGTCATGAAGGTGTCATGTTTTGTACATTGAAGATTAGTTGGTGTGGATTAAAGGGTTTATTTTTGAGTATATCTAGATCATCTACTAGAAGTTTCAGAGGTTCGCGTGAAGTTTTGAGTGTGTTGTGCTGCAGGACAGTTTTTATGTGGTCTATGCTAGTGTTCCTGAATGGAGATTGTGTGATTCTATTAATCTTAGTTGTTGCAGATGTTTCTCTGTTGTTTCTTGGTGCTCTTAGATGTCTCTAGATCATTCTCTATCTTTTTAGTACATCCACATTGACCGATGAGCTCTTGATTGAAGATCTTTTCTTGCGCATGTTTGTTTTTCATGTTCATGGCCAACATGTTGGTGGTAGTGTGTTGTGGATCTTCGTGGTGAAAGTAACTAAAGTCTTTTTGTGTTGGAGATGTTAATTTGGGTCTCCACTATGTTGTGGCCAACCTTGGTGGATTCACATTAAAAGTTTATTTGTAAATTTGGGCTGACATTGAAAATATGTTCTATTTTCTTGGCCGACTAAGTTGTGATGAAATCTCATGTAGCGGATATATAAGTGTGATTGCTTCATCGGTGAAGAGTGTGCTTCATGTGCTCATGTGTGTGTATGTGTGAATATCATTCGTGATGAGGGTGCAACCTAAGACACAGAAAAATAGTGCACAAAACAAGAGAATAATTTTATTATTTAGAAAATGGAACTTCTTACATGCAGAGGATCTCAAACCCTCAAGTTCTACAACAGATGCAAGTTACAAAAAATTACATAATAACCCTTTTCGTAGTGTGCAAACTTGTTCCCCAAAAAGCTACACAAAAATTAGAAACCCACCCATAAAGAGAGCTCCTTATTAGTTTTGGAGCCAAAACAACATTCAAATTTGAGTTTTTAGTGATCTAGCGCCGAAAGTTACAACTTGAAATTCAAATTTCAAAGTACATTCAAAAATTAGCATATTCTAGAAAGTGCACCAACTTTCGGGATCCATAACTTTTGATTCGGGACTTTGTTTTTTGAACCATTTGAACTGTTGGAAAGGTCTTGGTGTCAAGAACATGCTTGAAATACACTATGCTAATTTCGGCAAGTTTTGGGGCCATTTCAGGACCATTTAGTGCCTCAAATTTGACTTGGAATGTTTTTAGGTGCAATTCTTGGAGACTTAAATTGAAATATCTTTCAACCCAAGAATAGAAAAGAAAAAACGTAAGTGGGGAATTACATTATGATGAAAAGGGTATCCAAAAATGCAAAAATATCTAAGAAACTACCAACATGAAATAAAAAAACTTTTTTTTTGGTGATGCAGGATTTTCCCTTACAGCACTGGATGCTCCTACATCAATTTGGTTGCAGAGCAGAGTGTGAAGAATATTGTGTGAAGTGTGAAGAAGTGTTGAGATTAATTGGAACTGTAATCAGGCTTGTGCAAAAACTATTTTCTTAGTTCATACCCTTCAGATTTTTAATCCTATTCTATTGGGCAATGAGCCCCTTTTGTATTTGAGCAGTGAACTCTAGGCAATGTGCCTGAATGCATGTGCATTCCCATTATTATTTCTCATTATACTTTTAACAGAGTGTAATCTTGTGGACTAACATCCACCGTGGTTTTTCCCCTAATAGGGTTTCCACGTAAAAAATCTTGGTTTTGTTTGTCTCTCTGATGTGTTAATTGTTTGTGGTTAATTGCTTATTCATCAGATCTGAGATTAAAGTTAAGATAAGTTGGAAAAGTTTAAATTTTTGAGATAACTGATTCATCCCCCCCTCTCAGTTATCTATCCTTATTTTTCCAACATACAGTATAGTTGTGAACCAACTACTAAGACCTTGGAAGATAGGTAATTTTATAATTTGTTGTCTTTTTCATGAGACGTAGGGTAGAAATATCTTGCTTAATGTTTGTTGTATCAATTTGGCCATCAACACTATTGTTTATAGTACAATTTGATCTTAAGATATCAATCGTTGATTGTAAGGCATGGGATCAAATAAATATAAAGAATGATGAACATAATGGGTATTGTGTTATTCAATAAATGTCCAAAATTTAATACATGGTGCAAATGCTATTGCTCCTACTTGAAACAAAATCTATCATTAAAATTATGCTTTTCAATTTTCAAGTTCATTATTGAAATAAAAATATACCCTACTTACATAGTGCCATCTACAATGGTCAAATACTACAAATGCATTATACATGATTATAACAAAATGGAGAAAAGCCTCAATGTCTTTCAAATTTCACATTTACAAAAAATGATGGAATTAAACTCCCCTTAACAATGAAAATTAATTCATCTTCAAGCTCACTATTGAGTAGAAAATATATTGTGCCTATCCATCTTTAGCTTAAGTTTCCATACGTCATGCAATGCACTCAACAATAACAAATGACTAGACATGCAATAGTAGTCATAAAAGAGCTCAACAGATGTCAAATGGAATTCAAAATGATTCAATGTCTTTCTGACATTAAAAGATGGAAAGATCATGTGAAAATTTTGGAGGAAATTCTTGGCAAGGCCATCGATCACATGAAAATCTCACTGCTAGGGGAGAGGGGCCCATAGTGGAGCACCCTAACTTCATGTTTCTCACAATCCTACATGGAATTTCAAATCAGTCCCAATTTTGTATAGTAGTTTATTTGACAATTCACCTGCTTAAAAAAAAAAAATTAGGGATACATCGTCAAATATGATGCCACATCAACATGCTTTTTGTTAAGGTATTAAAAAAGGCTCAAACAAAAAGTGAGACCGCTAGTGGTGCACTAAGTCATGTTTTATTGGTGCATCGATGTGGCATCACATGATTTGTCAATTTGTGTACTTTATAGATAAAAAGTGTTTTGCAATTGGATATTAAGATGCTCCACTATGAGGCTTAGTGAGGACTACTTATATCCCCACTATTGGAGCCCGCTCCACTATGGGCCCCTCTCCCCTAGTAATAATGCTACTTGTTATGATGTTTTTGAAGCTCATCATTTCATTAATAAGTAGGCCGTGCCAAGATGGATGGTATGGATCCTATGAAGCATTCATTTTAATGATACCATGATATGTTAGAGGCATATTAGATGGTATATCTACTATAGAACTTAGCTTAGCTTAGCTTTCACCAAAAAGTTTATCTCTCACATAAAACACAAATAGCTTATGAGGTGAGAGTCATACAGTCATTTTTTCTACATTTAGCTCGACCCATTTTAGTGTAAGAACTATAGACAGATAATATGGCATGTGAAGTACAAAGGAAACCTTTAGTAAGCATTGTGTATCCAGTTGCCAGCACACTGGATGCATGTTATGTTTTCAAGTGTGCTGAATAGACGTTGTATAGTCAGATGGGTACAATTACGTTCGCATTCACATATCATTTTCTGATGTGGTGGATGATTGAACGTTTTCGTGTGTGGTGAATGAATCTCGTCAAACTTGTATCCAACATAAAGTGATGAATTTTCTTTTGTTTCACCTTTTTATTTTCTACAGGTGGTACTCATGGCTATTAGGCAACGTGAAGGTTGCTCCAATTATTTCGGTACAAGTGAATGGTATGAAGTGAACAAATATTCAATTCAAAGCAAGAGCGTAGAATCTGGGCACATGGTCCGAGTAAGGGAAGGAATATTTTGTTTGTGTGGGAAATGACATAAAATTTTGTGTTGTTTCCATAAAATGGATAGTAAATATTTGGAGAGCTACCATTCCGTAGGAAGATTTAGTTGGGATGCGGCCACATGAAAAGCAATGGATCCTGTCCCCATGTAGATATCCCAAATCTTTCGTTAAATACTCAATCACATCTGATCTTCTACCTGTATTCGTTCATCATTATTATCATCATTTTTTGCAAAATTTCTCTTGGTAGCAATTAACCACCACAGTTAAATAATACTACACGCTTGTAACATAATTAGGTCTTACCACCTAAACAGAAAACCATAAAATTCAGCCCTTCATTTCAAAACTTGTGAAGAGTAGGATTCACACATTATTGGAAGGGGAAGAGGGTGAGAGGTGCTTTAAGGAATTTGAATGGTCTTCTTTCAATGTTATGTTTTGGAGCTCTTGTTCTTTGCTGAAATGGATTAGTTCTCTTCAAAGTTCTTGGATTTCTTTGTCTTTTTTGGTCTTCCTTTTTTTGTATTTGATCTTTTTTTTGGCACATTTTTCTCATTTTTGTTCAGCATTTTTTATGTGTTGTGGTGGCAGGTTTTGAAATCTAAATATTTTTCCTACCTTCTTGGTTGTGCCTTCTAATGTACTCCTTGTTAGAGGTGCTTATTAGGTGATCAAATTTGTGTGACATTTGCTACCACCTTTTTTCTTCACCATTTAATTGTCCCTTGTCTCTATTAGTATCTGTATACACATAAAAATGGTCTGGATAATTTAATTAATTAAATACGATTTATTTGATTAATTAACCTTTAATTCCTCTACTATTAAATAAATAGAAATATTTATTTATATAGTTTACTTCTAATTTTTCCATCTTTATTATATTATTTCATCTTAATTAAATAAATGAATTTAATACTTTGTTTTATTTAATTATCAAATTTTTCTATAATTATCTTCCATCTTAATCACATCATTTCATCTAAATTAAATAAACAAGTTTCATACTTTAGTTTATTTAATTATCATCTTTCTTCCATATTTATTTAATAAATATAGACTTCTATAGTTTGTTGGATTAAATTAAATATCTTTTTTTTCCTAAATTGAATAAATCTAAATATTCAATTGAAGTATGTTTCTATAGCTAATCATATTTATCTACCAAATTAGATATGAAATATCTAATTTAATTCACCTCAACCTTCACGGACAAATTCAAAGACAAATTGGAGACAAATTTGAAGGAAAACTTTTTCATCTTCTTCCATTGATTCTTCCTATCTTCTGGCTAAGTGTTTTTGTGGGGAGGGAAAATCTCCATAATCATCTCAGGCTTCTTCATCTTTCACCATTCAATTCTTCAAATCAAATCTAGACCTTTGCTTTGCTGCCCCTTTACAAATGTGTTGTCAGGAATCTATAAATGCAGCCTTTGTCTACAGGAAAAAGGATCCCAACTTTATGCAATCTTACTCTACAGAAATATCAATTGAGCAATTTAGCATTTTAGCAATAGCAATAGCAAATACCATATTAGTTTATAATCATGTCTTTCATCATAGATTGCATCTTAATATAGTTTCCATTATCATATCACAATATCTAACTTTCATTATCGACAATCAATATCATAGCATTTTACATCATATAGTTTATCATTCTCATTCTCTAGATTGTCATTTTAACAGTCACAGTGCAATCAAAATCTGAGAGCCCCGTGATTTAATAAATCTTTGGAGATAGAGAGCAATATGAAGCTTTCAGTAGATTCTTGCTTAAATTAGATTAATCTTTGTTTAGATCTATTGATATAATGTCTTATTGATTGTGTTGATTATCATTTACTCACATTTTATTCACACATAAATTGGTGCCCACTGTAGGACCCAAAAACCCCATTTTCAACATATGTTTTTTGAAAAGTATGCTTGCAGACTTATGATGTGTTTTGTTTTATCGTGATTGAGAGTTTTTGTGGTGCATACAACAGATCTTTTAGCGCATCCGATCATTGTTCTGGCGCATCCACAAGATATTCCAACGTATACAACCCTTGTTGTGGTGCATCTGAGTTTCTGTTTCATCAGTTAGGGGGTTTTCTTTTGGCACATTGACCCTTTCTTTTAGCACTTTCATCAAATTTTGTAGTGAATATAACTTTTGTTTAAGTGATTTTAAATTTTATTTTAGTGCATTTAATGACTGTTGTAGTGCATCGGTCTTGATGCAGGAGCATCCAGTGGTGTGAGGGCAATCTTGCATCACCCAAAAAGATGTTTTCCATTTATGTTCCTGTTGTTTTCTTTTTGTAGATGTTTTTGCATTTCTGGATACCCTTTTTGTCGAATAAGAGTTTCCAACTTTCAGAACTACTTTTCTGCTTTTTCTGTTCAACTGCTATTTTTAGCAGGTTTTAATTTGAAGTCATGGGAAGATAGAAATTTATGGGAAGGTTCAGGATGGAAAAATACATAGTTTGGTGAAAGAATTAGGTCAAGATCATTCACAATTTGAAAGTTATTCAAGTTCCAGTTTCTACTTTTTGCTCTGAAAAACCTTCTAAGCTCAGTTTGAGGCACTAAATGATCCCGGATGGACCTAAAAATTTGCAGAAACGCCAAAGTAGTCTACCAAAGGCTTACTTTGAGGTAAATCATCTTTTCAAGAGCTTTCTGAAAAGGTATTATCATTGAAGATCCGACGGTCGGATTAAAAGTTATGGTTGCCGGAAGTTGGTGCATATTTTAGAAATGTGCTAATTTTCGAATGTGAATTTAAACTTGAATTTCAAATTGTAATTTTGGCGCCAAACTGCCAAAACACTTATCTCGAATGTTGTTTTTGGTTCCAAACCAAAGGGGGTCTATTTATGGGCTAGTTTCTAATTTTTGAGTAACCTTTTGGGGAAAGAACTTCGTATGCTGTGAAAGGGGAATCTGGGCAATTTCTGTAAGTCTGTAATTGCATGTATCTCAAAGCTCAAGGATTTGAGATCCTCTGCATGTAAGAGTTCAATATTTTTGAATAAAATATTATTCTGTGAGTATTATTTTGTGTCTCGGGTTTGCTCCCTCATCAGGTGGTATCAAAGTAGGTTTTCTTGAGCGTGTGAATAGATTGCCGATCGTGAGGTAGTTTGCACCAGGACCATGGTTGTGGGTTCAAAATCTTCAAGATGCCTCCAAGAGTGATGCCTGGTAGGCGTGGTGGTGCCAGATGTGGCAGAGGTGGTAGAAATGCTGGCGGGAGAGATCCATTGGCAGCCGAGGGTTACAGAGCCCTCCAGAGACAAATCGATGCATTGCAGGAACAAATGAGAAGAGGGTCAGACCCAAGAAGGAGAGGAGAAAGCGAGGATGAATAAGAGGTGGAAGAAACAGATGTAGAAGAGGAACAAGAAGCTATTGATCGAGATCAAATGTGGTTGATTAGGGCCATTTCAAAGATCAGAAAAAGACCCAGAATAGAAGTCCCCAGTTATTCCGGAAGTCTGAACCCGGAAGAGTTGATCGATTGGATCAACGAGTTAGAAGAACACTTTAAGTATGAAGAAGTAGAGGACCCAGATCAGGTTAAGTTTGCAAAAATGAAGCTTAAGGGCCATGCCAATATTTGGTGGAAAGAGGTCCAATTGGAGAGAAATCGAAGAGGAAAAGGAAAGATCAACAATTGGGATCGCATGGTGGAGAAACTAAAGAAGCAGTTCATACCAATGGACTACGAGTTAGATCTGCTGAAGAAATTGCAAGGACTAAATCAAGGAAGTAGATCTGTGAAAGAATACACAGAAGATTTTTACAAGATGATCATCAGAACAGGCCATGCAGAGGCCAACAAGGAGAAGGTAGCCCGTTATCTTAATGGGTTACGACCGAGCATTCAAGAGGAGCTAAGCCTAGTTAGAATGACCACCATTGAGGATGCATACCAGTTTTCCTTGAAAGTTGAGGAGAAGTTGAACAAAAGATTTGACAACAAGCAAAAAGGCTGAGGTCAAAGCGGAAGGGATAGTGGAAGATCTTTTGGGAGCCGAAATGAGGATGAAAGGAAAAATGAAGATGTGGGTACCAGTCGAAGCCAGAGGAATGATAACTTCTACCACCCTCGTGATCAAAACAGTGGTGATCAAAGAGGTAGAGGACAAGGAAGATCTGGGCCAGGGCCTGGAAGAGGTGGTTTCAAAGGAACTTGTTTCCATTGTGGTGAAGAAGGGCATCTAGCCTATGAATGTCCACAACACCAAGGAAGGACGGACAGAAGGCCAGAAGGTCATGGAAGGGTTGCACATGTAGATGAGGAGGCTCAATCCAAGCATTCATATGATGCTGAAAGGGGGGAAGCCCTAGTGGTTAGAAGAGCCCTCATGACTGAAGAGAAGGAGCCAGAACAGAGGAAGAATCTATTCCACACAAGGTGCAAGTGTGAAGACAAATGTTGTGAAGTCATTATTGATAGTGGAAGCACTGATAATTTGGTGTCAGAAGAGATGGTTACGAAGTTAGAGCTGAAAAGGAAAAGACATCCACACCCATATCTGATTGCCTAGTTGCAGAAAGACCATAAAGTTCTGGTCAATGAACAGTGCCTGGTGAAGTTCAAGATCGGAAGCTATCGTGATGAGGTACTCTGTGATATCATCCCCATGGATGCATGTCACATGTTGTTGGGGAGGCCATGGTAGTTTGATAGGCGTGCTATACATGATGGCCATGCAAACACTTATTCCTTGATGAAGGATGGAGTCTGCCATAAGTTGAAACCCCTAAAGAAGGATGAAGAAAAGGTATGCAGTAGTGCTAGAATTTGTTTTGTTGATGGAAGGAAATTTTTAGAAGGCATGAAGCATGAGCATATGTGTTTATGCATTGATTCCTAAAATGGATAAGGAAGGTAGTGAGAAGGTACCAGTAGAAGTTTCTAGACTATTGGATGAGTTTCAGGAGATTATTTCTGATAATGTACTTGATGGTTTACCACCAATGAGGAAGATCAGTCATCAGATTGACTTGATCCTTGGAGACAGTTTACCAAATAAGGCAGCTCATAGAATGACTCCTGCAGAAAATGAGGAGTTGAACAAACAAGTTCAGGATTTGTTGAGGAAGGGTTTGATTCGAGAGAGTCTGAGCCCATGTGCGGTACTTGCAGTACTAGCACCAAAGAAGGATGGGGAGTGGAGGATGTGTATAGAGTCCTGAGACATAAATAAGATAACAATCAAGTACAGATTTGCCTTGCCAAGGATGGATGACCTGATGGATTGTTTGAGTGGAGCTCGGTACTTCACAAAGATAGATCCGAAAAGTGGATATCACCAGATCCTGATTCGAGAGGGTGATGAATGGAAAACTACCTTCAATACCAAGGAGGGCCTGTGCGAGTGGTTATTCATGCCTTTTGGGCTAACCAATGCACCAAGCACATTCATGCGGCTCATGAATGAGGTACTGAAAGAGTTTCTGGGAAGTTTTTGTCATTGTGTATTTAGATGATATTTTGATTTTCAATAAGAACTTGGATGAGAATTTAATACATATTCTTAGGGTTTTTGAGAAATTGGGAGAGGAGAAACTGTTGATAAATTTGAAAAAGTGTAGTTTTGTTAAAAAGGAGTGAGTGTACTTGGGGTTCGTTGTCTTAGCAGAGGGTCTAAAGATGGACCCACTGAAGGTGAAGGCTATTCTAGAATGGCCTACCCCAAGAACTACTATTGAGGTGAGATCTTTCCACGGTTTGGCCAGTTTCTACAGAAAGTTCATTAGAAACTTAAGTAGTATTTGTGCACCCCTGACTGAAACAATGAGAGGGGATAGAAAAGAGTTCAAGTGGAGCACTGGAGCAGCGATGAGTTTTCATTTGTTGAAGCAGAAGGTGACAGAGCAACTAGTTTTAGCCCTCCCAGATTTCAATAAGGTGTTTCAGGTGGATTGTGATGCCAGTGGTTGTGCCATTGGAGCAGTGATGAGCCAAGAAGGTAAGCCCATCGCCTATTTTAGTGAAAAGTTAAATGATGCAAAGAGAAAGTACTTTGTGTATGATCAAGAATTTTATGCAATAGTGCAAGCATTAAAGAAATGGAGACATTATCTATTGCCAAAGAAATTTGTTTTGTTTACTGATCATCAAGCATTACAGTATCTGAGTAGTCAAGGAAAGTTAAATCAGAGGCATGTGAAATGGGTAGAATTTTTGCAGAGTTATACCTTTGTTTTAAAGCATAGGAGTGGCAAGTCAAATAGGGTTGCAGATGCCTTAAGTAGGAGGCAAACATTGTTGACATAGATGCAGATTGAAGTGGTTGGGTTCATTGAACTCAAGACACTATATCCTGAAGATCTTGATTTTGCAGAGGCTTGGAAAGCTTGCAAGGAGCCTATTACAATTGACAGGACGAAGTGGTTGGATTTCATAATCTAGGATGGTATGTTGTTTAAGGGAAGCCAATTATGTATTCCGAGGAGTTCCATGAGGGAGAAACTGATAAAGGAAAAGCACAGTGGAGGAATGGCAGGACATTTTGGTCGGGATAAGACCATTGCCATTATCAGTGAGCATTATTATTGGCCTCAGTTATCACAAGATGTGAAGAAGTTTATGCAAAGTTGCAGGGTATGTCAAATGGCTAAAGGAGTGAGCCAGAATACTAGGTTGTATCAGCCCTTACCTGTACTAGAGAGGCCATGGGAGGATATAAGTATGGACTTTGTTCTTGGTTTTCCAAGGACACAGAGAGGGAATGATTCAGTATTTGTGGTAGTTGATAGGTTTTCGAAGATGGCACATTTCATCCCATGCCAGAAGACCCAGGATGCAGTCCACATTGCTGACTTGTTCTTCAAAGAAGTGGTGAGACTACATGGTCTACCAAAGAGTATAGTCTTAGATCATGATACCAAATTTGTGGGATAATTTTGGAGGACCTTGTGGAAAAAGTTGAAGACAGACTTGAAGTTCAGTTCTGCACACCATCCACAAACTGATGGGCAGAATGAGGTTGTGAACAGAAATCTAGGTAACCTACTGAGATACTTGGTAGGAGATAAACCCAAGGGATGGGACTTGATCTTACCCCAGGTAGAATTTTCTTACAAAAATTCTGTCAACAGAAGTATTGGTAGATCACCATTCCAAATTGTGTATGGAGGCAGTCCCAGGACCACTCCAGAATTGAGGAAGATGGACCAAGAGAAGAAGACTAGTGCTGAAGCCGAAAACTTTGCAGAACACATCAAGAATATACATGAGAAGGTAAGAGAACATATTAATAAGATGAATATGGAGTATAAGGCTAAGGCAGATCAGAAGAGGAGGTATAAGGAGTTTTAGATTGGTGATGAAGTGATGGTCCACTTGAAGAAAGAAAGGTTTCCAGTGGGAACCTATAACAAACTGAAGATGAAGAAGTTTGGTCCCTGTAAAATTGTGAAGAGGCATGATTTAGGGAATGCATATGAGGTAGAGTTTCCAAATGGAGTCAACATTTCCCCTATGTTCAATATTTCAGATCTGATAGAGTATCATGAAGGTGGCACAGAGGAAGTACCAGCAATGGAACAATGTGGCATTCCAACACCTACTTCAAAAAAGGAGGAGATTGAAGAAATCCTGGATAGCCATGTGGGAAGGAGTACTTGAAATAGGCAGTATGAGGAATATCTGGTGAAGTGGAGAGGAAGGCCTATAGAAGACTTATCCTGGTTGTCTAAGGCAGAGGTTGATCATTTGGGTTTTCCTCAACCATCTGAGACGTGACGGGGTCACTTCTCAAATTACCCTGGGTGTCTGATGCAGGAGCATCCAGTGGTGTGAGGGCAATCTTGCATCACCCAAAAAGATGTTTTCCATTTATGTTCCTGTTGTTTTCTTTTTGTAGATGTTTTTACATTTTTGGATACCCTTTTCATCGAATAAGAGTTTCCAACTTTCAGAACTACTTTTCTGCTTTTTCTGCTCAACTGCTATTTTTAGCAGGTTTCAATTTAAAGTCGTGGGAAGACAGAAATTTATGGGAAGGTTCAGGATGGAAAAATACACAGTCTGGTGAAAGAATCAGGTCAAGATCATTCACGATTTGAAAGTTATTCAAGTTCCAGTTTTTGCTTTTTGCCTTGAAAAACCTTCCAAGCTCAGTTTGAGGCACTAAACGATCCCGGATGGACCTGAAAATTTGTAGAAACACCAAAGTAGTTTGCCAAAGGCCTACTTTGAGGGAAATCATCTTTTCGAGAGCTTTCCAAAAAGGTATTATCATTGAAGATCTGACGGTTGGATTAAAAGTTATGGCTACCGGAAGTTGGTGCATATTTTAGAAATGTGTTAATTTTCGAATGTGAATTTAAACTTGAATTTCAAATTGTAATTTTGGCACCAAACCGCCAAAACACTTATCTCCAATGTTGTTTTTGGTTCCAAACCAAAAGGGGTCTATTTATGGGCTAGTTTCTAATTTTTGAGTAACTTTTTGGGGAAAGAAGTCTGCATGCTGCGAAAGGGGAATCTAGGCAATTTCTGTAAGTCTGTAATTGCATGTATCTCAGAGCTCGAGGATTTGAGAACCTCTGCATGTAAGAGTTCAATATTTTTGAATAAAATATTATTTTGTGAGTATTATTTTGTGTCTCAGGTTTCCTCCCTCGTCAGGTCTATTTTTGCATATTTTCAAAAATTTGAGGATTAATAACTATTTTCTTGGGTGTAGGTACCAAACACGCTGGTCAAAGACAATTATGGGAAAAACTTATGCTGGTCAAAGACCAAAAAAACTTGCAAATTACTAATAATGTTTGCAAGAATTTTAATTTGATTATTGTTTTTCCTTTGGTTAAGATAGTGAATCTAGTTTAATTAATCAACTAGTTTGAACCCCATGTTCTTTGTGTTTTGAAAGCAATAAGCTTATGCTCTCCCCTTAATTGGGTGATCAAAATGCTAAACTTGCTATCCTGCTTTATTAAATCCTTTAGAAGGCCTGTCGTAGTGGGAAAAAGTACTCACCCTATGGGAATGACCTAAGTGGGAACAACCAAAGCCAAGTTTTCCAACTCACTATAATCAAAAGTGAATTTAGGGAAACCCACAATTCAACAGAAGTGTGCAAGATAACCATCCCCAAAATCTTTGTTCTAAAGATTGGGAGGTCTCTTGAAGGAGTTTATCATTTGTCACTTCGAACGGATATCCTATCTACAAACAAGTTAGTGTAGAATCCAACTGTGTCAGTTTTCAAACACTTTTTATATCACAGTGCAAGGGGAGGGAAGAATTTTCCCCAAAGACACTCACCATATAACTATCAAAAACCCTGGCCAAAAGTGGAGGATTCGAATTTGGTTAAGACTCGAAAAAGGCAAAAACACATGCACCCTCTAAGGGGTGATAGGGTTGTGTGAGCTGATATAGTTGCAAGCTGTGGGCTGTGATATTCTAAGTGACCTACTTAACAATTAGAAAAGTGTTTGAACTATCTTTATTTGTGTCAAACCTATGGAAATTGAAAGAATCAGACCTAATTTTAGAACATTCACTACATGTTTAATACATAGAATTTGAAACAACTATTTACAATCTGGATTTTTTGTGTGAAGTTATTATTTTCAAAGGTATCATCCAATTAGATCATCAAAATTTGAGATTTACAAGAAAAATACCCATCCACTATCTTCACTGGTTAGAAAATTACACCCTAGAATTAATCATTTTACTGAGAAAAACCAGAACAAATGGACAAAACTGTGAACATATTGACAACTTCCAGTTTAGTGCAACCAACCTCTATTTTAGTGCATACACCCAATATTTTAGCGCATCTACCATCCAAATAGAGCATACAAACACTGTTTCAACACATCTATCTTATCTTACAATGCATCTGCACAGTCTATCACCATAATTTATAGTATCTTAGTGCAACCAACTTTTGTTTTAGCACATCTACCCTATTTGACAATGCATACACCCTATCTTCTAGTGCATCCATAGTCTGTTTTAGCGCATCTAAGTTCTGTTATAGTGCATCCACAAAATGGAAAACTAGAGACCTATTTTCCCATCGGTCAGACAGTTAACATCAAAATATGGATATTTTTATCAAAATAGAAACATTTTCTCAGTCAACCAATGTCTTAAACTTGAAAAAATAGGACCTTGCAAGTCAACTTCTTTCAAATTAAACCAAGATCTTGCAATTTTAAACTGCCTAATCACCAAACACAACTCTTGATTATTACGTTAAGTTTCATTATTAGGATCATCATCCTACAATCATGAAATGAAACACAATAATCAGATTTTAACTTGGTCTCATCAATAGAATTTATCATTCTATTCGACTTAAGTTAATACCATTGGCACTCACTCAAACAAAAAGATCATAGTTTAGTAAAAATAACAACACTTGTATGCCAATTTTGACAAGGTTACAAAAACATAAACTTAGAGAAAAAGAAATTGAAACACCAAATACCATGGATAAAGAAAATCCATTTCACAGATTCCACCAAAATTATACAAATGAAATAACCCAAGAGGATATCCAAACGACACAACAAGATCTCAATTTCCATAAATTTATGGAAAAAGTTTTAGAACAAGATATGGAAAAATACATTTTGGCTAGCTAAACTAGGTGCAAAAATTGCAAACGACTCTGACATCAATCAATTAAAAGAAGCACCTAAAATAGCTGAAACCGAAACACAAAACACACAAAACATCGATCAAGTGAATTTCCTAACACATCAAATGAAAAAATTGCAACAATAACTTCAAGATATGCAAAAAGGAACCATGAAAAGGTACTCATTACATGACATTTTTTCTTATCCTTTTGATCCGAGTGTGGACATGATACCATTTCCTAGACATTGTGAATTCCCAAAATACGAGAAGTACAATGGTAAAATGGATTCAATTGATCATGTGAGGGAATTTAGAACCATGAGTTTATAATTTGCACAAGAGGAAACTTATCTAATGAAGTTATTTCCAAGGAGCTTAGGAGGTCAATGTATGGAATGGTTCTCTAAACTACAACTAGGAATTTGATCTTTTGAAGAACTAGTCAACAGGTTTATCTCACAATTTTTCTATAATATTTAACATGAGATAACAATAAAGGACCTTTACAATACAAAAAAAAAGGAAGGTGAAACATTTCTCTCATTTCTACAATGATGGCGAAGGTTGTTTTCTAGATATCCTCGTTCTATACTAGAAGAAGAAAAGATGGAACTATTCATTGACAACCTAACTGATGACATGAGCTACATGCTTGAATTACAATGCCCCCCTACATTTGAGAAAGTAATTGAAAATGGGCTCAAGATCGAAGAAGCCTTGGTCAAAAGAGGAGTAATAAAAAATTACAGTGACAGATCAAACAATACAAACTCCTCGAATCACTACAACAACAATGATAAACCCAAGTTTTGGAAAAATAATAGAAATGTTGGTAACAATGATGCTACAAATGAAACACAAAATGCGAAACTGGTATTTAACTTGATGGCAACAACAACAAAGACCAAAACATCAATCAAAATATCAATCAAAATAACAATCTGAACAATGGAGAATCTAAACCACAATCATATCAAAAACCATCAAATCAAAGAAGATTCACACCATTGGGGAAAACACTAGAATCAGAAATGAGAGAACTTCTTGCACATGGACTTATCACATTACTTAAAGTAAGAAATTAGGAACCAAAAGTAAAACCATCATGGCGGAATGATGCAGACTATTGTGACTTTCATAAGAACAAAGGACACAAAATGAATGATTGTATGTAGTTGAAACATCTAGTACAAGATTTGATTGAAAACAAGAAGGTATATGTAGAAGGAAATCAAACGAACAATGATCATAGTGCATATAAAAATCCTTTACCAAATTATGAAAAGGGAGAATATTCATCTACAAATAGTAAAGGTAAAATTGTAGACTACATTTATGGAATCACTATTCATTGTATTTCTATGGTTGAGAAGAATGATACCACAAATAATTGAACTAATAATGTTGGAATCAATGACATCATACCATTAACTCTGATCCCAAACATGGTCCCATCAAGCAATCAAATTAATGTCATAAAAATCAGGGAAAACCAAGATTATCAACTAGTTAACATGACAACAAGGGGGCAATCCAAGGTAATATTGAAAGGATTTTCATCTAAAACCATTGCTACTCCTTTGAATTAGTACAACATAGTAGATCAGCTGTAGAAAATACCAGCACAAATATCAATTTTGGGACTCCTTAAAATCTCACCATCTCATAAGGAGGTTTTGGAACAAGCTCTTGTGGCCACAATAGTACCTAATAATCTGGATGTTTTTCAATTCGAAGCTATGGTGGGACACTTAACCATGCCTCACTGCCTATAATTTTTTGAACAAGATGATGTATCACTTACTCATCCACACAATGTCGCCCTTCATATTGAAGTCTAAATCCGCAAACACCAGGTTAAATGTGTCCTAATAGATGGTGGAGCTGGTTTAAACATTCACACTTTAAAATTGATCCATGCACTAGGATATTCTGATAATGCTATTGATGCCAAAAATAAAATCACAATAAAATCCTATGATGAAGAAGAGAGATCCTCCAAGGGGTTGATTATGTTACCTATTCAAGTGGGACCAATTGTGAAGAATATTGTTTGCCAAGTATTAGACAAAGAGTTGACTTATAACATACTCTTGGGACATCCCCGGATTCATGAAATGCAAGCATTACCTTCAACTTATCATCAATGCTTAAAGTTTCCTGTCAATAGACAAGAAATCACTATTTCAGCTGACTACAACAATCCCCAATATTGTAGCATGCTTAAAACAGCTCAAGACACTTTTGTGCCCCATAATAGGGAATCAAACACTTCTAGTTCATCCAATATTGATAGGCAACTAAACATTGTATCTAAATGGGTTTAGAAAAAATACCAATCAAAAGAGACATTTGTTGCTAACTCTGCTACATCAAACAATGAAGCTCAACTGGATTCTCTATCACAACAATTCAAAGAAAAGATCTAGTTAAAAGACCAAGGCATGTGAGAGTATTCCATTGAACAATCTTTGTGTTTTTCATAGTTGTTGCCATCTCTAAGCTCATATGGGCAGCCATCAACATCAATACAACCATCATCACAACCTACTATGGTTTTAAATGATATATTTGTAAAGGAAGGTAATTTAGAGGACGAATTTGATGATAAGGCCATCCTCAATTGGCTCTACAAAGATGAGGAAGAATCTACATCAGTAAATATCAGTATAAAGACAGATCAATACAAAAAGGGAAAAACAATATTAGAGAAAATGTGGTATGAAGGACAAGGGCCTATTGGAAAAAGAAAAGAAGGAATTGTAGAACCCATCCAACCTCTTACACTTTAGCCAAAGGACAAGAAATGACTGGGTTATAAAGGGGAAACAAAAGAAGAAAACACTCATAGAGTTGTATAAAGAATCCTTCAAATGCAAGATAGTTCTGAAACAGATTCCAATGAATATGAGTGGGATTCTTTATTTGAAGCATCATACAAGGACATACCAATTGATTTCATAAAAGAGTATGCACCCACACATGAGGAGGGACAAAGCTCAGGGACTAGACCCCTTGTATTTGGATCGCAAAATGTCAATGACTCAAGTGAGGATGAACATATATCGAGTGAGATAGATGACTTGGAGGAGAGTAATATCATAGATCTTGACATCACCATTGACAAATTTGACAACATTGCTATATGAACCCTTATTGTTGTTGACCTTAGCCAATATAATGACTTTCTACCCTTAATGCATCCTGAACTTATTGACTGGGAACCAAATAAACCTATTAATATTCCTATCTTTGTGAATGATGATGCTATCATAAATTTCCTTTGTTGTGACAAACTTGACACAAGTTCTAATCATAATTCTCATAACGATGCTTCGGGTCAGGAGGGTGTCAAATCTTTCAGTTGCAAAATTGAAAAAATGAATAATGGATCTAATGGTGAAAACCATTTAATGGTAGCATTAGATCTCAAAAAAGTAAAAATAAAGAAAACATCTGATGGTGAAAAGCTCTCTAAGGCACCAAAAGATGGGAGATTTGACACCCTTCTAGAAAACTATCATGAAAGATCATCAGTTTTGGTGGAGCCTACACAATCTATCAATATTGGCACAACAAAAAAAGCAAAGACTCTACATTTGGTAGCATCTATGATTGAACAAGAAAAGCCATAATTCACCAAGTTATTTGAAGAAAGACACATTAACTTTGCTTGGTCCTACTTTGATATGCCAGGTTTAGAACCAAATCTTCTAATGCATCATTTATCTCTACCATTTGGAATAAAACCTATGAAACAAAAACTAAGGAAAATGCATCCACCTATCCTTAATGGTAAAGGCTGAGTTGAAAAAGTTGTTAGATGCAGGATTCATCAGATCTATTGATTACGTTGAGTGGATTTCTAATATTGTACCTATTTCTAAACCAGATAATAGTATTAGAATATGTACTAACTTTAGACATCTCAACAAGGTATGTCCAAAGGATGACTTTCCTTTTCCAAACATTGACATTATTGTTGACTTAACAATAGGACATGCCATGTTATCACTAATGGATTGCTTCTCAGGGTATAACCAAATCAAAATAGCACTAGAGGATCAAGATAAAACAACATTCACGTGTCTATGGGGAACGTTCTATTGAAATGTCATGCCTTTTGGTTTGAAAAATGCAGGAGCAGCATATCAGCAAGCAATGACCACCATTTTCCATGACATGATGCATACTTTATGGAAGATTGCGTGGATGATATATTAGCAAAGTCATATACCATAGAAGGACATTTGGAGATCCTAGGAATTTTTTTTACTAGACTAGAGAAGATCAATGTCAGATTAAATCCTAAGAAATGTGTGTTCGGTGTTACATCAACAAAGGTTCTATGGTACATAGTTTCAGAGAAGGGTATCAAAGTGGATCCTGCCAAGGTCAAGGCTATAATGGAAATGCCACCACCAAAGAATATTAGTCAACTACAATCTCTACAGGGTAGGCTACAATCAATCAGGAGGTTTATCTCCCAATTAGCAGAAAAAATTCATCCCTTCAATCATTTTCTACATAAGAATGTCTCTTTCAAATGGAATCAAGGATTTGAAACAACTTTCAATCAAATAAAGCAATATTTGATGCCACCCCCCATATTGATGCCACCTACAGAAGAGAGACCATTATTACTATACATTGCAACAACTGACATTTCTTTAGGAGCTCTATTAGCACAAGAAGATCCTGAGGGAAGGGAACATGCTATCTATTATATCAACAGGACTTTGAATGGTTTTGAGATAAATTACACCTTCATCAAAAAATATTGTTTGGTGGTGGTATTTTCTACTCAGCAGTTGCGACATTATATGTTAACCCACACAGTCAAACTCATAGCAAAGATTGACCCATTAAAATATTTACTCAACAAGGCTACCTTAACAGGAAGACTAGCCAAGTGGGTCATGATCTTAAGTGAATTTGATATCCAATATGTGGATAGAAGAGCCATCAAGGCTCAGGTGATAGTTGATCAGTTAGTTGAAGCTCCAATACCAGATGATCATTCAATGAACATTGAGTTTCCTAATGTAGACATTCTTACAATGACAACACAACAATGGAAGCTTTATTTTGATGGGTCCTACACACAACGTGGGTCAGGTGCTGGAATTCTATTTATTACACCTCAAGGACATACCATCCTAAAGTCCTATAGACTCATGTTTCCATGTACAAATAATGTAGTGGAATAAGAGACATTAATTATTGGCATGAAAGTGGCAGTTGAATGGAAAATCACAGAGCTACAAGTATATGGAGATTCACAACTAGTCATTTATCAGGTAAATGATGAATATCTGACAAAAGATAAGAAGTTGATGTTGTATAAGAAAATGGTGGATGATCTCAAAAAGTACAAGTTGTGGATATCAAGTTTGAACTGATTCCCAGGGCAAAAAATAAAGTTGCAAATGCTATGGCAATGATTGATTCTCTCTTACAATTTCTAGAAAAGTGAGGTCATTATGAGTTTATGGTGGAACAAGTGTCTAACCTTGCTTATGATAATCCAAAATCTCAAACCATATGCCAATTAGTTGACATTGAATCCTCAATTTATGGAAAGACCTACGCTTACCTAAAAGACAATATCCTTCATCCTGATCTTTCTAGAAACTAGAAACGCAACTTCATTCACCAAACCGCATGACATACCTTAATTGTTGGCATACTTTACTGTCAAGGTCTAGATGGTACTCTCCTTTGATGTCTAGAACATAATGAGTCTAAGACAACTTTACGTGAGGTTCATGAAGGTATTTGTGGAACTCATTCAAGTGGACTAACCCTAGCAAAGAAACTCCTCCATTTGGGGTATGATTGGCCGAACATGGAGGAGTCTTTTCAGTTTGTTAAGTGCAAAAAATTTCAAATACATGGTAACCTAATCCATGCACCGGTGCAAGAATTGCAACCATTCACTTCAACATGGCCCTTTTTTCTATGGGGACTAGACTTGGTAGGAAAGATTAATCCGTCTTCATCCAATGGACACAAATTTATAATAAAAAAAACATAGTACTTTACAAAGTGGATAGAAGCGGTTCCCTTAACAACAATCACTAGAAAATAGATTTCTTCTTTCATGCTGAATTACCTCATTTGTAGGTATGGAATTCCTTAGTCCATTGTCACAGAAAATGGTTGACCTTTTAAGAATCAGGATGTTCAGGAACTCTGTGAGAGGTTTCATATCCAACATCATTTTTCAACACCATACTATCCTCAAGGAAATGGCTAGGTAGAGGCCTCAAACATAACTATTTTGAAAATCCTGAAGAATATTGTCAACAATGTTGGACATGATTGGAACATTCAATTAAATCCTGCTCTTTAGGCATACCGAACCAACATCAGAACACCTACAGGAGCTACACTATATGCCTTGGTCTATGGATCAGAGGCCATACTACCTATTGAGGTGGAAATACCATCACTCTTTGTGTCACTAAAGGAAATTATTTCTGATGAAGATTATAGAGTGTCTAGACTTCAAGAACTGGAACTACTAGATGAATGTCATCAACATGTTGTGAACCATTTGAAGGAATATAAACAAAGAATGTCCAGAAGCTACAATAACAGGGTAAAACCTAGAACATTTCAAGTTGGTGATTTGGTCCTAAAAGAAAACCCTCAGAATCAACAAGACAAAGAAAAGAAATGGAAGTTTGAACCTAACTAGCTAGGTTCATTTGCTATCATATCCATTTATGGATATGGATCCTATCAGTTGTCTACACCTAAAGGGGATTTGTTCAATGAACCTATCAACAATATCCATCTCAAGAAATTTTATACCTGAATCATCTAGTGCATGGGAAAATGGTCTCCTTGATGAAAACCTGGAAAATATGCGTCATGGTGACAAAAAAATACAAAAAAATTCAAAAAACAAAAAAATACAAAAAAATCATAAAGAGAAAAATACCAAAAAAAATCATAAAGTCTAAAAAACAATATGAAAACCTGAAAATAGGCACTACTTGTAATTTAAACTAGCTTTTCTATCTATTTGAGACATGTCTTGATCTTACACTTTCGCCATCTTTCCGTTTATCATTTGATAGAAAAACCTCATGTACATATCCTGGCAATGTGGTTGTCTCACCCTAGCTTGGGGGAAAAATACTAAACTCACTGGAGGCAATAAACTTGAGATTAAACAAATAGACAAACAACAATATGATAACACAACAAATACAATGATCATTGGGAAACTCAACATTGAACATATACATCAAACATTAGAAATCAACCATCCACATCAAAACGCCTGAAATCATAACAATCCAAACAACTGTAGATGGATGATACTCTTTTGAATAATGATTTTATCTCTTTCAACTTGAATGTTCAAATGTTGTCCTTTGATTTTTGTTATCATTTCTTTGGAGCAACTCGATGATGTATTGAATTAGAGAAGCTAGGAAGGAGAATGGCATTTTATTTGTCTACTGTATGTGAGTTAATCATTCTTATTGTGTGAATTGTCATGAGACGTGTTCTACAAATTATCATTGATGACATTTTGAATTCACATAGTAAAATAATTGATTCTTGTTTTTTTACGCAAGAAATGCTTAGGACATCTCAGTTTAAATATAACTAAATGCTTGTGTTAACTTGCAATATCAAAAATCATGAAAGTAGTACTCAAGTCATCATTGGTCTACATTATACCATTGATGCTTGTACTCACTTTCAACATTTTAAAGGCTCAATGATGATAAAAAGCATGAAAAATGGATTATCAAGGTGACAATTCTTGCATATAGGTTTGCATGGTAAAATTAGATTGCATTCATGTTAGTTTTGCATTTTCAGTGTATTTTGTTACAAAAGCTGGTGAAGGATTCAAAAATGATGTTATTTTTTCTCATTAATGGATTGAGTATACTTGACATTAACAAAAACATCATCACTATCATGTAATTGCATAATCATTTCCATTACATACATTAGAAATCATTTATCATTTCATTTCATCATTCATACATTCCATCAAATATTTTGCATCATATCATATTTTTCAAATCATCACATCATCTAAATTGCATAAGAAAAATATCAAAAACAAATCATCTACATAATTGCATTTTCATTAACATTAACATATAATACATCAAACGTTAGAAGTATCATCATATTAATCATTCATTCATCCATTTATTACATCATATATTTGCATTTGAAATATCAAAACTAAAAATTCATCATATTTTATTATGTCATATATCATTAAAACAACACATCCAAAATCATGCATATAGTTACATTACCATATTATTTATATATATCCATTATCATACAACTATCATCATGCATCCATACATCATCAATATAAGCATTATCACATATAACATCATATGTAAATCATAGCATGTCATCATTATCATAAATTGCATCCATAACATCATCATATAAATCATCACATGACATATAGAATAGGAAATTAAATGCGTCCATCATAGAACCATATAGAACACACATTATAGACACATAAAAATGATCTGGGCCCTTGAGCTGCATTTTTCTATGATGACAATACTTCTCCCTCAAATAACTCAATTATTTAATCATGTCATAATGTCATAATTATCCCTCCATGATTATTTAAATAAGTAAATTACATTTATTTATTTAAGTATGTCACTGATCAATCCTTATTCCCTCCAATTATTTAATAACATTACCATTTATCCTTCAATTAAATAACATTATCCATTTAACCCACTTTCCATCCACCAAAAAATTATTTAAAATAATTATTTATTTTCTTTTGTCTCATTCCCATTTATGAATTAAACTATTATTTAATTCATCAGTCAACCTCTTATTCTATCTCATCTATTTTCCACCATTGATTTAATTAGCTAAATCTCAACCCTTCATTTAAAAGCTTGCCCTAACTTTGACCTAGTGTTTCCCTAACCCTAATCCTCCTTATCACACTGAATCTTAGCCTTTGATATTAGGGCTTCACCAACTTTTAATCCTGGCCATCCATTCTCAATTTGGAATTCTTTAAAAGACACCCTCTCAATCCATTTTGGACACACAACATGCTTGAGAACTAGAGTACTTGAGCACACATTACCTCAATATTTTGCTTGTCTAAGACATAGGTTATAGTTGCACTTCAAATCTGAGGGAAATTATACCATTTTCAGCAAGATAGAGAATGTCAATGGAGGTCAACCAATGGAAACTTGAAGACTAGGTGATGTTTCACTATTCTTATACTTCTTGTTTTCATTGTGCTCTATTGGTGATTGGGGATTTAGTTTTATTCTACTTGCAATCTAACATAAAAATATTTCCTAGTTACACTTATAGATCAATCAATCTGTTGCATATCATAAAAATCTCAAAAATCATAATGTCAAGTATACAATGATGTCTGAAATGTAAAGAGATACAACATACAAAATGGTTGTGAATCAAAAAACCAGAGTATACATCGTATCTCAAATATATCATGGAATCCAATCAATGGAGCTATTTGGTGCTACCTCCAGACAATGCAACCATCTCTAGACCAGTGCCTCCTCCACCAAACGTACCAAGATCTCCCAGATCTCTCCATAGAGGTTGTGTCACACCCACACTGACAATCCTAGAATGAGTCATGCTTGATCGAGATTGAGCATAACTGACTCTCTGCTTGGAGGGAACTGCATCATGGTACTGGCCTCTATAATACTCTGCCTCTCTACCAACATGGAGAACCTCTCTCATATAATTAGCAATAGAGGTACCATCAACTACTCTCTACAATCTCTCAGCTATCAACTGTGCCTACTTTTTAGCCTATCTAGCTGCATCTCTTTCAGCTGTCAACAAGGCTATCTATGCATGTGTAGCTGCCAACTATGCCTGTACCTATGGAAGAGTTTGGGAATGAGTCTGTACCTGAGACTGCATTTGTGTTTGCATCTGTACTAATAACCCCTAGGCATGAATTAGTTGACCCTATAATGTCTGTACCTACACCTATAAACTCACAATCTGAGTATGTTGGTGTTGGGAAGGTACCCCAATATGCCCACACTACTTGGTGGGAGCTATTAGTGATTACCTCTTATGAGGCACCATGAAGTCTCTGACACTCAATGTTGAACCCACTCCAACCAATCCACCTGCTCCACCACCACCTTCATCACCATCTCCTCCACCACCTCCACCCCCATCTCCACCATCTCCATCTCCCTCCTTATCACTACTACTCTCCTCATCACCACTGCTCTCCACATCCTCCTCCTCCTCACCACCCTCCTCTCTCCTTTGTTGGAAACCATGTGCAATAACAACCTCCTCCTCACTAGGTAGTGGCACTAGCTCATTAGGAACATCAATTCATGGAAAAGGATGTAGGGACAGGTACTTTGCATAATCTAATGTGACAGGTGGCTCAATAATCTCAGGATGAATCTCCCAAATCAAATGTTGTAGACCCTAGTACTCTTGAACTTCAGAATCATATGAAAGGCTAGGTCCCCACTTAGTAGAATATATTTTACACTAAGCCTAATGAGAAACACCCCGGGGAATGCCCTATATTATCCCATACTGTTTGAGCACTCTCACAAAAAAAAAATTTCTCGATCACAAAATGAGTCCTACCAATCAGAAACATAGATTAATAGAGGTATGGAATATTTTTATCATCATCATCCCAATGCTCACAACCTAGATAGGGCCACCATGTAATAGCCTCTACATCATCCAAGACTCTCCTCCAATGCTCCAACTTACCTAGTCTAGGATGAGTAAGTCAACCTGCATATATACGCACGTACAACCTCATGGCAGGTCATTATCTCACCATCACTGGACACATAACAACTATATGCTCCCACACCCACACCTGAAGTAATGTAACCCCAAAAGACAAACTGTGACCTCAAAGGTAGACCACCTGATGCAAATTGTGGTAAAGATGTGCGACCATACACATACCCCATGCATATCTAGTACTGTGAACAATCATACTCTCCAAAATACGGCCCCAACCAAGAGAAAGTCCCTTTGACCCACGATCAGGACAAAGGAACCCTCCAATGAAACCAACAAGTACCGATGTAAATGTAGCATAGGAATCCACCATCTCTCACCATGGGATCTCATATCCATAAATCGTATCATCCTAAAACACTCTGCGTAGAGCATTGGTCCCACCCTACTCCGAAGAACCATAAACTACAACATCCCCAATAATGAGTATCCTCAAAATCTACCATACATCCTCGGGAGTGACTGTCATCTCGCCGGTACAAAGGTGGAAGGTATTATGCCCGCTATGCCACCTCTTTGCTAGGCCTGTCAGGAGACCCCAATTAATCCTAATTTGGGGCATAGATAAAAGAAAGGATAAACCACAACGTGTGATGACTATTGTCTTAGGATGCACTAGTTGTGGTATCAAATCAAATGTCCTAGGAAACCACTCTCAAATTTTTAAGTTCACAAATGACTCCTATCATCATGAAATATTGTATGTCAATAATCATTATCAATTTATCAAACATCAATCAACCTATCAAATCTAATCAGCTCTAGTGAGATTTTGATCAAATCTCGTGAGCCAATATCATTGTACCTCACCTATCATGAGGTCAATTATCAATCTAAAATTATACCTCACCTATCATGAGATCAATCATCAATCTAAAAATTATACCTCGCCTATCATGAGGTCAATTAATCAAATCAACCTCGCTTATCATGAGGTTTATCAATCAAACTATAATTATTCCCCACCTATCATGAGGTTAATTATCATCAATCAATCATCAAACCTCACCTATCATGAGGTTGACCATCATCTAATCTATTGGGATCATCAATCAACATCAACTAAATGGCTGACATGATAAAAAATCATCAAAATCAAGGACAAATTGACAAAATTCAACATTCTGACTTAGATGTGCTAAAACAAGGTTTTGATGCACCAAAAAAATTCAATGCACCATTAAAATTTCTCAATGTGCCAAAACAAGCAAATAGTGCGTTGAAAGATTCAATGTGCCATTTCAAAGGGTAGATGCACTAAAATAGGTGACCAATGTGCTGAAAGATTTGATGCACTATTTTAGGGCCTAGATGTACTAAACTATCACTTATGTGTTGTTTCTATCTATGTGCTACTTTAGGAGGTTGATGCACCATTTTACTTAACCTAAATGCTATTTTGACCTATGCGCTGCAACTAGCTATCTATGCACTCAAAAATTTGATCTATGTGCTAAACTAATGAATGTGCTAAAACAACAAGTAAATGTGCTACTTCGGTGTGTGGGTGTGCTAAAATATTGAAAACTAATTCAAACAAAATAAAAATGTGCGAAATTTGAAAAATATGAAAAACGAGGAGGTTCATGGGTACATACCGGAGGTCCATAGGTAGTCGGGTGGTTGTGTCGACACACGTGCTCGAAACGATGAGTGTGGTAGGGGATTGACATTTTTTCTCCAAATGGCTCCAAATCACTCTCTCTCAAATTTTCAAAAATCAAATGCACAAATGAATTCAAGCTTCAGCTTTTTCACCTTTTAAAGGTTAATTAATGGGATTTTTATGGGATTTATTTATTTTATTTCCTGGAGGCTTAATTCAAATTTCATCACAGGGGCATTTTTTACAAATATTTGTCTGGAGATAAATCACTGCTTCATCAAATCTTCATAACATCATCAAATTATCAAAACAATCATTAAAAAAAATTTAAAAATTTAAAAAAATACAAAAAATAAAAAATTCATCGATTTATCTCCTGAGGGGGCATATATCCATCATCACAACAAAATCAACATTTGGGTTATACGGAAAAAGTTTCGTCAGTACTAGCAGCAGCAACAAAATTTTCTTTGAAGCAATGCATAAACACATCACTTCAAAGAGGGGAAAAATGTATACACCTAAAAATGGTCTAGATAATTTAATTAATTAAATATGATTTATTTAATTAATTAACCTTTAATTCCTCTACTATTAAATAAATATAAATATTTACTTATATAGTTCACTTCTAAATCTTCCATCTTTATCATATTATTTCATCTTAATTAAATAAATGAATTTAATACTTTGTTTTATTTAATTATCAAAATTTTCTATAATTATCTTCCATCTTAATCACATCATTTCATCTAAATTAAATAAACAAGTTTCATACTTTATTTTATTTAATTATCATATTTCTTCCATTTTTATTTAATAAACATACACTTCTATAGTTTGTTTTATTAAATTAAATATCTTCTTTTCCTAAATTAAATAAATCTAAATATTCAATTGAAGTATGTTACTACAACTAATCATATTTATCTACCAAATTAGATATGAAATATCTAATTTAATTCATCTCAACCTTCACAGGAAAATTTGGAGACAAATTGGAGACAAATTTGTAGGCAAACTTCTTCATCTTCTTCCATTGATTCTTCCTATCTTCTGGCTGAGTGTTTTTGTGTGGAGGAACAATCTCCATAATCATCTCAAGATTCTTCAACTTTCACCATTCAATTCTTCAAATCAAATCTAGAACTTTGTTTTACTACCCCTTCCCAAATGTGCTGCTGGAAATCTTTAAATACAACCTCTGTCTACAGGAAAAAGGATTCCAACTTTATGCAATCTTACTCTGTAGAAATATCAATTGAGCAATTTATAATTTTAGCAATAGCAATATAAAATAGTATATTAGTTTATAATCATTTCTTTCATCATAGATTGCATCTTAATATAGTTTCCATTATCATATCACAATATATGGCTTTCATTATCGACAATCAGTATCATAGCTTTTTACATCATATAGCTTGCATATCATTTAGCAATCATATAGCTTATCATTCTCATTCGCTAGATTGCCATTTTAACAGTCACAGTGCAATCAAAATCTGAGAGCCATGTGATTTAATAAATCTTTGGAGATAGAGAGCAATATGATGCTTTCAGTAGATTCTTGCTTAAATTAGATTAATCTTTGTTTAGATCTATTGATATAATGTCTTATTGATTGTGTTGATTATGATTTACTCATATTTTACTCACACAGTATCTAATGCTGAGCTTGGAAGGGGGTGGATGTAATGACAAAGTAGGTGAATTTATTGAGGTTGTAGAAAGAGTCAATGTTGTTATAGATGAAGTCCTTATTGGGCAAGGTGAATAAATTAATTTCAAACCGACATACAAGGAAGCCCTAAATCTTGATATTGATAGTGTTTGAATTCCTAACCCAACATAATTCATTGTTGCAAATGATGGAAGAGGTTTGGGGTTCAATAGACAAGATGTGGGAGCAAGAGGCATCTTCAAAGGAGTAGTGTCCAAAGAGGGAAACAATGGTAGGGCACATCTCTTTTCTAAGGTGCTCTTCATTTCTCCTAATCAAGAAATGATGTAGGTGGTAAGAAGTGAATAAAGAAGGCTAATAAATGTTGTAATCTTTTTGTTTATTTAGATATCAAGTTTTTACTATCTAGAAAATTCTTTGATGATTGGGTTGAGAATGTTTGGGAAAAAAAGATGGTCCAATATATATTAAATTTTATAGAATGTTATAGCAAGGGCTTTTGTGGGTTTCTTTAAGGATCATGATAAGTCCTTAGGGTTGTTCCTTGGTCAATTGAATCCAAGAACAAGGAGGTTGTTGTCAACTTGTCCCCAAGATGGATGGAGGTGAGAAATGCGCCTCCTCAAATGTGGAATTTTTTTTTTTGCAACTTCTTAAACCTCTTGGTAGTATAATGCAAATTGAAGAAACTAGAATGATGCTCCCCCATTTGATTTCTAGGCTATCAATTTATTTGATGCTTGATATTGAAGTGTTGAATAGATTCAATTTGATGATAGACTAATTAAATATGAAATTACTTTTCTTGGTAATTTGAATGCACGTTTCTTTCATAAGAGAAATGGTCATTTGAGAAAAAAAAACCTTAAACATGTTAGGAAATTTGCTAATTTTTTTATGAATTAAAAAAAAAAAAGTCCTTGAAATGGTAATGGGGAACCCATTCCTTCTCATAATGGCTAGGAAAAATCAATGGAAGTTGATAAACATCCTTAAAATATGAAGAAAGTGAATGAATGTTTCACCCCCTCAAATAGTGGATCACCAGATGTTGAGAACAATGATGGTATCAACACTTTGTGTGACCTTCTATTTGAGGGAGATGTCATGGTGATACAAGGTAAAAATTCTTCCTCCAATAATGAATTTGTTAATTTAAAGAGGATATAGAAAAAAAATTATTATTCTACCCTTGAGGAAGAATACTCAAAAAATAGCTCTTGAAATAATTAATTCCCATGCAAAGGTTGAAAAAATAAATCATGGAAGTCTCCAAATGTTGGTACACACAAAACCCATTGGTGAGAAATTGGTCTCTAGTGAAGGGGTTGTTCATGAAAAAAAAGTTGGTGTTGGACTTTTTTAATCCACTCTTTGTTGAAGTGGAAAAGGAAAAGGGAAAAAAAGGAACATTTGAAGAATAAGGATGAGAAAAAAGGAAGCAAGGGGATAGATCCCACAATGGAAAGAGTTTGGTAGAAAAAAAATTTCCAAGAAAGGTAAGGAAGATTTTTTTTGAAATGTTTTGATAGGTTATACAAGAATCAAAAGGTTGTGGATTCTTCAAACTCATCCAAATGATTTTAAGAAATCCTAGAGGGTTAGAGTCCCTTGAAATAAAGTATATTTTGGGATCATTTTGCAACATCAAGCCCAATATGGATTTTTTTTGTATGCAAGAGATTAAAGAAATTGAATTTCAACTTGACATTGTTTAGAATTTTTGTGTGGAAAAGTGTTAAATCCTTCCATATTGTTGGGAAAATGTGTCTCAAACTTGCAACTACATAAGGTTTGCTATTGATAGGTAAGTGCAAGGGGGAGGGGTGGGGGGGCACAGGTGGGTGTGAGGGAGGGGGACATGGGTGAGGGGTGGTACCCCAAAAAGAGAGATCTATGGGGATCATCCCCTTGGTGGGTGGTTTGGGGGCCATGTGCCCTCGTAGGGGCTCAGGGGTAGTTCCCTTGAAAGACAAATTTTATGTATAGTTTATTATTGTAAATTTAGACCGTTCATCATTAGGTCTCAAATATCAAAATAGATATTTTGTTAGCTTGACTTTCCCTAGAAGGTAGCCCTACTTTATAAGGGAATTGTATTACTATTAGAATTGTGATGTATTTTGAGAGTCTAATAGTGGTCGTGTTGCCTCTAGATCTCTGGTTGGTGTTGTACTTGTGTGAGAATCTTGCTCTATAATTATATTGTAGTCTTCGTGATTTATGAATAATATATTGGGTGGCTTTGGATTGTGTGGATTTTCTCTTATAAGGGGTTTCCCCATGTAAATCACTATGTTGTGGTATGCATGATATTTATGTTTATTTCTGTTTAAGTGTTTGTAACATTGAAAAGAGATTTGTAATTTTTTTCATTATCCTCCTCTCAAGATTAGTCTAGGAAGTTGTTCTGCTACCTTAGCTTCCTTACACATACATGCCATGAGAAGGGAAGATATATAGCTTCTTTTCTAGTTAACCTTAAATAGATTCAAGTTTTAGTTGACTTGGGTGTTTCTCCTTGTAATAGAGTTGTTTGGGTTTTTCTTGAAGTTGATAGCTTTAAATTTGGAATTTTTTTATTGTATTCTTTGAGTGACTACAAAGAAAGATGCTTATTATGGATCTGGATGACCAATTCCTTGACTAAAGTTCCTTGGGTCATAAGATAGGAATTTAATATGATTGAGTATAAATATGATAAAATTGGGGGAAGGGATGGGCTATGGAAAGGAAATGAACTATATTTCTAGTCTAGAATAAAGATAACTCTCAATATTGTCAAACCTTTTGAAAAGAAGAAAGAAAATAATAGTCATATTTTGTATGCATGATGTAATAATCAATTCCAAGGAAATAAGGTGTATTCAAGGGTTGACATGTTTTATTGGAACATTGATTTTTTACCTTTATTCCTAACTCCAATGGTTGCATGGTGTCGATTCATCCTATTGCAATGCTAGATCATTTTCCTATTGAAGTTGCAATGGAGGTTAGGAAAATGGGTTTATCAACTATGGGAAGTTGAAACTCTTGATTTAAGCTAAATGAATCTCTCTTGAATTATTAGAATTATTTAGATGGAATAAGAACTACAATTTCTATTGTAAAAATTAATTTCAAAGGGAATTTAGCTATTATCATGTGGGAAATGTTGGTATCCATTTGGGGGAATTTTTAAAGATTGTTGGAAAGAATAAGGCCATTGGTACAAGGAATATTGAAAATCTATGTAGGATAAATTGATGGCTTTGGAAGATGATATGCAAAGGAACAATTATGACTAATTAATATTATGGAAGTTTATTAAGAAAAAAATATCCTAAAGAAGATCAAGGACTATAAAATTTAGGAGGCTAGAATTAGGTCTAAAATGAATTAGATCAAAGAGGGATATATATATTCCAAATACTTCTTTAATTTGATCATATCTAAGAAGAAAAATAAAAGTGTTAGGCCCATAAAGGTGGATTAAATTAGCTCTAATGATAGTGATTTTATCTAGGATACATTTTACTCTTTTTATCAAATTTTATCTTCTTGTGAAGATAATGGCAAAACAAGAGAGACTAAACTATTTTGTTAGAAGACTATTCCTAAGAAGATTAGTGAGAATGATGCATTATTCTTATATAGAAATTTTTAAAGATGAAATATTAAAAACTATTAAGTCAAGTTATATGATGGAGAGTATTTGGGTAAGGATGGTCTCCCAATTTAGTTTTATAAAGACAATACTAACTAGATTGTGAGGAATTATTAGAAGTGTACCAAGATGATTTTCAATTAGATTTCTTGGGCAAGAAAATTAGTAGAAAAATCATAAAATTGATTCCCAAGGATGTTGAAAAAATTCTCATTAAGAATATAAGACCTATTACTCTCTTAAATATCTCTTATAAAATTATTTCTAAGACTCTTGTGCTTAGACTTGTAATCCTAAATAAATTAATCTATGTAACCAAATTGGATTTATTAAGGGGAGATACATTTTGGAGAACTTGATTACCAATCGAGAACACATACATTAGGAAAGGCATAGAGATCAAAATGTGAGCATGGTTTTATTGGGAATTGAAAAGTCTTATGATATAATTGAGTGGTTCTTTATTCTAGACATTCTTAGATATTTTGGGTTCCCTTCTAAATTTTAAAGGGATTAATATTATTTTGAACGATTCCTCCACTCAAGTGCATATAAATGGGGAATTTATTTCTCCCATTGGTATGTAGAGATCCATTCGACAAGGTTGTCCTATTTCTCTAACTCTCTTTGTGATTGCAATTGAGGCACCTCATTCTTTTATGAGAACTAGACTTATCAAGCTACTAATTTATGGAATATGTCTCCCTAATGGTGAATAATAAATTAAAGTGAAATTTACAAATGAGATTTATTTTTTATAAAAAATAATTAATATAATATTAGGAATATGTTGGTGTAGGAGCATGTGAGTGAATGGGTGATCAACAACACACAAAAAAAATTGTTGGTTTGAGTTGTAGCATAAAAAAAAGTAACTTTTTTTCACGCTTAGTTTGGGAATTAATAATTAATGATAAAATGTACTTAAGTGTGCCTTATTTAGTGTTGTAAAGTTTTTATTACACTTTCACACTAATCTAGGGATTTATTAATTAAGTTGTGGTTAATTAGAGCTTAATTGGCCCCTTTAATTCAAATTCAAGCCTTATTAATTACATTTTTTGAAGGATCTATCCTGACACCCATTAACGATATTGCATAACATCTAAATTGGAAAATTTGGAGTCTTAGAAAAATGTGCTAGGACCCATTCACTACTTTGGTCAAATGGGTACTCCTAACCTAAGACACCCCTTTTTTGGCATATTTGAGGTGGGTTTTTTATGTTATTTCATCTCCCTAAAGCTAGGTCCTATAAAATTGTGCTAGGACCCATTCACCACTTTGGAAGAATGGGTCCACCTAAGACACACCTTTTTGAATTTAATTGTTGTAGGATTTTAATGATTTTGAATCCTAGATTTGATATCAGCTTGGATTATTTAAATTTCAGGGTTAATCCTGAGATTTAGTATAAATATAAGGTTAATTCACATAGTTCAATCCTAAGAACTTTATGAGATCAAGAACACGAGAATTATAGAGCATTTCAAAGGAATTCAAAGGAATATTATCGAGGTTTTATTGCAACAATTCAAGATCATATCATCATGTCAAAGGAATAGTGCATCAAGCATGTGGTTGAGCTAATGTGTTGATGTGGTATTCAAGATCCAAGTCAAGAATTGATTCACATCCAATTCAAGATCTACATTCTACATTCTACATGGCCACTTAATGTTAGTTTGTAGATTTACATTCCAACACGTCTTCCAAGGTATCATCATTTCATGTTTCATGTTCATTATTTCATCATAAGGTTTAATTACCTAAATAGGGTTTGACCAAGACAAACACCTATTTACTAACAATCAACAAGTTTTTCTCCTATTTGGTGTTTTTTTGTAGATTCACAAGTTGAAGATCAAGTGGAGAACAAGATTGAAGAAAAATTGTCGAAGTTGTCAAGTTGCAAAGTTATCATCTATATTACAAGAACATGAAAATGAAGCTACAAAGTTTATTTCATACTTTTGGGAGCTAAGCAATGAGGAGTTGGAAGTGAAAACATCAAGGAACAAAACCTAGAATTTAGTTTTCAAAAACCCTAATAGGGCCCCGTTCGCCACTTGGGGCGAATGAGTCCTCAGTGACCTAAAAAAATCAAGTTTCAACAAGGTGCATATTGTTTTAACCTCTAAGAACTTCCCTTATTGTTGCTATAATAGTTAGGATTGATTTTTATTCTTTTATTTAGGAATTTTATCCCTCAGAATTGAGTGAAACATCCCTAAGAAAAACATTTTGGCTCATCATCTTGTTCATTCATTTTGGTGAGTCATCTATTTTTTGATGTTTCATTTTGGTGAGCCCGACTTATTGAACATTGTAGTTTTCTATTTTGGAGTCTTTCCTTGCATCCTAGGTTAGATATTGAATTCATTTCCATTCATTTGCATTGAATTAGGTCTCATTTAGGGTGTCCTAATTTCCATTCAAACTTGCATCTTAGCTAGGGTTTTAGAATTACATGGTTTTGAATTCTTTAAATTTGAAAAAATACAAAAACAAATAAGTCATTTTGCATGTCATTTAGATCTCATAAATTTGCATTCAAAAATTTAAAACAAAATTGCATTTCAAACTAGGTCTTTACATTCATCATTTCATTACCTTTTCAAATTGCATTTCATAGCACATTTACAAAATTTTGAAACTAAATTTTACTATTACAGACCTGAAATTGAAACAAATTGAAAAAATCTTAAAAATCAATCAAAAATAGTTAAAAACCCTAATCTAGGACCCATTTTCCCCAAGTGGTGAATGAGTCCCTAATCAAATTTGAACTGCATTTTATGGCATCTAAAACTCATTGAAAAACACTTAAAAATCAGTAAAATAAAATTCAAAAATCCTCATCTAGGAACCATTCACCCATGGTGGTGAATGAGTCCTTGATTAGGTGTTGATATGAAGTTTCTGGATTTTGAAATCTCTATTTTAGGCTTTTATTTGTTGTTGTTACATTTTTATTTTAGTTTTGATTTTTTATTTCAATAAATTCATTAAATATAGCTTAATTTTCTTCATTTAGTGCATTGTCAAAATTCAAAATTGCATTTACAACATTTCATTTTCAGTTTACTACATTGTGTAATTAGTAAAATTGTATTTTTTAGAGTCTAAAAATTGCATTTCATTCTAGGTCATTGCATTCCCTCTTTCCATTTGGGTTTGCACAATAAGTTTGTAAAACTTGTATGAGCTTTACAACTTGGTTTCCTATTAGCAATACTATTGTAAGATGTAGTTTGAGGCTCATGTCATCACATGATATTTCACTCGCCATGGCTATTGGGTTTCCTAGCTCTATTTCTGATAGTGTTGATAATCAACCCTCTATGGCTCATAGTTTGCACACTTCATCCAATGACTTCACCTCCTACAACCAATGTGCTTAATGTTAACAATAATGTCCCTACCATCACCACTTGTACTCAAGCTTTGGGGTGCACCCAAAGCAAAGGTGGAATTCCAATTCCATCTTCTACAATACCGATGTCCATTCCTACATGCACTAATACTCAACCTACCACAACCTTTCAGTGTACTGCAACCTTTCAACCTACCAAAACCCTTCAACCTACCACAACCTTTCAACCTACCACAACCTTTCAACCTACCACAATAATCACACCTACTAGCAATGTGTACACTTCCTTAGGTATTTCCACAAGGAATCATTTTAGGTTTGTGCATTCAAATAAAATATCTCCTCAACCATCCACCTTCACCAACTTACAATTCACTTTCCCTCCACATACACACACTAATCTACCTTATTCCACTCCATCTTACAGTCACAATGATGCTTTCCTTAACTCACTTTTACAAAATATGACATCCCTTCAACAACAAGTTGTAACCTTACAAAAAAAACAACAGTCAACCTTCACAATACATCACAACCAATATGCTATCCTTGGATATATTAAGAGCACAAACGCCACAAGGTATAGAGGTTCCCTGATTCAAGAAATATGGTGGGAAAGGAGATCTCGTTAGCCATGTCTTTGCTTTTACAGCCTTGTGTAGCAATTTCATTTTTGAAGATAAACTAGTTATTTCCTAGATCCTTATAGGATACTACTTTAGAGTGGTTCTCTTCTTTACTGAATAATTCAATTGGTTCATTCAATGAACTTGCTGATGCATTTTATAACCACTTCCATATTCACATGGGTCCTAAGATGGCCCTTGTTGATTTAATGGAATGCAAACAAAAAGATGATGAGAAAGTGATTGATTTTAGAGCAAGATACCAAACACTTTATTCACAAGTGAACATTAAGATTCTTGATGTCGACCTTCAATGAATTTTCATTGCCAACTTACAAAAGAAACTTCAAAGAAAACTTGAAATGTTGATATTTTCATCCTTTAAACAACTGTGTAGTGTCGAAAAATGGGCCCCTTGACATTTTCACACTCATTTGGGTCCTCCTTATGGATTTTAGCTTAATGTTTCCTTGATTTAGTGTTACAATGTGGATAACATATTCACATTAGGTTTTGGCCCCTTGTGAACTAATGAAATTTAATGGTACCTTGCTAAAGTGTTGTGAAGTGTTGTAACACACTTTCACACTTTTCTAGGGTTTTATCAATTAACTAAGCATAATAAATATAATTTTAATCATAATCAACCTTAATCTTGCCTTATTTGGAGTGTTGTAAACTGTTGTAACACACTTTCACATTCCTCTAGGATTGTCATTAATAATTGGGATTTTTTATGCTTTAATTGGCCCTATTTTGCATCCACAAGCCTCATTTATTGCATCTTTTTGAGGATAATCCCAAAACCAATCACCAATCAGTAACCAATCATAATTCAGGTGTTTATGGCTTGTGTGGCCTAGATTTAGTGATCTGGGACTCATTTTCCACCTTGGGTGAAAGAGTCCCACCTAGATTTTTGGGTCCCAAAACTATTTTTACACCTTTCTAAGCACTTTTGATTTTTGGTCCTACACATTATGCCAGATGGGACTCATTCACTATCTTGGGTGAATGAGTCTTGTGTGGCCCAAAAATGAAATTAATTTAAATTCTTGGAGGGATTTTATCCTCCTAGATCTGATGTCAGCTTGTAGTGTTTTAATATTGAGAATTCATGCATAATTAAGTATAAATACAAGGTTCTTTCATTCATTTTCACCTAAGAATTTTGTGAGAACATTCTTAATGGAAATTTGAGTTCACAAGAGCATTCAAGGGTAGAATTATTCATCAATTGTTGCAACAATTCTAGATCCATCATCATGGCAAGGTTCTAATTGCATTATTTGATGTTCATGCTTCATTATCTTATTTCATCATGTTTGGTTTAATTACCTAAATGGGGTTTGACCAAGGAAAACCCCCATTCCCTAACAATCAACAAGTTTTTCTCCCTCTCTTTGTGTGATTGTAGATCTAGGTGCTTTGAATACTTGGAGATCATTAAAGATTAGGTTATAAACTTTTTGGAGTTGTCTCCCCATTTGCAAGGTCAAAATATTCACTAAAAGGTCATCTACAGCCCCAAAATCAGGGTTCTAGATCCAAGAACCTAGAGAAGCAGAAAAAATAGATTGAGAGGTGTAGATCAGAACCTTGAATTTCCAAAAAATCCAAACTAGACTCATTCACCACAAGTGGTGAATGAGTCCCACTGTAGGATTTTTTTAAAGATCTTTGTAGATTTGGATACCCATTTGGCTGAAACTTGATCCTATGCACAAACCCAAATCTGGGACTGATTCACCCAGAATAGTGAATGAGTCCCACTAGGCTAGAAAATTAGGTTTTTCAAGATTTTACAACTCCATTCCATCTCCAAAAAGTTTCTAGGTGCACGCTTTCTATTTTACAATTTTTTGTTTTGCTTTGTTTGCATTTCCAAGTCATTTAGTGAAGCATTACATCAAACTAGGTTTTGCATTTCATCTTGCATTCCATTGTCTTTTCCAAGTCTAAACTTGGTGGTGAACCCCTCTTCTAATCTGAAATCATACCCTAGGATACCCTATTGTTAGATCTCTTGCCTCTATTCTTAGGTTGAGATCTCTAGGGTCATCCTTGAATGTGAAGTATAGAAGCTTGTTGCCCTAGGTCCTAAAACCCTAAGTGGCAAAAAAATTATATGTTCCACTATGTACAACCCTTCATGATTATAAAAATATGACTTGGGGTCATGATGTGAAAAATACCCCTAGTTGTCTTGAAAAGTCCAAATCCACAACTCAAAATAGTTACAAACCTTTCAAGAATAAAAATACGGGCTTTTTACAACTGAATTCCCCTCAACCAAGTCAACAAACCAATAACCAAGTGGCTACTATAAAAATGAAAAATTCTTTTGGGGATAGGAATAGAGAGTTCACTCTTCTACCCAATACCCTTCATAATACCATGTTGCAACTTATTAAAAAGAACATGCTTACCTTAACTCATGTTAAAGAGCATGATCCTAATATGCCATTGCTCGTAGGATTTTGACAAAACTCTTATTGTCATTATCACCAACAAAATGGGCATGGTACAAAATATTGTATGCATCTTAAAAGTCTTGTTCAAGACCTTATTGGCACTAATCAACTTCAAATCAAGGGTGTGAATGATCAAGGTAATAAGTCTATAGCCCCTCCTAACCAGAATTTACAAATCTTTGCTAATTGCATGTCGAAGCACACCATTTCATTTGTCAAAGCTAATGAAATGAAGAATGATGTGATGAATTTTGACATGGATGATGAAAGCATAAAAGATGAAAATGTGGATAAAACAACTAAAGCAGTGTCATTTATCGAAGCTAGACCTTGTAAGGACTCAACTAAAAATCCTCTTGATATTGCTTTCTCACAAAACAACATACTTAAATGTGCATGTGATGGTCCTTTTTACATAGCTAGTTGAATCAATGATAATCCCACTAATGGGATATTAATTGATCCCATATGTCGAGAGAATATGATCACTGAAGAATTTCTATTTGTGTGTGAACTCTATCAAGATACATATGATAAACCAAAAGCATGGATCAATATGCATAATGGTTTTTCTTGTCCTACAATTGGCTCAATAGATCTCCCTTTAAAAGTTGGATGAAAAACATTAAATGTCTCATTCACCATCATCCCACAATCATACCAATTTCATGTGAAGTTTGGCTATCCATGGCTTTGCTCCATGAATGTTGTCCCTTTGGTTGGGCATAAATTCTTAAAGTTTCCATTTGGAAATTATATCTTTATTGTGCATCATAGTGGGTTTAATCTTGCATCTTCCTGAGGGAACTTTTCATTAGATTTCTTCTAGTCTAAGCCTATGGAATCTATTAAATCTCTTGAGGAATTCTTTTTCAAATCATATCAAAATTTCAAGGAAAAGAACATATCATAATTATCCCTTCGAAACATGCCTCAACCTATGACTGAACAACCTATCCTTGAAGAAACAATTATTTAACTATAAAACATCCAAGAACAACCTATAACAAATCCTCCTACAATTTCTTATAAGAGACCATGAGATAACCAAAGAAATCTCCTTGTCCCTCCTAAAATTAAGCAAGTTTGCAAAGCTAAAGAGAAAGTGGTTGAACAACCTATCGTGGTTCCTTTTTTTTCTACCATAAAGGAAGAGAAGAAACCTATGATTGACAAACACAATCTTACACAAACAAAAATTGACAATAGATTGAAATGAAACTAAAATGCTAGAGAGCATAGACATAGATGTCGTGCTATTGCTTGTATCTTACAAACTAAAGAAGACAAGAACAACATAGAAAATCAAAATTCAAACTTACCTAAAGCAATGAATCATGATTATATACCCTCACCACAACATAAACAAGAACATTCCATGGAAATTGTCATTCGACCTCCCATTGCGATTAATCTAGATGATGAAATTGATATTGCAAAGATTGATGAATACATTGTTCTCCTCTTCTATGAACTTAAATGACAAACCTCCTAAAAATAGTTTTGAACATGGTACTTCCCATAGTTCAGCACTTGCCATTGTCCCTTTCGCTAGTTGTCTACCTTCCATTTATACAGATTGAGATTGGGATGCGAACGAACTGCTATAGGTTGACTCGCATGTGCCTTACTAGTCTTTTTCTTTTTCATGTTTCTTTATGTGATTGCATGTGCATAATGTGATCCCCCGTGATGTTTCATTTGATGTATCTATCCCTCTTTTCATGCATTCCTCTATATGTACCTACTTTCTTCTCTATGTTGTAAGCATTTTATCTTTTTCATTTGTCTTATTTTTTCCTTTTGGGGATGATGCAAGGCGTTGAGACATTTAGGTCTCTTCCATGTTGACTCAAAATATTTTCCTTTATCTTCTTCATTTGTCTCGTGTTTTCCCTTTGGGGATGACACAAGGTGTTGAGACAGTTAGGTCTTTTCCATGTTGACCTAAAAGGCTTTTTCTTTGTTTTCACTCTCTTTGTGTCAGTCTTCTAGTTCTATGAGTATTTGGGGAATGATGATAGTTCTGAGCTCTTTAACAACATTGTAGCAAAGACATACTAACCCAAAATCCATAGATCCCTTATGTATTTTTGGGGGAAACACTTCCTTCCTATTTCATGGCATAGATTTATTTCAGAAACATGATTTGGCATAGGGTTTTCCAAGGAAAGCTCTCATTTCTTAGGAGAAAACATTGGCTACTTTAAAGCAATTGCTCACAGTAATGGTGTTAGCAACTTCTTTAAAGTGGGGGCATACATCAAATACATCTTTCAACATATTTCATGGCATTATTTTCTTTATTCTTGTGATGTTTCCTTCTTCTTGGTGGTGTCATTGGGTTTGATGTCCTCCAATAGCACAATATTTCCAAGCATGCAATCTCCCTTAGTAGCATGATGTGAATGAGGGGCATTCCATAAGTGGCAATGATATGATACTCTTTTACTTGTCCTCACTTGGAGACATTAGGCATGTTGTTCCCTAAGAAGAAGACCTTGCATGAACAAAGAAAAATACTCTTTAACAAAACCCTATAGACATAACATTCAAAAGCATTCATAAGAGCATAGCATTGTGGTGCCTTATCAAAGTTGTTAGGAGGATAACTTCAGTATTGTATGGGAGGCTAATATGACTCTCTCATTTTCCACCTCATTGGGACAACTCACCTAGTGGATGACCTAAGGTTCCACTACCCTAGAGTGAGCATGCACGTTACAAACAAATAGCCTAGACCTAGTCCACATAGTGTTGGACAAACTGTCGAAGCTTGATCCTTTTTCTTGGACAAACAACCACATTTGACATTGTGTTGGAATGGTTGAGCTTGATCCTTTGTTTTTATTTGTTTTTATTGGTCTTTGATAGGGTTTTATTGTGTATCTTTGTTATTGTTGCATACTTAAGCATCTTGAATGTCTAATTTAGTGTAAGTTTTTCATGGGGGAAAACTCTCACTAAAGTGGGGGGAAAATGTAGCATAAAAAAATGTAACCCTTTTTCACACTTAGTTTGGGAATTAATAATTAATGATAAAATGTACTAAATTATGCCTTATTTGGGGTGTTATAAAGTGTTTTATTTCACTTTCACACTAATCTAGGGCTTTATTAATTAATTGTGGTTAATTAGAGCTTAATTGGCCCCTTTAATTCAAATTTAAATTAATTGATACCCATTAATGATATTGCATAAAATTTAAATTGGAAAAGTTGGAGTCCTAAAAAACTATGTTAGGACCCATTCACCACTTTAGGTGAATGGGTCATCCTAACCTATGACACCCCTTTTTTGGAATATTTGAGGTGGGTTTTTTTTGTTATTTCATCTCCTCAAAGCTAGGTCCTAGAAAATTGTGCTAGGACCCATTAACCACTTTGGGTGAATGGGTCCTCCTTACCTAGGACACCCTTTTTTGAATTTATTTGTTGCAGGATTTTAATGATTTTGAATCCTATATATGATGTCAACTTGGATTATTTGAATTTTTGGGTTAATCCTTAGATTTAGTATAAATATAAGGTTAATTCACATTGTTTCATCCTAATAAGAAATCCTAATAAATTTATGAGATCAAGAACAAGAGCATTATAGAGAATTTCAAAGGCATTCAAAGGTAGATTATCAAGGTTTTATTGTAGTGATTCAAACTCATATCATCATGTCAAAGGCATAGTGCATCAAGCATGCAGTTGAGATAATGTGTTGATGTAGTATTCAAGATCCAAGTCAAGCATTGATTCACATCCAATTAAAAATCAAGATCTACATTCTACATGTCCACTTCATGTTAGTTTACAAATTTACATTCCAAGACATCTTCTAAAGTATCATCATTTCATTTTTCATGTTTCATGTTCATTATTTCATCATAAGGTTTAACTACCTAAATGGGGTTTGACCAAGGAAAACCCATATTCACTAACAATCAACAAATTTTTATCCACTTTGGTGTGTGTTTGCAGATTCATAGGTTGAAGATCAAGTGGAGAACAAGATTGAAGAAAAATTGTTGAAGTTTTCAATTTTCAAAGTTGTCATCTACATTGCAAGAGCATGAAACAAAGATAAAAAATTTGTTTCAAAATTTTGGGAGCTAAGCATTAAGTAGTTGGAAGTGTAGGCATCAAGGAATAGAACCTAGAATTCAGTTTTAAAAAACCCTAAATGGATCCATTCGCCACTTGGGGTGAATGAGTCTTCAGTGACCTAGAAACAAGTTTTCAACAAGGCACATATTGTTTTAACCTCTCAAAACTTCCCTTCTTGTTGCTATAATAGTTAGAATTTATTTTTGATTGTTATTTAAGCATTTTAGCCCTCATAATTGAGTGAAACATCCCTAAGAAAAACATAGTGGTTTATCATCTTTTTCATTCATTTTGATAAACCCTATTTTTATATGTTTCTTGAGTTTCTTCAGATTTTGGTTTGCTTGAGTTTTTGTTTTGGTATCTCTTTGCTTCAAAATTCATTGGCATAATCAAATTTACAAAAATTAATTTTTCATCTCATGATTAGATGCCTAGAAATTCTCATAAAATATTGATAATATAACTTGATGTAAATAAAAAATAAATTCATGGTAAAAACTAGGTAAATGAGGCAGTGACGCATTTTCCCTGCAATTAAAAAAAATTAGGATAAGAGGGGGGCTTGAACTTGCTGATGGGGCATATTTAAAAATAAATGAACATATCTAACTGCATGGAGGCACCTATTACCAAAGAATAAAATGCAAGGATTTGTTTGTAAATTTCCAATGAGAATGTGAAGAGAAAGGAAGCATATTGAGTCAACAGATATGCATTTCAAAGACAGTGTGGATAATAGAAAATCCTTGGATAAAAAGGAATAAAAATTGACAAGTAAGCAATCAGTTGTTAAGTGCATAGAGGCATATGAATGGATTGATTGTCCTTTTCTTTTCATAAAAAATGTAGATTGGAAGACAATAAAATCAATAAAAGTCTTAAAAGTTGTTTGTTTTTCATCATTCCTTTTCTCCTTCCAAGATAGAGGGTGTGGGAAGCATGTTGTGTTAATATTTTATAAAATAAAGACCCAAAGGGGGGTCGTGGGTGCTAGAGAGTGAAGGTTAATAGTGAGGAGAGAAGATCAATGGAGTGAAAGCCAAGTAAAGGTGAAGATGGCAACAATTTCTAGTGGAAGGGCATGCAACAGGTGAAGAAATGTGGATCACTGCAAAAAATGTGCAGTAATAAAATAATAGAGAGGCTAATAGATTGTGAGAGAGGCCAATAAACATTAAAAGAGAATGGTTGTTTTGCAAGGAAACTTGGAGAGAGTTGAGGTGTAGTAATGAATGGAATAAATGGAGGCATATTTAGCACTGAATTGATTTAAGGCACAAAAATTAATGGGAAGTTAGTTTATAGAAATAGAGCACATTAGGGGTGAAAAATAAAGGCTTTTGAAAAGGCTTGTGAAGGCCTTCATTTTTTTGTAAACTTTGCTTACAAATTTCAAATATATTGTGTTGATTTTCATTGATAAAACCAAGAATTTTTTGTGTAATATTAATTTTGTTTTGGGTAGCAAATTTCATTGCCATGGAATTGTGAAATAGGCTAGAAGTTTGAAATTTTCTTTTTGAGTTGGTCGAATCAAGAAATTGTTGTAGTTTTTTGCATCAATTGGTATCAAAGCAGGAAATCTTGAATATGGAGAGTATCCACCAAGAACTATGGGAGAGAGTAACAGTTGTGGAGAGCTCAAAAGAATTGTTGTAGGTGTGTCTGGAGTCCTGAACCATTGAGAGTTAAAGCTATTGATTGAAGAGATGTCGCCACAAAGAGGAAGACTCAGATTAGAGGTTATGTTGGAATGGTTTCAAGACATGATAATGGATGAAATAAAAAATGATTTTAGAAATGAGATGAATTTATCTATTCATATTACAAGAGAACCCAAGAATGAGGAAGAAATCAAAGAGCAAGAATAGGGAAGAAAGGAAGAAAAGGAACGACTAGAGGATGCCAAACAAGAACAATTTTTGAGGGATCTTTCAAGAGTTAGGAAAATAAATAAAATAGATGTACCAAATTTTTTTGGAACATTAAATCCAAAAGAGTTGATCAATTGGATTGGAGAGTTGGAGGAGTACTTCAAAATGGAGGAAATTAGAGACCAACAGCAAGTGAAGATAGCCCAAACAAAATTGAAATGGCATGTTGCTTTATGGTGGAAAGGGTTGTAGAGAGAGAAGGAAATGGATGGAGATCCCTGAATAATGAGATGGAACCAAATGGCTACAAAGTTGAAGAGAAAATTCATTCTTGGAGATTTAAAAATGGAGCTTTTCAAAAAGCTACAAAATCTGAAACAAAAAGAAATGAGTGTAAAAGATTACATAGGAGAGTTTTAAAAGTTGGCTATTTGATCAGGAAGGCACAAAATAGATAGGGAGAAGGTAGCTAGGTAGGTGAATGGCTTAGAGTTTAATATTCAGAATGAAATGAGTATGCTGAAAATTACCATAGTTGAGGAAGCATACCAATATGGGTTGAAGGATGAGGATAAATTAATGAGAAGACAAATAAACAATTTCAAAAGTTAGGGAATATTTGCAACTAAAAAGGGGCAAGCGAGCAGTAGCAAATGAAAGTGGGTCGAAGAAGAATTCAAGCCCAAATGGAGTAAAGAGGTGAGCCAAAACACCAAATAAAATGATGTATCAACAAGAGGATGTGATAGTAGCAACAAAGGGTTTCCTTTATATGTTACCAGTGTGGAGAAGTTGGTCATTGTGCTTTCAAGTGTCATGAAATACAAGAGGGCATCAAGAAGAGTGCAACAAGAAACCACTTGGCACAAGAAGATGAGGAACATAATGCATCACCAAAAGGAGAAGACTCAAAATAAGGTGAATCTCTCATGATGAGGAGAGATTTGGTGAACACAAAGGCTATTGGGGAGGAATCATCTCAAAGGAGGAGTCTCTTTCAGACTGCATGCAAGGCAGGAGGTAAGTGTTGTAAAGTTATAGTAGATAGTGGCAGTACAAATAACTTAGTTTCAGAGGAGATGGTAGAAAAGCTAATATTGAAAAGGACTAAGCATCCTAGTCTATACAAAGTTTCTTGGTTGCAGAAGGAGCATGAAATGACTTTGAGTGAGCAGTGTTTAGTTAATTTTTAGATTGGCTCTTATAGAGATGAGGTGTTGTGTGACATGATGCCTATGAATGATTGCCATGTGTTGTTGTGTGTGCCATGCCAATTTAAAAGGGAGGTCATCTATGATGGTAGGAAGAATGTTTATACCATTAAGAAAGATGGGAAGAAGTTTATGTTGAATTCTCTAAAAGAGAAGGAAAAACAACTAAAAGAATCTAGCCCTATTGTTTGTTGTAGTGCAAAGAAGAAATGAGTAGAGAAAGTGGATTAAAGTGAGTGCAGTGATTTTCAACCACTCAAAGCATATTTTAAAAGGGTAGGGAAGATTGAGTTATGATTTATTACAACAACACAATAAAGGGATAAAGACCAGCAGGCCAAAAGAATCTGAAGGGCATAAAGGTGGACCAGTGGTAAGAAGTTGCTTAGAGAAACAAGATAATGCCAGTGGAGGTGGCTCAAATGTTGAGGATGAGCAGAAGTGTAGAAGAGGGAAGGATCTCATAGAGAAGGAGCAACTATGGATAAAAAATAAACATGGGAATATTGTACCATGCACCTTCAATGTTCCTTGAGTTGATAAACACCGGATATGCATTTCAAAAGACAATGTGGATAATAGAAGATCCTTGGATAAAAAGGAATAAAAATTGATAGGTAAGAAATAATTTGTTGAGTGCATAGAGGGATACGAATGGATTGAATTTCCATTGATTTTCATAAAAAATGTAGATTGAAAGACAATAAAATCAATAAAAGTCTTAAAAGTTGTTTATTTTCATCGTTCCTTTTCCTCTTCCAAGATAGGGGGGACAGAAGAAGCATGTTGTGTTTTAGGATTTGATAAAAAAAAGAGCCAAAGGGGGGTCACAGGTGCTAAAGATTGAAGGATGGTAGTAAGGAGAGAAGATTGGTGGAGTGAAATCCAAGTAAAGGTAAAGATGGCAGCGATTTCCAATGGAAGGGCACACAGTAGGTGACAAAATGTGGATCACTATAAAGAATGTATAGTAATAAAAGAACAAAGAAGCCAATAGATTGTGAGAGAGGCTAATAAACATTAAAAGAGAATGGTTGTTTTGCAAGGAAACTTGGAGAGAGTTGAGGTGTAGCAATGAATGGAATAAATGTAGGCATAATTAGCACCAAATTGATTTAAGTCACAACAAGTAGTGGGAAATTAATGTTCAAAGACATAGCACATTAGGGGTGAAAAAATGAGGTTTGCAAAAATGATTGTGAAGGCCTTAATTTGTTTGTAAACTTTTCTTGCATATTTCAAATATATTGTGTGGATTTTCATTGATTAAACTAATAATTTGTGTGAAATATTAATTTTTTTTTGGGTAGCAAGATTTCATTGCCATGGAGTTGTGAAATAGGCTTGGAAGTTTGAAATTTTCTTTTTGAGTTGGGTCGAATCAAGAAATTTTTCTAGTTGTTTGCATCATATGTTGAAAAGGTTAAACATATTTTTTGAAGCCTTTGGTGTTTAGATATGGGTCAATGTAGGATCATGGGGGTCCAAACTAGGCACTTAAGTGGCAATGAAAATTTAGAAAAATAGAGTTAGGCAACGTGACATAGAAATTTGAATAAGTTATTAACATAATTTGAAAACTATGTGTGAATAGAATTTGTAGCAAATTAATTGTAGTTTCTAAGATACTATTCCTTTTTTGGAAAAAAGTAAATCTATTTGGTGAAAACTTGAAATTTCAATGTAGTAGTACTAAATGTTAAAGAAAAAAGAAAAAGTAGGTGTATTTCTGACCAACCTAAGTATAAGAAAAAATAATATTATTTTTTGAAACTTTCAATATAAGTAGAGGACACATGCCTGGATGTGGCACAATTTTTTTGTATTTTTTTTTAAAGTAAATAATTAACTTTATGATTTTTTTTTAAATATTAAAATGTGTTTGTCTGACCACCATAACTTGGTCAAAATTTTATGAAATTCGATTTTTCTTTTTTATATCCTATAGTATGGGAAGCACAAAATGTGATGCATTTTTTGGATTCAAAAAATGTGAAATCGTTTAAGAATTATAGATAACTTTCAATCAGCCTATCAATCAAGACTTTAGTCAGAATGTATGTAGAAAATTAATAATATTATATATTTAATTCCAAATAAAGTATATCTTATATTTTTGGAAAGCTAACAATTTTCTCAATAAATTTTTTTCATTTCATCAAATTTAGATAAAAAAGTCATTAGCCACTTTTTTGTCATATCGCCTCTCTTTAGACCCCCAGGATCTTGCAATCACCCGTATCTAGTAGTAAACCTACTCTTCTAGGTTGGGATAATTTCCTAACACAATGGGTAAATAATAAAGGGTGGAAGTTGGGGGGTCAAAATTCAATTGTAAAATACTTGGGAGTCCCTTTTGCTATTGTGTGAACCCTTTTCCTAGTACCTACAAAACAACATGAATAAACAAGTTAAACAAGGAATTGCAAGCTAAAACAAGGATTCCCCATGAAATCCATTTACAACAATTAAATTAGGAAGAAAATAATGAACTTAATGGAAATACCAAAAAAAATATTGAATCCTAATTAGAATAGCAAACACATGATCCCATGGGGGAATTGGTGCCAATTTGATGTGAAAATTGGCCCTTTCCCAATTCCTAAGATGCAAACTTGATGTGTTGATGAAGATTTGATCCACTTCGTTGATGTTTGAAGAGTGTTCCAAGCTAAAATCTGCAAAATCTAACTATGATTCAACAATGATTGATGAAATTTGATGGATATTTGGGCATGGTAACTTTGCATAATTTGTGGATGATCAAATGAGGATATGAGATCTTTATTTATAGAATGTCAAGATGGATGAATGTCCAAATTTGAGCAATGTGGGACTAACATTCATCCAATGGAAAGATGCCACTTGCCAATCTATGAATGGATGAAGGATATGCAAGATTTGGGGATTGTGCCAATAAATGCATAATTTTGAATTTCAAATTTGTTGAAATGACATGTAAAAGGGAAGGGAAAATGCAATAAATGCCACTTGGCTCAAGGAAAAGGACATGTAAGATGAAGTTATTGCCTTGTTGGATGTACATTTTGATTTAGAATTTTTAAATTCAAATTAATAGAATATTCCAAAAGATGCATTGTGAGGAAAATAGAGATTTAATAAATGAATTAAATATATTTTCATGTGCAACTTGCATTATCTAGAGGATGGGACATGAGATGAGATTAAATTAATTAAGGGTTACTTAATTTAATGAGAGAGGTTAGATGATGTGACCTATTTGACTCAAATTTATGGATTTATTTAAATCAAATAAGAGAAGAATATGATAAGAGATTAATTAAATAAGGATTTTGATTTATTTAATTAAAAGGGATGGTGTTAGATTAAATCAAATAATGTTTTAATTTATTTAATTTAATGGATAGACCTTTAGAGATTTAATCAAATAAATTGATTATTTAATTAAATAGGGATAATTAGATCAAAATGATTAATTTAATTAACACAAGAGATTGACTTAATTAGATAAAATGATTTATTCAATTAAGAGAGGAATATTGATGAATTTAATCAAATAAGGAGATTTGATTAAATGGTTAGACTGAGGGATGATTGAGGAAGAAACAATATTAGTAAGTTAGGATCAGATGCACAATGTCAATCAGTATATTTTACGTGTCTACATTTTTCCCCTCTTTGAAGCAATGCACTTGTTGTGTTGGTTCAAAGAATAAATGATCTCGATCAATGCCAAAATTTTTTGATATTTAAAAACTTGCCCCATTGCTACCTAGCAGGAGAGAATATGCTAATATAATGCACCCTCAAGAGATTGGACGAAAATTCCAATTTTTGGGTGATCTCGCGAAAAAAGATGACAAAGTATCCAACAGGTTCGAAAAGGATCTAGGAGGCTAAAAACATGTCTAAACACAATAAAACATTAAAAAATAAGCCTCAACTAGATTAAAAAAAGGTTCAGGGGTCCAAAACCCTAACAAGATAGCCAATTACGGTGAAAAAACCCTAATTTTCATGCTTAAATGGGGCCCAAGGGGTCACTTTCAAGTCATTTTCAAACACCTCCAATAGTATCCTCAAGATTTGAGATCAGACCTCCTAATGATATGGTGCAACAACAACTTCCCTTGCACATTTCAGATTGAGTTTAAACATACCAGCGGCCACCTGGCATTGGGGCATCGATAATTGGTTCTTACACGAGCTTTGTCCTTCATCTATTACTTCAATTAATGCCTTAAAGAGTTGGTCCACCTATAGCGGTGCTATATAGCACGCTCAAAAGTCAAACTATGCCACTACGGCTAAATAGTGCCACCGTGGTGCAGTTTGGAGTTTAGAAACTCTGACGTTGAGCTCAAGGCCGGCAGGGGGATTTAGAAAGTGCGACGCGACAACATTAATTTTGTCCAAAGTGCACCGCTGGGAGGGAAATTGCACCATGGTGGTGTGATTTGGCTCTTTTCATCCCTAGTGTCAGAGTTTGATTAAAATCAGACTACAATGCCATCATGGGTTGCACTGCTGGGGAATTTTTTTGAATTCTCAATGAAGAATTTTTCAAAAAGTTTAACATGATGACCTTCCTTGATGCAGGATGGGGCAAGGGAGCTCTACTCCTGAGAGCATAGGTCGCGGGACCTAGCTGGCTATCTGCGAGACCTAAGCAATAGGGACCAGGACCAACTCTAGATTGCGGGGTTGTGGCACATTGCATATGTGGCATTGATTCACACTCACTTAGGGATGTTGTCAGCGTTGGCCGAGAGATGGCATAGTGAGACGTCTTCATTCCATCTTCCCATTGGTGAGAGCACCGTCACTCTAGAGGACATTTGGCAGATTTTATGGTTGCCTATTCATGGTCTCCAAGCAATCTTTGATATGGATGAGGGATGGAAGGCTTGCTTCTGAGTCCTTTCTACAGATGAGATTTTCTTCTGTGAGGGGAAGATAGAGCTTGAGCACCACATGATCTTGGAACCTCCCTACCATTGGGTGATTGCAGCTATCATTTCAAGCCTTGTTGCCCCTGACAGGCGAGGGCGATATTTCAGTCCTGACTAGGGATACTACTAGGAGTGGATGGTCCAAGACATGCCAGTTCATTTTGCATGGGGGCCTATTCTGCTAGCTTCACTATATAGAGACCTCCATGAGTATGTTTACATGGACAATAGAGTGCTGGGAGTAGGGGTGACCCTACTTCATGTTTGGGCATGGAAGCACATTATTGTGCTCCAGCCACACACCATTTTAGTTCTGATGGGGCTAGATGATCTCCTCATGGCAAGATATAGAGACACTGTTTCTTTCACTCACACTAGCGAGCATAGGATCCCCTCCTGGAGGAGGGTTTTAGATGAGATGCAAGTTTTTACTTGGTGCCCCTACCTCAGTTGGCCTTGATGGGCCAATGATGTTGACCAAATTTTTCACTACTGCTAGGACTGGTATATGCAGGGGTGGGAGCATACCATGCTCGAGAGGTACCTACCCAGGCGCATGTAGTGTCAATTCGGGGAGCCACAAGATCATCCCGATGACAATTATGTAGATGTCTTCACTCACACCATGACACAGGTGTCATGGGGGTGATATATTCTTGCTTCAGAGGTAGTGGACAGTTTTCGATAGTTGGTAGCCTAGCCATGGGCTTATGATTAGGGTTTAGTAGATCCAGGTACCACTCAGGCCTACAGGGATTGGTTTCAACCTCCAATTTGGCTGATGATTCCAGGTGCAGTCCCTGATGTGTGGAGAGTCAGAGGTAGAGGGGGAGGATGAGGACAGAGAGCCAAGGTTCAACAGGATCCACCACTTGTGCCTCTAGTCCAGCCAAGGTAGGGGGATGTTCATATGTAGGACCAGCAACATGAGCCACCATGAGGTGAGGATCAGCCTCGAGTACAGCCATAGGTGCAGCCAGCAGTGCAGGAAGATGTAAGAGACACTTTGATTGCATAGGTGTAGGCCTAGGTCCAAGCCTTGATAGCTGAGAGAGATCGGGCAAGGGCCAAGATAGATCAGGCTATTCATCAGAGACAAGCTATAGAGATACATGCAACCACTAAGCTAGGTCGGAGATAGTAGATAGAGAGTATGACAACCTCCTCCTCCTTGGGTACGATGTTAGTTCAATCCTACAAGGATGTTATCCAAGAGGTAGAGTATTACCGATGGGCCTACCATGATGTTGTACCTAGAGAAGAGTGGGTCCTAGAGTACTCAGAGTAGGCTAGCCATAGACTAGCAGAGGGTCATGGTGATAGGGGCGAGGGCAGCATTCATAGGGACTGAGCTTGATCGAGATGTTATGCTACTTTTTGTGCCTTATGGGCTCATTTTTGATGCCCAGATGGGCCTTTTGTACTAATTAACATATATGTACAGTGATTTGATTTATTCTTTGTACTATGAAAGTTGATGATATTGATGATATATATATGAGCCGACAATGATCTTGATGTGATGCATTGTGTTCTCTTTATTTATGTATGTATGGTTCTTCTATATGTTATGGATGCATTTATTTCTAATGATGTATGAATTATGATTATGACTAACATATCTATATTATGTTGATGCAAATGGGATAATCTAATATTTGATATGGATTTTAATATGCAAAATGATATGATCTATGGTGCACGTGTGAAATGATGTGTGAATTATGCTTATAAAATGTTTATGAATGGATGTATGTTTTTGTTTGTAATGAATTTTATACGTTCATACCTATGTGGAATGATTTATGCAATGAATGGTTTATTTATGAGATGATATGGATGATGACATGTGAATGCGATGGTCGTGATATAATGCAAATGAAATGCTGTTAATGCAAATGAGATGGTTTTATGATGATGTAATGTATGTGATGCATTTAACAGGATGTGATGTTATGTTAATACAAAGTAATATGACAATGCGTAATGTAATATGAATGTAATGGGATAATGCCATGATGCTATGCAAGTATGTATGCGAATGAATTAAATGCTTAAATACCTATTGTTCATGATTATGCAAAAATGATTATGAAATGCTTCTGTAAATGTTTATATGATGATTTAGATGTAATGTGATGTATTTAATGTAATGGATGAAATGCAATGAAATGGATGCATCTATTTTTAAAAAAATGCATATGATGATATATTTATATGATGATGGAAATGCGATGTATATATTTCCTATATGATATGTGTATGCAATATGCTAATGATTTGTGGATGCAGGATCAATGACGATGATGATGATGATGAAATGTCATAGTACCTTGTTAGTGCAGTTAGCCAGGAAAGAAGAAATCATTTCAACAAGACACAAGATGATGAAAATGCAAATGATGATGATGATTATTATTTGCCAAGGAATTGGGATTTTCAAAGGGCCATATTTTCTTATGTTTGATAACACACCTAGTATGATGCATCAAGGTATAAAAAACCAGGATGGCATTGTACCTAATGAGATGGACTTTGACTTGACAAGCAAATAGGAGTATCCTTGTTCACACCTGACATACAGAAACCTTGCTAGGATGCACTTTAGAAGTTTCAAACATCTTGGACCAAAACACGGAAAGGTAAACCTATCCATGTAATAGTCAACAAGTTTCCCTAAACCTCCTTCATACATACCTAACAAAGCAAGTATTCACTGAGGTTATATTACAAGAATGCCTAACAAGCATAATAGAAAAAAGATAATGATCGTTGCCCCATTCCTATTTCTCTAAATCATTCATTTGGATATCATCAAGAGGTCCTTGGAATGAGCGCAATAAGATAAGTCAAAAGATGAAGATAAAGCACACAAACAAGTTGATGTTCTTCAATACTGCTAACCAAAGAAGGATGTGTTTTTAAGGATAAGAACCGAAACTATTGCCAAAAGATAATGCCCATTGTAGGAAGGATACATCGTAGGACATGTTAGTGGATGGCAGCACATCATTTTGTTTATCCAAAGTGTTGTTTCTGATAAATAATGTCTGTTTTAGGAAGGATTCAACCTAGGACATGATGTTATCAGATGATTGATATGGGACTGTTTGGATGATGGACTATCAACACAAAGAATTGACCAACTTGTTTACGTACTGACTTAGACCTGAGACTTGATGTTTTGGAGTTTTCCTTTCAACCTGCTAGGCTTGCCCCTAATTGTTTCACCAAGGTTTGAAGATGAAAATCAGTTTATTATGAGTGATGTCATTGCAGGTGCAAATGAGATGAGGTGGATGGAAATTTTTCAAATATTTTGGATGTTTTTGGAGTTTTGCAATGTTTTGAGGTTGTTTTTGGTATTTTTTTGATATTTTGATATTTTGGATTTTTTGAGATTTTGACCAAGAGACTAACCTAAGGACCTATCCTAGGGGCCTTGGGGGTTGATCAACAGATTAGCCTTACCTACGTTATACATGCATAGACCATGTAGTTTGAATCACGACTTATTTTTTGACCTTTTGATTGAATTTTGACTTGTTTTGGGATTTTGATGATTTCTTGGTGTTTTTGGACTTTGTGATGTTTTGATGTTTTTTGGATTTTTTGGTTTTTTGGGACTTTAAGATCATACACAAATCCGATCCGATAAGAACATGCCCCCAGTGTGATGCACTAGACTACTTCGATAAAGGCAGGGCAAACTGACCTTGAGGATGGGCCAAGTAGTACTGGGAGGGATCATGATACGAAAACATGACCAAGCAATGATGCAGATGCGAGTGGATGAGTGATAGATGGAGATATTAATGCGATGAATGATGGAAGCGTAATGGATGGATGATACAGAACAAGACATAAAGATCATGGTGGATGGAAAGTGCTTATTTATGCAAGGTGCCTATTTGCTAGGTTTTCACCAAGGTACTTGCTTGAAGTGCCACCGAAGTAGTTTTCACTAGAGGACAATTTTTTATCCTTTTTCTAATTATTTTTTTTAGATTTTTTTTTTGATTTTTTTGTTGTCGCTAAGATGCCTGTTTTCCAAGTTTTTGCCGAAGTAACCATTTTTTCAGGATATTTTTTGATTTTTTAGATTTTTGGTTCTATACCTTGAAAGATTTAGGCATAAAATTTTTTGAGACATGAGCTATTCATGGGCTCTTGCAGAGGTTCCCCTTTGGGTGTTGATAGTTGATATGCCCTTGATTTGTAACTTGCTATGATGAAGAAAGGTCCTAACCAATTAGGTTTGAACTTTCCTTTGTTGCTTGGGTTTGGGATATTCTTTTGATTTTATTTTAAGACCAGTTCTCCGACTTGGAAAGTCCTACTTCTGATTTTCTTATTGTAGCTCCTTTTGAGTCTATTCTTATAGACTTGCAAATGATTCAAAGTATCTATATGTCTCTCATCCAGTAGCTCCAGCTCATTTAGTCTTGATACTTTGTATTCTTCATCTGTGATGAGGTTTTGTAGTGATATCCTAAGGGATGGGAGCTCGATCTCGATGGGGAGTACTGCTTCGGATCCATAGACCAAGGAGAAGGGGGTGGAACTAGTGGGTGTGCAGCTGCTAGTTCGATATGCCTAGAGAGCAGGATTAAGCTATAGGTGCCAATCACGACCTACATCATTGACTATTTTCTTAAGGATTTTCATAATGGCCTTATTTGTAGCTTTTGCTTGGCCATTGTCCTGGGGATAGTACAGGGTTGAAAAGTGATGTTGGATTTTGAATTTCTCACATAAGTCACAAACCTCCTAATTTTTGAATGGTGTCCCATTATCTGAGATAATGGCTTGTGGGACACCGTAGCGACAAATGAGATAGTTCAGGATAAACTTTGAAATCTACTTCCCAGTTATCTACATCATGGGTATGGCTTCCACCCACTTAGTAAAGTACTCTATTGCGGTTATGATGAATTTGTGGTTGTTAGATGAAGTGGGCGTGATTTTTCCAATAAGATCAAGTCCCCACTGTGAAAAGGGCCATGGTGTGACGATAGGATGAAGCTCTTGAGCTGAAGCATGGATGAGGTCCCCATGCTGCTGAAATTGTAGACACTTTCTAGCATGATCATGTGCTTCTTGTTCCATTGTGAGCCAATAATACCCCATCCTAAGCAGTTTCTTGGCTATGGTCATTCCACTCGATTGCAAACCATAGATACCATTGTGTACTTCAGTTAGAGCGGTTAATGCCTCCTCAACATTTAAGCAGTGTAGTAAGGTACCTTCTATGCTCCTATGGTATAGGGTATCACCTAGGATAACAAATTTGGATGCCTTTTTAACAAAGGTTCATTTTAGGTTTGAAGGTAGGTCGGTAGGTATGACTCCTATTTGAAGGTATGAGTAAATATCATGATACCAAGGATGGCCAGGACCAATGATTTCACACACATATTCTAATTTTGGTACCTCTAATGTGGGATCAAGAAGCTGCTCAATTAGGAATTCATATTTTGGAATGTTGTGAGGGATGTCTAGTAGGGACCCAATTGTTGCCATGACATCTACTGCTATGTTGTTGGTTATATGAATCTACTCAAACATAATTTTGATGAAGGATTCTTTGAGAGTCTCCACCAATATCTTGTATGGAGTGAGATTGGCATCCCTTTTCTAATATTCATTATTGACTTGATTTATGATCAACTAAGAATATCCATATACTTTGAGAGCTATGATGTTCCATTGCACTGCTATCCTGAGACCTATAATCAAAGCCTTTTATTCTGCGATGTTATTGGTGCAAGGAAATTCTAGTTTGTATGACCTTGGCATGCAATCCCCTTGTGGGGTGATGAAGAAAACACCAGCTCCTAATCCATGTTGTGTGTATGAGCCATTGAATTATAGTTTCTAGTGGTTAGCTACGTTGAGATTAAAAATAGATTCATTTGGAAACTTTGAGACAAGAGGATTCTCAGAATAAATAGGTGCTTCTACCAATTGATCTGCAATAACTTGACACTTGATTACTTTCCACTCAACATACTCAATGTCATACTCTGACAATATCATCACCCATTTGGCCATTCTTCATGTGAGCATTGCCTTTGATAGTAAATATTTGAGGGGATCAATTTTGGCGATGAGCTTTATCTTGTGTGCCAACATGTAATGTCTAAATTTTTGAGATGCAAACACTACTATGAGACATACTTTCTCGATGAATGAATAGTTTAGCTCATGAACGATCATTGTCTTGCTGATGTAATAGATAGCCCTCTCCATTCCATTTTCATCATGCTGAGCTAGGAGAGCTCCAAGGGTTGCTTTTGTTGCTGACACATATAGAATCAATGGCTTTCTTAGAATGGGTGGCATTCAAATTGGTGGTGTCAGTAGATATTCCTTGATTTTGTTGAATGCCTCTTCACACTTGGCATCCCATTTGTACGCTACTCCCTTGTGGAGTAAGTGAGAATATTGGTTTTTTTTATCCACCGATTGTGCTATGAATCATCAGATGGATTGGAGTTTTCCTTGTAGACCTCTTAGTTGCTTTAATGTTTTTGGTGCCTCCATCTCAAGAATTGCTTTTACATTTTCTAGATCACCTCGATACCCCTCATTGACATTATATATCCTAGGAGCTTCCCTGATTGTATGCTGAAGACGCACTTCTTTGGGTTTAGTCTAACCTTATACTCCTCCAATCTATCAAAGATGGCACCTAGGGCTGCTATGTGATCTTTTCTCTTTCTTGATTTGGCTAGAATGTCGTCAACATAGTCTTCAACCATCTTATAGATCATGTCATGGAATATCAATGTCATATCCCTTTGATATGTTGCTCCTACATTTTTTAAGCCAAATGGCATCATATTCCAACAATAGGTCCCCCATGGACAAGTGAAAGTTGTTTTATGCTAGTCCTCAGCTGCCATGATCTGATTGTATCCTGAGAATCTGTCTATTAGTGACAACATCTCACGTCCTGCTATCATGTCTACTATCATGTCAATGTCGGGGAGCAAGAAGTCATCTTTTGGACATGCTTTGTTCAAATCTCTAAAGTCTGTGCTAATTCAAATATTTCTGTCAGGTTTTGAAATAGGTACCAAATTTGACACCCATTCTGGGTAATTGATTAGTTAGATGAATCCTGCATCTAACAACTTTTTAAGCTCCATTTTGACCAATAAGGCAATCTAAGGGTGCATTTTTCAAAGCTTTTGTTTGACTGGCTTTGCTTCTGGATACACTGCTAAGCGATGAACCACAATCTCTGGATCAAGCCCTGGCATGTTAGCGTAACTCCATGCAAAGTTTATTTGTCTTTCCATTAGGAATTCCACTAGGAGCTCTTACTCTTCTAATAGTAGTGATTCTGCATAAAATGTGATATGCGAGGTCTCCTCTATTCCTAGGTTGACCGGATTGCATTTTTTGGCTAAGACTGCTGACTTTTCCTGATGAATGGCTCTTAAAGAAAGATTGAATCCCCTATCCTCGGGCACCTCAGAGAGGTTTTCACCATTGGATATGTCCTTTCTTTTTAACTTTTACTTTTCAGAGAGTACCACAGTGTGGTTTTCACTCAAGGACTTGGATATGATTCTTAGTTTCTCACTTTTGCGACTGAAGGATTAAATCATTTCCCCATAATAGGCATGTGTGTTCAACTCTATTATAAACCATGCTTTATGATCTCCATCTGGAATGTTATCCATTAATCACATGAATTTCAAGAGCGCCTCATCATTTTTGAATGTATTAAGAACTGATGGTCCTCGTTGGTCGTAGTCGATGAGTTGGGGATAGACTAAGTGGATCTCATGATTTTGATGGTTTGTTTCAAAGGATAGGGTACTAATCATGCAAAGGGCGGTATCCTCGAATAGCCTAGGTAGATTGGATGTGGGGTTGTCGTCATCACTACTACTACAAAAATTAGTTATATCAAAGGTATAGTTGTCTAGGACACGACCTATGGATACTAGTAGTCGTAATTCTGCTGTGGTTGGTTGATGAGGCTTATTAGCCACTCTAACTATAGGACTTCGGCCACATATGGTTATATTCAGAGGGGTATATCCAAGGCCAAGATTTTTTATTGGTTGCGTCTCTAGCATGATAGGTATTATGAGCCCATTGTCATTTTGTCCTAGTCTTTAATTTCTATCGTAGCCCATTACGAGCATCATTTGTAGACTGTTGCTTTTTTCATCCATTGGTAAATTATTTGTTGGTATTTCATCTTGATATAGCATGTGTGATGGATTTGCTTCAATAACTTCTCGGCCAAGATCTCCCCATCTTATGAATTTAGGATAGTCTTCAGGAGATGTTTGTGATGTGGAAGCTTGGTTTTCTTGCAGACAACCTCGTGATTTAGGAGATTGTGGTAACTCTCCTACCAAAAATGCATTGTTAGGGAGTTTGTAGCTTCCACAAGCATCATCTTGGATGATGAGCTTAATGTCAGAGATGGCAGGAGCGGCAGGTGTCTTTGTCGTAGAAGCGGATGTGAGAGTGGTAGGATCGATGTATGGTGTGGATGGGCCCTCATCATTTTTTGGTACTTGGGGGATTTTGTAATACTTTGCTTCAAGATTTTTGCAATATGAGAAAGGTTTGGGATCTCCATGGATGGTCACTTCTTGTCCGTCATGTGTAAATTTCACACATTGGTGGAAAGTTGACGCTATTGCCTTCATTGCATGAATCCATGGGCGTCCTACGAGGATATTATATGGCAAGTCAAGGTCCAAGACCTGACAAGTGGTTTCCATGAGAGATGGCCCTACTTGAATAGGGAGTTTAATCATGCCTTAGGACACTCTTTCTTGATCGTCATATGCTCTTATCATGATACCCTTTCCTTTTTCAATAGAATCTTCTGGTATTTTCAACTGCTTGATGAGGCTGAGAGAATAGATATTCAAACCCGCACCTCCATCTACCAAGACCCTTTTGAATTTTCTCTTATGTACTATGGCTTCCAAGTGAAGTGCACGGTTGTGAGATGGTTGAGTGGGGAAATCTTGGTTAGAGAATGTAAGAATATTAGGCGTAATCATATTTCTGACCATAGTAATGGAATTGCTTTGCATCAAGATTTGCAAGGATAGTGGATGAGGCCAATGCTTCTTCAAGAATTTTCCTATGGGCATATGATATTTTTAGCAGCTCCATGATGGAGATTTGCTTTGGCATTCTCTTGAGTTGATTGAGGACATTATAGTTGTTAGGAATGGATCTAGATGCGGGGACTTTGTTTAGTTGGGATGATCCTGTGATGGTTACTTTGCCACCTCTTATTGTGACTCCACAATCAGCATGGGAACCTTTGATGGTGATGACCATGTAGTTTTCATCTAGGGAGGTGGAAATTGTTTCATATACATGAATTACGTTTGAGTGGGTACCTTTCCCTTTATCATTTTTTTCCCTTTGTTACCATGATTCGGCATCAGATTCATATATATCTTAAGATCCTGATTTTTGGTAGGTTGTTCCATGTTTATGATTCTTTTATCGATGACATCTTGAATGATGTTTTTCAATCTCATGTAGTTTTTTGTGGCATGGCCTTTAATTTTATGGAATTCACAAAGTTGATTCTCGTTATACCAAGGAGGTTTGACATCCAGTTCTTGGTAATTTTCAAATGTAGGTGCTTTGATGATTTTTTGGTCTATCAACTTTTTCATTATGTCCTCCAGTGGTTCCCCCAAAGTGGTGTACATTTGCTTAGGATAACTCTTGTGTTGGGGTGGTCCTCTTTTCTCATTGAGATTATTGATTGTTGGATTGTGGTTTGGTTGTTGTGGTGTTGGATTTGGATTTGTGGTGTGGGTGTATGTTGGCGAGAAGCACTAATGACCACCTTGGCATTGACAACATCATCATTAGTTGTTGGAGTTAAAATGACATTGAGAGGGGGGGTGAATCAGTGTCTTAACAGATTTGACCAATTTTCACAAATTCAAAAGCCATAGCTCTAACTTGATCTCAGTATACTCTGATTAATGCATTCATGAGTTGAATGTAATCATTCATAAAGAAAATTGAGAAAAGTAATAACCAAATAGTGAACTAAAATAACAAAAACACAATAAAGCAAAGAGAACTCAGTAGAACAACGAGAATCAAGATTTTACCGAGTGGAAAACCCTCCTGGGGTATAAAAACCACTCCCAAAATGCCTTCCAGGCTTAATATTTTAAACAAAAGTTCACGATGCCTTATAGGCTGATTTTTGAGCACCCACTCAAGGAGCACCAACCCCTCATTTAGAGATATATATCTCAAGGAGTACCAACCCCTCAAATTATGCATCTAAACAATAAAAATATCTCAGAGGATCTCTCTGTTTTTAGTCAAGCTCATAACTCTCTATTTTCAACACAGGTTTTTATATACATTTCAAGTATGTCTGTTATAAAGAAATCTTCAAAAAGCGTTTTTCACTAGATTCTAAAATTCTCTTGCTAATTTTTGAATATGAAGCTGAATAATGACAGACTGTAGATGATGGTAAAAATCAATAGTAACGCTTATCTAGAGAGCTGTAAATCATCCATTATTTCAAAAACGGAACTGCTCAACAAGGAAACTCAATGAATTTTCTGCCATGTAATAGTTTTGAGATTCGATGCCAATCCATGATGTCAACCATAGTGTTTTGAGTATTCGTTAACCATTCACTGAGACATCCAAATAGTTCTATCGAAGGAAATTGCATTTCCATACATTCCTCTTAGTTATCACTTTTTCCATGACCCATCAGAGTCAGGAAGAAGACATATTGAATACATTATGTCACGCTGAGAGCCATGTGTTAAGTTCTTTCCAATCACTAAGACATAAGCAAGTTTCTCACCAAGATGCCCTTTTCATTTCATTCACTGTCACTGTAACCTTTTGAAATCAAAAAGACATCTTGTAGACAAGTCTTTGTTTTTCTGAGAGCCCCCATGATCAAACATGTCTCCATGACAATTCAATATCTATGTCGAAGGTAGCTTTGTCACTGTCAGTCATCCCTCTATTTGTCGCTGTAACATTCTGCTATCAGGAAGACGTTTCGTAGATTGCATTAAGTTTCACCGAAAGACTTTATCCCTTGTGTGTCACTATGACATTATGGTTCTCTCACCGATGCATCCTTCTATCTTATGAGTGTCGCTATAGCATACCATAATAAGGGAGACCTCTCGTAGAATGCTTGAGTTATACTAAAAGTCACCCACCATCTTTTGTCACTGAGACAAGTCAGAACCTATGCTGACAAAGTCCTTTTGTGTTCCATCGGCGAGACTGGAGGTCACTCGTCGGGACCTCATGCCGAAAACCCTAACTCTTACTAAGATGTATGCCTTTATGTTGTCGATCGGTATAAGAATTCAAACTCACCAAGACCTTTCTTCAATGCACATTAGTCATACCGAAATGCTTTATCCACTCTAAGTCACTGAGACATTACAAACTCGATGTGACCCTATACCGATGACTCTAACTCTTACCGATATAACCTTTGAGCACAAGTCGGTAAGACATCATGAAATCACTGACATTTTAGCGATGCCACAACCTTTGCCGATAAGACCTTTCAGTGCATGGTTGGTGAGACAATATATCTTCGGTGAGACCACATACCGAATACAACACTCTTGCTGATATGTTCCTTTTCCTTTGGTCGGTGAGACAATGTGAGTTTTCTAAGACATTATATCGATGTTGCAACTCTTGCTGATATGTTCTTTCTTGTGTTGGTCGCCAAGACACAAAGCGCTCGATGAAACAACATGCTGATAGGGATTTCTTACGTAGATGAACCTCCTTATGTATTAGTCAGTGAGACCCGACTCATTCAGTAAGACCTCTTAGAGGTGAGAAATACACATGCCGATAGAATTTTCCACTATCGCCAAGACCACTTGAATGTCACACTGAAAGATACCAAACGATGAATTTTGTCATCAAGGACAAACCAGCTAGAACACAACTAAGAACCAACAAACTTCCCCTTTGTCCTTGATGGAAAAACACAAATGACTCTCCCCCTTTTTGCCTCAATGACAAAGAATAGAAGAGAATAATGTGCAATGCCAGGAAACACAACTGAGAATCGAACCAAAAGTATCATGAGAAACCATTGCAAAAAGAGTAACAGTGCAGCAACCAAGATTGTAGGAGACTGCAAGTGAATTAAAATATATAACATGCTCCCCCTAAGCCAATGCATGTAAAATTAGAGAAGTAAAGATTGAGAGATAACTCCCAATCGAAGTCTCAACCTTTCAAATAACTCTTTAGCTAAGGGCTTAGTAAAAATATCAGCCACCTGATCTTTTGAGCCAACAAACTATAAGCAAACTTCATTAGCCAAAACCTTTTCTCGAAGAAAGTGAAACTTGATAGCAATATGTTTAGTGTGAGAGTGCAAAATAATATTTTTGGAGATATTTATGACACTTGTGTTATCACAGAGAATAGAAATAGGTTTAGGAACTCCAATACCCATATCAGATAGTGTTTGATTCATCCAAAGAACTTGAGTACAACATGAAGTGGCAGCAATGTATTCTGCTTCAGCAGTAGAGAGAGAAACAGATTCTTGTTTCTTGTTGTGCCATGCCACTAAACGATCACCAAGAAAGAATGCAACACCACTGGTTCTTTTCCTATCATCCAAACAACTAGCCCAGTTAGCATCAATATATGCAATCAATGAAAAATCATTGCTTCTACAATACCAAAGACCATAATTAAGAGTGCCCTGAATGTATTTAAAAATCCTTTTAACAGCAGTGACATGGGATTCTTTAGGTGATGCCTGAAACCATGCAACAATGCAAATTGCCTACATAATGTCAGGTCTAGAGGCAGTTAAATATAACAAACTGCCAATCATTGATCTATATTCTATTTGATTTGTATCAGGGGTATCATCAACCTTAGTAAGTTTGCATCTAGTAATCATTGAGGTGCTAACTGGATGACATTCATCCATCTAAAATTTCTTAAGCATCTCTCTAGCATACTTGGTTTGATAAAGAAATATTCCATTTTCACATTGAGAGATTTGAAGACCCAAGAAGAAATTTAATTCTCCTAATAATGACATTTCAAATTTAGATTCCATTAGCTGAGAGAATTTTTTACTTAATGTAACATTGTTGCAGCCAAAGATAGTGTCATTAACGTAAATTTCAACAACCAGAATATTAGAACCTTTAGTTTTAACATAAAGATTGCTATCTAAACCTCCTCTAACAAAACCATTTGAAATCAAATGACTGTCAAGCCTAGAGTACCAAGCTCTAGGTGCTTATTTTAAGCCATAGAGGGCCTTTTTCAATCTATAAACATGATCAGGCTTATCTTTGCACATAAATCCTTCAGGTTGTTCAACATAGACCTCTTCATCTAAATAGCCATTTAAAAAAGTAGTTTTGACATCCATTTGATAAACAGTAAAGTCTTTATAAACAGAATAAGCCAAGAATATTTTGATAGATTCTAATTTAGCAACGGGTGCAAAGGTTTCACCAAAATCAATACATTCTTGTTGAGCATAGCCTTTGCAAAAAAATCTTGCTTTGTTGCGAATAACATTACCATTTTCATCAAGCTTGTTTCTGTATATCCATTTGTCTCCAATGACATTCTTGTCATCTGGTCTTGGGACTAACTACCAAGTCTGATTTTTCTTAATTTGATCAACTTCTTCCTGCATAGCATTAAGCCAACATGAGTCTGTGACAGCTTCATTAAAAATTTTAGGCTCAAACTGAGTAACTAGAAAAAAAGCTATTTGTGCCTTTTCATCAGATTATGTAGCCTTTCTTCTAGTTTGAACTCCTGCATTTTTATCCCCAATAATCTAATCTTTGGGGTGATATTTAGCTAGAGCTTTTGATGCAACCTTTTCAAGACTTGTTGTTTCATTTCTAGGGCTTGCTGAATCAGTTCCTTCTAAAATTATTTCTAGTTCAAGTTCTTCTTCCTCATTATCTTGCAAAGATTCAACATACAAATGTGATCTCTCATCAAATTTTACATTAACAACTTCAACAATCTTATTAAGCCTTTTGTTAAGGAATTTATAAGCTTTGCTGTGAGTTGAGTATCCCAAAAATATACCCTTATCACTCTTTGATTAAAATATCCCAAGGTTATCATCATCTTTCGTGATAAAACAATTACTTCCAAACATTTTGAAGTGTTTGACAGAAGCAATTTTTCCATACCAAAGTTCATAAGAAGTGTGTTTAGATTTCACCCTAAGCTGCACTCTATTCAAAATGTATACAACTATATGAACAACTTTCCAATACATATCAAACAACTTAGCTTCATCTAGCATGGTTCTAGCCATTTCTTTTACAGTTCTATTCTTACATTCAACTACCCTATTTTGTTGAGGTGTTTTTGTTGCAGCATACTATCTTTTAATGCCATGATGTTCACAGTAATCAATAAACTCTTGAGAAGTGAACTCACCTCCTTTGTTAGATTGCAGATATTTAAGTTTCAAATCAGATTCCTTCTCAACCAATTTGTGAAAGATTTTAAACCTTTCAAATGCTTTTGATTTGTGCTTAAGAAATGTGACCCAAACCATTCTAGTATAATCATCCACAAATAGCATAAAGTACCTTTCACCATTAATAGACCTTGTTCTGGTTGGTCCACATAAATCAGTGTGCACAAGTTGTAAAGGTTTTGAAGAAGAATGTTCTTTTGTTTTGAAGCTGATTTTAGTTTGTTTACCACTTAGACATTCTTTGCACACAAAATTTTATGGCTTGTTAAGGATTGGTAAACCTCTAACATTCTGATTCTTACTTATTCTAACTAGATTTTCAAAGTTTATGTGTCCTAATCTTTTATGCCATAACCAAATTTCTTTGATTTGGATCATTAAACAAATACCTTGATTATTGTCATTGCTTGATGTGTCGAGAAGATTATACACATTTCCTTTTGTCCTCCTTCCAGCTGCAATAGCCTTTCCTAGCTTGTTTTTAATCTCACATCCTTGCTAAGTGAAAAGAACATGATAACCACTATCATAGATTTGACTAACACTTAGAAGATTGTGCTTGAGACCTTCCACATAGTACACATTATAGATAGGAGTGTCTTCATTTAGAAGAAGTGAACCTCTACCTTTAATTTGAATACTAGAGTTATCACCAAACTTAACATATCCACCTACATAATCTTCAAGATTTATAAACTTATCCTTGTCGCCAGTCATATGGTTAGAACATCCACTGTCCAGGACCCATAAGTCCTTTTTCTTGGAATGAAAAGCTATTTGAACCAACATAGTTTGCTCAATGTTGTTGACAGTCTTAGGTTTCCAAACCTTTTTAATTTTCTACTATTTAGATTGCAAATCAGTTATGCACTGTTTGACAGAATGTCCCAAAGTATTGCATTTAAAACATCTAATTTTTCTAACAAAACCATAGTGTTGTCTAAGACCAAACCTAGGTATTCTAGGATTCATAAGCCTGCAAGTGCTCACCTTATGCCCAAATTTGTTGTAGAAAAAACAATAACCATAGATGAAAGGATTGACTCTATATGAAGATCTATTACCTCTTAAAGACTAAACATGATCCTTACCAAATTCTGAGTGATTTGAACCTGAACTTTTGACTTTAGAAGAGGGGTTTTGTTTTGCATGGTCAATTGAGCATTCACCCTTTTCGTAACCAACACTAGTTTTATCTTTGTACATCTTCTACTTGCTGAGCATCTCATTCAATTATAGAGTGCTTTCATATTTTTCAATTTCCTTCCTAAGACATACTACTTCTTATTCCAGTTTTTGAATTTCTTGATCTTTGCAGCTTACAGTCTCTCAAAGATAGTCTTAACCTCTTTTAACTTCTTCAAGTTGAGTTTTCAGAGAGACCATTTCTTGATCTGGTTTATGTTCTTGAGTAAGAACTTGTTTTTTGAGTTTTCTGATCTCTTGTAAAGCACATTTCAGCTCACTTTCAAGATCTACTTCACCTTCTTCAATGTCAATGGTGTTTGTATCATTTTGCTGAGTAATTTCAGCCATGAAAAAGTTTCATCTTCTTCAGGTGATGAATCTTCAGACTCAATATCAGATTCATCCTTACTAAATAGACTTTTCTTCTTTTTGAAATAGAAGTTTCGATTAGGTTTGAAGGCCTTCTTCTTAGGCAGTTTTTCAGTTGTCTCATTGTTGCAGATTTGATCATCATAGGGACACTTTGTAGCAAAGTGACCTATTTTACCACAGTTAAAACATTTAAAGGGAAGTTTTCCCTTATACTTTCCTCACCCCTTTTTAAATCTTCTAACAAAATGAGATTCTTTAGAATCAGACAACTCTGATTCACTGACTTCGACTTTTTATTTCTTTTCAGTGTTAAAGGAAATTTCTTTTCCTGTTGAATGGTTTTTGCTAGTTCTCATTTCATAGGCAGTAAGTATTCCTTGCAGGCTGTCTAAGGTAAGTTTATCAAAGTGTTTCTTTTCTTCTAGGGCTGAAACTTTAGATTCAAATTTGGATGGTAATGTTCTAACAACCTTTGTGACCACATCAAATTCATTAATCTCTTGACCTAGACATTGCATTGACAACTTCATCAACTCTTGGGAAATATTCAACCACTTTTTCATCATCCTTCATTTTTAGCTCCTCAAACTGATGTTTGAGTGTAATTGTTTTTGATAGTTTGACTTTCTCACTCCCTTGATATATAGTTTCAAGTTTTTCCTAGATTCCATGAGCATATTTGCAATGCATGACTTTAATGAACACATCTTTAGTCAACCCACACAAGATGGCATTTGTTTCATACCTCTTTTTTTCAGCAGCATTAGTGGGAATAGATTCTGGTACATTGTAATCATTTAAAACAATGCTCCAAACATCAACATCAAAAGAAACAAGAAAATCTTCCATTCTGATTCTCCAAAACACATAATTAGTTCCATCAAATAACTAAGTTCTGGATACAGAGGCACTGTCTTGAGAATGTGCCATTAAAAAAAAACTCCAAGACCAAGATCAATCCAAGGTGATTAAAACCTATCAGAGGACCCTATACTCTGATACCAATTGTTGGAGTTAAAATGACACTGAGAGGGGGGGGTGAATCAGTGTCTTAATAGATTTGACCAATTTTCACAAATTCAAAAACCATAGCTCAGATTTGATCTCAATATACTTTGATTAATGCATTCATGAGTTGAATGTAATCCTTCATAAACAAAATTGAGAAAAGTAATAACCAAATAGTGAACTGAAATAACAAAAACATAGTAAAGAAAAGAGAACTCAGAAGAACAAGGAGACTCAAGATTTTACCAAGTGGAAAACCCTCCTAGGGTATAAAAACCACTCCTGAAATGCCTTCCAGGCTTAATCTTTTAAAAAAAAGTTCACAATGCCTTATAGGCTGATTTTTGAGCACCCACTCAAGGAGCACCAACCCCTCATTTAGAGATATCTATCTCAAGGAGTACCAACCCCTCAAATTATGTATCTAAACAATAAAATTATCTCAGAGGATCTCTCTATTTTTAGTCAAGCTCATAACTCTCTGTTTTTGACACAAGTTTTTATATACATTTTAAGTATGTCTGTTATAAAGAAATCTTCAAAAAGCATTTTTCACCAGATTCTGAAATTCTCTTGTTGATTTTTGAATATGAAGCTGAATAATGACAAACTATAGATGATGGTAAAAATCAATAGTAATGCTTATCCAGAGAGCTGTAAATCATCCATTATTTCAAAAATGCAACTACTCAACAAGGAAACTCAATGAATATTCGGCCATGTAACGGTTCTGAGATTTGATTCCAATCCATGATGTCAACCACAATGTTTTGAGTCTTTGTTAACCATTCGCTGAGACATCTAGATAGTTCTTCTGAAGGAAATTGTATTGCCAGACATTCATCTTAGTTATCACTTTCGCCATGACCCATCAAAGTTAGGAAAAAGACATAACGAATACATTATGTCATGCCAAGAGCCATGTGTTAAGTTCTTTCCAATCGCTGAGACATAAACAAGTTTCTCATTGAGATGCCCTTTTTGTTTCATTCATTGTCGCTATAACCTTTTGAAATTATAAAGACATCTTGTAGACAAGTCTTTGTTTTTCTGAGAGCCCCTGTGATCAAACATGTCACCGTGACAATTCAATACCTATGCTGAAGGAAACTTTATCGCCGTCAGTCATCCCTCTATTTGTTGCTATGACATTATGTTGTCGGGAAGACGTTTTGTAGATTACATTAAGTTTCACCAAAAGACTATCCCTTGTGTGTCACTGTGACATTATGGTTCTCTTGCCGATGCATCCTTCAATCTTATGAGTGTCACTATAGCATACCGTCATTGGGGAGACCTCTTGTAGAATGCTTGAGTCATACCGAAAGTCACCCACCATCTTTTGTGTCACTAAGACAAGTTAGATCATATGCCAACAAAGTTCTTTTGTGTTCCATCGCTGAGACCAGAGGTCACTCACTGAGACCTCATGCCAAAAGTCCTAACTCTTATTGAGATGTATACCTTTATGTTGTTGATCAGTATAAGAATTCAAAATTTCCAAGACATTTCTTCAATGCACATAAGTCATACCGAAATTCTTTATCCACTTTGAGTCATTGAGACATTACAAACTCGATGTGACCCTATACCGATGACTCTAACTCTTACCGATATAACCCTTGAGCACAAGTCGGTAAGACACCATGAAATCACTATGAAATTTTAGCGATGCCACAACCTTTACCAATAAGACCTTTCGGTGCACGATTGATGAGACAATATGTCATCGGTGAGACCAGATACCAAATACAACACTCCTGCCGATATGTTCCTTTTCCTTTGGTTGGTGAGACAATGTGAGCTCACTAAGACATTATATCGATGCCACAACTCTTGCCGATATGTTCTTTCTTGTGCCAGTCGCCAAGACACAAAGCACTCGATGAAACAACATGCCGATAGGGGTTTCTTATGTTGATGAACCTCCTTATGTATTAGTCGGTGAGACCCGACTCATTCAGTAAGACCTCAGCGGTGAGAAATACATATGCTAATAGACTTTTCCACTGTCACTAAGACCACTTGAATGTCATGCCGAAAGATACCAAACGATGAATTTTGTCATCAAGGACAAACCAACCAGAACACAACTGAGAACCAACATTAGTAACATTTTTATTCCTTTCCCACGTGCAAGGTTTAGTGTTGTAGTTGGATGGTGGGTGGTTGTTTTGTGATTCTAGGTATGATGTTGATTCCACGGGTTGAGTCATGAGGGCTCTTTCAATGCTGGGTTCCTTGGGGATCAATTGATCACATGTGGTGATTCCCTAAACCTTGAGATGAAATGCCAGCAGCCTTCAAGGTTTCCTACGATGGTGCAAACTTTTTTTTCTTCTGGCATGGTCCACTTGCTCCGATAGGCCTTGGATTGCCATCGTTGTAGAAATGAGGCAAATGATTCACCCTTTCCTTGTTTTAGAGTGGATAGTTCTTCTAGACTAACATCCATTGCAATGTTGCATGCATATTTCTTAATGAATGCATCTATAATTTCTTGGAATGTTCTAATGTCTGAAGGTAGGCGAGAGAACCATTCCATAGCCTAGCCTACCAAACTCCTAGGGAATAGCCGCATCAGATAAGTATCATCATATGATACTTCCATGCAATGAATCTGGAATTCCCTGATGTGATCTTTAGGGTTTCCCATCCCACGATATTTGTCAAATTGTGGGATCTCAAATCCATTAGGGAATGGTTTCATCACTAGGCTCATGTCAAATGGATATAGGGACAAGTTGCTTGGTGTTTTCGTTGTTTGCCCTGATTGAAGATCGAGAAATTGTTGCGAGAGAAACCTAATTTGTGCTATTACATCATTTTGTGGATCAGAGGGTGGGATGAAAGTGTTTTGGGGTATTTCAATCATGGGTTGGATGGGTGGGTTGGTTGATGTGTTGTTTCATGGTATTTGTATGTTCTATCAAGCTAGGTAGGCTTCCACCTACTTTTGTATGAACAACACCTATTTTTGATCTTGTTGTTGTTGTGCTAAGATTTGTGCTTGTTGTTGTTCCAACAACGCTTGTTGTGCTTGTTGTTGTTCCAACAATGCTTGTTGTTGGGCTGTCAATTCTGTTGCTTCTTGCTACTCTTGATATTGCTTTATTGCTTACTGATATGCTTGTTGTTGCGCTTGTTGTTGTTCCAACAACGCTTGTTGTGCTTGTTGTTGGGCTGCCAATTCTATTCCTTCTTGCTACTCTCGATATTGCCAACAATGCTTGTTGTTGGGCTGCCAATTTTGCTGCTTCTTGCTACTCTTGATATTGCTTTATTGCTTGCAATTGTGCTGCTTGTCTTTGTGCAAGGATTTATGCTTGATATTGGGCTTGTTGTGCTTGATATTAGGTTTTTTCCTAAGCTTGAGCTTGTGCTTGTGCCACTTGTTTTAATAGAGCTTGTGCTTGAGCAACCTTTTGTGCTTGCAATGTTTGAGTAGCTTGGGTGGATTTTTGTTTTTGTTATTATTGAAATAACGCTTGGACTTGTTGCCTTGTAATGTGGCTTGTATTGCTTGGGAAACTTGCAAAGCTTGAGCAACTTTTTCAGCAACTAGTTGTTTAGATTTTTGTTTCTGAACTTGTTGGTATCCTCTTTTCAAAGCAGCTTGCAATGCTGCATTGTATTGGCTTGATGTGGTGAAAGTTGGTGGTGGTCAGGGTGGTGGTGGATTTGGAATGGTGTTTGTGAAGGTGGTGTTGGTAGTTTATGTGATGAATGGTGTTGTTGATGTGGTTGGTCCTTGAGATACCATGTTTTGTGATGTTAAGGGGGTGTTTGATGATGTTGCAATTACTTGCACATTTGTCGTCTATTGTTGCAATGTCAATGACAAGTTTTGAGTGTTTGAAATAATGCTTTGGTTGATACATGATTAAATGATTAGACTAAGGGATGATTGAGGAAGAAATGATGTTACTAAGTTAGGATCAGATGCATAATGTCAATCAGTATATTTTACATGTCTACATTTTGCCCCTCTTTGAATCAATGCACTTGTTGCATCGGTTCAAAGAATAAACGATCTCGATCAAAGCCAAAACTTTTTGATATTTAAATTTTTTTTAATATACTAGTTGGAAATACTGTTGGATTTAGAGTGTTACTGGTTGAGTCATTCCCTTGGGTGAGTACTTTTTCCCCAAGGAAGGCCCTCTAGGATACACAAAAGTGAGCAAAGAAAAAATTTGTAACACGATCAATCTTTGATGGCAACAAAGAGAGAATATACATGAAGATGCCCCCACTCACACTCACACAAGATCTTGTTCAATTTTAAAACAAAATCGAAGTGTGTAGGTGATTGCTTTGTCTCAACGTAAAATCATGAAAAAGGCATTTTGATTCCCAAGATCGCTATAAAGCATGAGAGAAGCGCATACATCCTTTTTCAATGAGGTTAGTTCAAGTAAGCCTTCACAAAAGAAAATTTGCACTTGTTCCTTTTAAATCCATAGAAAAATGTGAGTTCTTTTTAAGCACCAAAACACAAGTGAAAGACATTTTGTTCAATTTTTAATCCAAGAAACAAAATCTAGTATGTTGTGGTCCTAATGTTCATTTTAACCTTTGCAAGAAGAAATTGAAAGATTCTTTTTAAACCTAAATGAAAACTACTGTCCTAAGGAAGAAAAAGATAACAATTTCTTAACAAAGTGTTAAGCAAACACTAAAGTGTTTAAAAACACTTTGATTTAATGAAACATCCTCCTCATGCTTCTCCTTTCTTCGATTTCGATTTCCAACCTACAAGGAAGAAAAACCAGTTAGATTCTAGAAAATATAGAGACAAAAAAGTAGAAAATAGAGAAAAAATTAATCATTAATCAAAGAGCACGTGCTAAAATTAAATTTTCCCTTTTTACTCCCTTCCAGCATCACAACTCGTGACTGCGTCAGAGTTTGATTTCCCAATGGTTCCCTCACAATGCCGCTTGCCAGTCAGTGTCACATTTTTCACCTAGTGTCATAGTTTGACTATTTTTGGAAATTTCTATGAGTCAACGAGCCCAGCGGTGGAGTTTATAATTCAAATTTTCTTGGTGGGACGAGTCCAGCGTAGCACTTTGAGTCTCCTGTGGTGCTATATAGCGATGCTGAAGAGACAATGGTGCCAAAACAGTGACGCTGAGCTCCCAATGTTAGAATTTTCTCTATGCGAGGAAAAAAATATGGAAATTTTGGGAAAAGATGAGAAAGAATGATATCCAGCCCTCCTTCTAGAGCCAAATGTGTGAACCCTTTTCCTAGTACCTACAAGACAACATGAATAAAAATGTTAAACAAGGAATTGCAAGCTAAAACAAGGATTCCCCATTAAATTCATTTACAACACTCAAATTAGGAAGAAAATAATGAAGAACTCAATGGAAATGCCAAAACAAAGATTGAATCCTAATTAGAATAGCAAACACATGATCCCATGGGGGAATTGGTGCCAATTTGATGTGAAAATTGGCCCTTTCCCAATTCCTAAGATGCAAACTTGATGTGTTGATGAAGATTTGATCCACTTTGTTGATGTTTGAAGAGTTTTCCAAGCTAAAATTTGCAAAACCTAACTATGATTCAAGAATGATTGATGAAATTTGATGGATATTTGGGCATGGTAACTTTGCATAATTTGTGGATGATCAAATGAGGATATGAGATCTTTATTTATAGAATGTCAAGATGGATGAATGTCCAAATTTGAGCAATGTGGGACTAACATTCATCCAATGGCAAGATGCCACTTGTCAAGCTATGAATGGATGAAGGATGTGCAAGACTTGGGGATTGTGCCAATAAATGCATAATTTTGAATTTAAAATTTGTTGAAATGACATGTAAAAGGGAAGGGAAAATGCAATAAATGCCACTTGGCTCAAGGAAAAGGACATGTAAGATGAAGTTATTTCCTTGTTGGATGTACATGTTGACTTGGAATTTTTAAATTCAAATTGATAGAATATTCCAAAAGATACATTATGAGGAAAATAAAGATTTAATAAATGAATGAAATCTATTTTCGCGTGCAACTTGCATTATCTAGAGGATGAGATATGAGATGAGATTAAATTAATTAAGGGTTAATTAATTTAATGAGAGATGTTAGATGATGTGACTTATTTGACTTAGATTTATGGATTTATTTAAATCAAATAAGAGAGGAATATGATAAGAGATTAATTAAATAAGGATTTTGATTTATTTAATTAAAAGGGATAGTGTTAGATTAAATCAAATAAGGTTTTAATTTATTTAATTTAATGGATAGACCTTTAGATATTTAATTAAATAAATTGATTATTTAATTCAATAGGGATAATTAGATCAAAATGATTAATTTAATTAACAAAAGAGATTGACTTAATTAGATAAAATAATTTATTCAATTAAGAGAGGAATATTGATGAATTTAATCAGATAAGGAGATTTGATTAAATGGTTAGACCGAGGGATGATTGAGGAAGAAACGATGTTAGTAAGTCAGGATCAGATGCACAATGTTAATCAGTATATTTTATGTGTCTACAACTATGTCTCCTTATTTGAGGGATACATGGAATTGATTATTTACTAGCATTGAGAAAAAACATAAAAAAGTGACAAACCCATTTGTTATCTCTAGCTAGGACACTACAAGTAACAAAAAAAATTGTTTCTTGACACTCTATTTTCCTTTCTTTTTTTTGGTTGTTTACAAAGTGTTATTTTGAGAAAATTAAAAATATTCTTATATGTTTTCTTCTATTATATAGTGAAGGAAATATAAAATACAAGTGTGTTGAAGTAGTTGTGGTGGTTCTTACCGAAGTCTCTTGGTGATCTACAGTTGAAAGATCTTAGGATTCAAGGTCTTTCTCTAGCTATAAAATGAATTTTTAAGGCCTTAGATGGTGCTAAACCATATAAGGTGTTGATAAGGAATACTATAACTCTTTACAATCCAAAGAAGGGAAAGAGGTGGTCTTTTTTAAATCTTCAAGATTTTCCTTTTGGAAAATTTGAATTAAAAGCCTTTGTGTTTGTTGTGCTTATCAATATTTGGAAAGCCTAGATGATTGTGAAGGTCTTAAAAGCCTTTGAGTTTGTTGTACTTATCAATATTTGGAAGGCCTAGATGATTGTGAAGGGCTTAATTAAAAATTATGATTCCTTTTCATGGGAAGAAGGTACCGTGATTGGTTTTAGATCGTTTTGGCGAAACATGGAATAAAATAATAATCCATTGATACTCACTCAAGGGTGATCAATTTTAACTTGAGATTATAAGGGAATCTCAACATTTTAAAGTACTTTTTAGGATGGCTTTTTGAAGTCCTAAGAAAATATAAAAAAATAATATGGTATCTTTGAATTCTGAAAAATAATTTATTTTATTCATTGTAAAGCCCTGTGTAATGTTAATTTCCCTATCTACATGCAAGATAATGGTGAGGCTTTGAAAAAATATATTTGGAAAGATTGCTCTAATTTTGATAAGGTATTTATAAAAATACATTATTTAATATTGATAAATACAATGGACATTACTGATTGGATTACCTTAACTTGGAGCTTGGATTGATCTAAGTGTATATAGGTCTATAGATTGAAGCATATTTGGTCCTCTTGTGTTGATCCTAAGAAATATTTATTTAAGTGGCTCCAATTGATGAAGAAATTGGAGGTGAATGTTGACCATGAGTTGGTTGGTGTAAGATATAATTTAGAAATTGAAATGGGAAACAAATACAATGCAAGATGTTCCTAAATTCTAAAATACCAAAAACCTCAAATACAACATATAAAAGATAAATTCAACAAAACATAACATCAAAATCAACATAAGATATTACCATAATCTCCATTATGTTTGGTTTTCTCCTTGATGTATTGGAATGTGGATTCTCTCTTTCCTTGAATATCACCAAATTTATAACATGTACCTAGATTGAATGATAATGGATGAGAATGACAAATGGAGTTCTTGGCTTTATAGATTTTGGGAATGAGGAATGGATGGCCAAGATCAAATTGTGAGATCAAGGGTGGAGATTGGTTGAGAGGAATTCCCTAGGATATAGGAGAGGATGAAGGTTGGAGATGAAGGTAGTTAGAATGTGCATGGTTAGGATTAATTTACCAAATTTAGTAAGTATATGTGAGGATGAAGGAAATTATGGATATGTACACCTAAATAGGCTATAACTTTGGGATATGTTGAGAGAATAAGGGGATCATCAGGATATGTTGAGAGAATAAGGGAATCATAAGGACAAGTGTTACTAGGTGCCCAATATTCTTGGAATGTCTTGAGAGAATAATGGGAGCACAAGGACAAGTGTTCTTAGGTCCTCGTTATTTTTGGAAAGTGTTGAGAGGATAATGGCTTAGTTAAATAATAATATTATTTAATTACTTTAGCTACATGGATGAGATGGAGAATAGGGGGAGTATGTAATTAATTATTTATTTATTGTGATGAGATGAAAAGTATGGTTAATTGGGCGGGGGCCCTAGCTCGGTTGGCTAAGTAATTCCGTTGCGGCTCTGCTGGTCACGAGTTCTAGTCTCCCCCGTCCCGTGGTACCGGAGGGCGTGTCGCGCCAGCGTCGCCGGTCACGTTAAAAAGTTTACCAGGCGTACTGCAGTTTATAGGGGGTCGTGCTACCCGATTCCTGCAGTCTAAAAAAAAAAAGTATGGTTAATTAAATAATACGATCATTTAGTTAAGTTATCGACTTTAGGTGAAATGGATATGTCCTAGGTTAATTAGGCCTATGTGATGGGACATAGGTCTAGGTGGTGAAATTGGTCAATTAAGGAATAGGTGATAGGTTTAGTGATGATGCATAGTCCTAGGGAATATTTTAGGTGTCTATAGTTTTCTCCTCTTTGATACACTGCAAATAAGTAGCATTGTGTCAAAGAAGAATAAAAAGTAGGATGGGATGTGTAGACACATAAAATGTACTGATTAATGTTACACATCTAATCCCAACTACTAACACCATTTCATCCATAATCATCCCTCGGTCTAACCATTTAATCGAATACCCTTATTTGATTAAATTCATCAATTTTCCTCTCTTAATTAAATAATTCATTTTATTTGATTAAATCTCTAAAGTCCCCCTATTAAATTAAATAAATTAAACCTTATTTGATTTAATCTAACCTTCATCCCCTTTAATTAAATAAATCAAAAAACTTTATTTAATTAATCTTTATATCATATTATTCTCATCTTTGATTTAAATCAACCCATAAATCTAAATCAAATAGTCACATCACCTAATCTCCTATTAAATTAATTAACCCTTGATTAATTTAATTCTAATCCATGCCCCATCCTCTAGATTTTTCCACTTGCACATGAAAATAGATTTAATTCATTTATTAAATCTCTATTTTCTCTCAACATGACATAATAGGGGAATATTCTTTCAATTTAAAAATCCCTCCAAGTGGACTTAGTCCTTCCAACAAGACATTTATTTCACCTTACAAGTTCTTTTGCATTGAGCCAAGTGACCATTACTCCATTTGACTCTTCATCCACCTTGTCCTTTCACTAATTTCAAATTTCAAATAAATGCATTTATGGGCACATTCATCAAAATGTGCACATCCTTCATCCATCCATCTCTTGAAAAGTGGCATATTGCCATTGTTTGAATGTTAGTCCCACATTGCTTCATTTTGGGCATTTTTCCATCTTATCATTCTATAAATAAGAGGTTTTTCTCCTTATTTGATCCATCCACAATTTGAGAAAGTTTACTATACTCAATTTTATCTTCAAGCATCATTATCTTCACCCATTTTATCAAGTTTATAGCTAGGTTATGCAGATTTTTCATCATGGAGCTGAAGTGAATCTTCAATAAAGTGGATCAACCTTCATCATTCATCAAAATTGCATCATTGGAGTTGGGAAAGGGCCAATTTTCACATCAAATTTACACTAATTCCCCCATGGGATCAAGTGTTTGCATGTTTAATTAGGATTTCATTGATTTCTTATTGTGTTCTTCATTTTATTTCCTAAGTTTGAGCATTGCTAATGGATTTCATGGGGAATCTTAATTCTTTCTTGCATTTGATCTAACTATATGTTTGTTTATTGTGTTTTTCACATATTAGGATTAGGGTTCTATAGGATGAAGTGAAGCTTTAGTGGCAAGTTTCTCCATTCACATAGGGATGATGATGGAAGTGATGGCCTCTCATGAGAATTATTGGGTGAAATGGAACCCAATAGGTATCTTAAAAATACAAAGGGTTTTAAAATATGTGTCATAAAGGATAAAAGGTGACTTGAGAGAGATCAAGTTGGGATGATGTATATGCCATGAATATAGGACTAATTATGGACTAAGGATTGGGTATGTTGATTGATTTCACTAGGATGATTAGATTGGATTGCATGGATGTACATGTTTGATGATGAAATATCACAAGGATGCAATGCTACAAAATGACACATGATTAGGATTATGGATAGATGATGATATAAAAGATGGAATGGATGAGGAATATATCTTGTCATAGTAGCTTCACGTGAAAAGAGAAACCTTTATTTTGTTGAAGAGCTTAGTTTTATGCACCATGATATAAGATACCACGATGATAGTGCACCATCTGCATATGGACTGAACATGCAAACAAATAAGTTACAAGTAGAATAGTGATCCAATAGATGTGTTGTTGTTAGCATGCCATCATATGAATGACGAAGGAAACTATGATAGTGTGATTGGTGGAGCACTTAAGACTAGAAGAAACATAAAACATAAAGAAAAAGTAAATAATGTAGTAATCCAAGGAACATAGTATTATAAGCATGCTATAAACAAGAAAAAAGTCAAAAAGAAAGGAAAAAAAAAATAAAGCAAAGGAAACAGATTGACATAGACAAAGACAAGGAAAAAGACAAGAAAAAGCAAGAAATTAATTAAAAGAATGCATAAAAATGAGTTGGTATCCAATGAAAAGTTGAAGCCATGGGTGAATGGGATGGGTGGATGGTTAATGGGTGGATTCTAAACAAGGAGTAAATTTTGAATCGATGGGATGAGAGATGGCTATGAAAAGTTCATTCCCTAGTGGGTATATACATGTAGACCATTCCCTAAGAAATTTCAGCAAGAGGATGAGGCCAAGTAAGCACAAGTCAAGGAAAGGGTATGAATGGAATGGAAGGAAGTGATAGGGAAGGAAAATGGATGGATGGATGAACGGGGTGGGTGGAGGGATAAAAATGAGGAGAAATTTTGGTAAATTAAGTTATCTAACGAAAGAGGCTAACATGAGTAGGCAATGTATGTGGAGATGATAGTGGAAATGTATGAAATGTGATGGAAGGGTAAGTGACTTGAGAAAACAATCCAAGGAAATGGATATAATGGGATGAATAAAATGTGATGGTAGGAATAATACATGGAAGAACATATGATCATAGACTAGAATAGTTACTTGATACACATGATGCCTATTTACTAGGTTTTCATCATGTTACTTTTCCAAGGCATGACAAGGAGTTGTTTTCACTAGTGGAAATATTTATTTATCTTTATTATTTTCATAATTTTTTAATTTTTTTTGTATTTTTTCTACTATTTTGGATTTTTTTTTATTTTTTTGGGGGATTTTTTCTGATTTTGGGTATCACATGTATGGACATCTGATGTAGATGATCTATATGCTTATATCATGACATGCCAATAGTTGTAGAAGTTGAAAAACCAACTTCACAGTCCCCAAGAACACTTGCAACCAATCACCTATCACATGCAAAGATATTCAGAACAAAAAACAAAAGAAGTTCTGTAAACCCTCAGAGCCAATGTGTGCAAGCAAAAATCAGAATTATTGATTATTGAATGAATTGTTTTACAAATAATACAAAAGCCTTTGAAAAGGAAATGATGCAATAAAGCAGGAAAAAGCAACCCTAATTTTATCTTGAGCAATAAGACAGCTCAATAAGATAAGATAAGAATTAAATGATAATTATCCTAGAAAATAAATAATTACCTAAGTAAACTTATCCTAAAGTGTAATTAAATAATTAATTACACCAACACCCCCCCATAAGTGCAACTTAGGGAGAATCAAATTATTATGCAAAGATGAATCCTGACAACAAGGCCTGATTAGGTACTCATTTACAAATGCAATGAAAACTAAATCAAATGGGGTAAAGGAGAAAAACACACGGGAACAAAAATCCTCCCCAAAATAGAATGCAATAAACTAAGTGATGAAAGATGGAGGACTCCATAAGACCCCCCAAGGACACCATCCATCACAAAGAAACATAAATGAATTCCCCCATAAGAGAGGAAGAAAGGGACCATAGATCCCCCCTAGAATGAAGTAACTCCAAAAGAAGTGAAGAAACTACATCTCCTGAAAGAAGTGAGAGGGAAGAGGCCATATGAAAGAAATATTTGAAGGTGGAATAGGTGTAGCCCAAGATGTCTCCATAGAAGTAGGTGTGACCTCAACAAATGAAGAAGCCGAAGTAGGTGAAGACTCAATAGAAACCTCCAAAGATGTATGATCAGCTGGATCATGCTGCACTAAAACAAAAGAAGCAACAGGAGGTGGAGGAGATGGAATAGAAGGCCTGAGAATAGGATCCAAAGTGAGAACACCAATGTTTAAGAAGAAAAATCTCTCCTCTGAATTATGATGCACACATGAAGTGTGAGGAACAGTTGTAGGAATAGAAGCACCATCAGTAGCAAAATTAGTGAAGGAATACAGCTAAGAGGAGTGATCCACTATCCCAGTAGCAATGACTACTCTACACTCCAAGTCTCTGATGATAACCGAATCAGGTGTGAACTCCACAGATCTCCCATTTCTCCCATGTGTTATCTGATAGATGGAAAGAAGGTTATTTGTCAAGTGAGGGACACACAAGACATCCTAAAAGGAGTGATCCCCAAAACTAATAGACCCCTTCCATGTAACACTTAGGTAAGTGTTGTTTCCCATCAAAATGGGAGACATAGTGCAAGGCTCAAAGGAAGTGAACATAGACTGCGAAGATGCCATATGATGAGATGCTCTTGAATCTAGAAGCCATCTCCCTAATCCAATACCTGAATAAGCACAAAGAGCATGTCCCTTCATATCTAATGAAGTATGTAAACTAGTTGTGCCTATGTTATGTTGCTCTAAAGAAGAAGAATGAGGAGAAGAAGATGATGCAGACATCCTAGGAAGAAAAACAATCTAATGTTTCTAAAGAAAATGTTTCAACTCATAAATGTCCTTGTAACAATTATGTTCTACATGTCCTTCCCTCTTGCAATATGCACATGTAGACTTCTCCTTCTTAAATTATTTCCCCTTAGAAGAGGAGAATGAATCTGAGGACTCCTTTTTATGCTCTGGAGGTTTGGAATCCTTTTGTTTATGTTTCTTGCCTTTGCCTGTAGAAACCTTCTGATCTTTGGGCTCCTATGATGCAATAAGTGCATGTGAAGAGGAAGAAGGTTTCACCGTGCCCATGCTAGCTAACTTAGCTTTCTCTCAAGTGAGAGATGAAGAAAATTCATCAAGAGATGGCATAGTGAATCTTGTACCAAGTGCATTCATAGTGGCATAAAAGGTAGATACAAAAACTAAATAATTAGGTCCAAGCTTAGAAAGGATGGACAATATCAAATGAGTCTTCTTTCTGAACACCACAATGTGACAACTACAATCTAAGAGACTTGAGTTTGGTGAAAAACTCTTGGATGTTGTCAAAATCCCTAGGATTTAAGCCAATAAACTCATTCTCTAACTGAAATCCTCTCATAGTATCCTACTTCCCAAACAAAGACTCCAAAATATCCCATATCTCATTTGGTGTAGTGAAAGATTCAATGTGGAAAATGAGGTTAGATGAAAGAGACAGAAATAATGTACCATAAGCTTCATCACACCTATTAAACCATTTTCTCTTTTCAGTACCATCTGTAGGTTCAATTTTTGTACCCATGGTTACCCTATACAACCCTTTATGTTTCAAGCGAATCTCCATTTGTTTTTTCCAACCAAAATAGTTGAATGGAGTAAGGGGTGCAATGTGATGTAAATCCATGATAGAAAAATAGTAGTATATACTCTCAAATAAAAAAATTAAGCTTGTGGATCTAAAACAAAACTCCTGATTTGCATGCTTCTCAAGAAATACCCAAAAAAATAAAGGATGAGTTCTAATAAAAAATAAGATACCTAGAGAAAATTCTACAAAAATTAGGTTTGAGATTTGAGAAGAGGTCGGAAGTAGCTTTTTGATGCCTATTTTTTTTCAAAAAACTGATAAATGAGGCAAAAGATATGCCCTTTGGAGTGAAAACAATAACTTCAGCTTTGACAAGTGAAAAAAAGCACCAAAATAGAAAAATCAAAGCATTATACCACCACCATCAGATCCATCGTCAAATCATATTTCTGGCAACCATTTGTTTTCAAAAAAATACCTCCATTTGCAAAAGTTATAAGCAAATGAAAAAAAGGTCTGAAAATGGCACCTCCAGCCTAAATAGGTGCAAAAAACTGGCCCTTAGGGGCTAAATATTTCAGCCCTTAGTCCTTCTAGCAACTAGGGGGCTTAGATCTAAGGATAGAGCCCCTGGTTCCTAATAGAACCATGGGTTAGGGCTAAACCGGCGGTGGGGCGGGGGCAAGAGGTTATCGCCGGTGGCAGTGCTGACTGTCAGTGGCCAGTGGCGGGCGGCAGTACCGGGGCCGGTGGTGGTCAGCGCCTTGGTGGCCGCTTGGCGGTGCTGGGGTGGCACTCTTTTTTTACACTAGATGTTCTTTTTCCAAGCGTTTTATTTATTTATTTATTTATTTTGCACATTTTTCAAAAAATTGCCTTGATCTATGTGCCTTGGGGTCGTATGGCCTTGCGGCTAAATTTTTTTTGCCTTTTTTTTTTCAAATTTCACCTAAATCGATGAAATGAAAGGCGTTTATGAGGTTTTTGGATGCTCTGATCATGATGGCGATGTCCGTTTGAGCCCAAAATGCTTTGAAATTTTGGCTACCCATAGATCTACAAAAAATCAATCTGACTTGAATCCCTTGCACAGAAAAAGACACTGTGAGAGAATATCTTCAAATCACGAATAGGAAACAATAGGTTTGGAGCTTTGATACCATGTAGAAGTTGAAAAACCAACTTCACAGTCCCCAAGAACACCTACAAGCAATCACATATCACATGCAAAGATATTCAAAACAAAAAACAACATAAGTTCTGTAAACCCTCAAAACCAATGTGTGCAAGCAAAAATCAGAATTATTGATTATTGAATGAATTGTTTTACAAATAATACAAAATCCTTCGAAAAGGAAATGATGCAATAAAGTAGGAAAAAGGAACCCTAATCTTATCTTGAGCAAAAAGATAGCTCAATAAGATAAGATAAGAATTAAATGATAATTATCTTAGGAAATAAATAATTACCAAAGTAAACTTATCCTAAAGTGTAATTAAATAATTAATTACACCAACAATAGTATCCTTATGGAGTTGGGTGGATAGAATTTTTATACTAGTATACAATACACAATCATGATGATGCTCTCTGATAGTTTAGCTAGCCTTATCCAAATATAAACATCTCGATAAGGTTCCATCATAACTCTTGTGGTAAAGTGTGGCTCTTAGGATGTGATGGATTAGATGTTTTGGATTGGATTTAGATGGTGAAGGGGAGGAGTGGGATTTGGATTGCAAATTTGATAACTAGATTTTTGGAGGTGGAGGTTCAGATTGATGGATTTTGGATCTAGAGTTGGCATCTGGCTTAGGATTAGGACCAACATTATTTTTGGATAGTGAAGCTTTGCATGATAATTGTGAAGAAAATGCACATATATTGTATATAATATGAAAATTTTGATCTATTGATTGCTTTTTATGAATCACTTTGCTTAGAATCATCAATTCAATTTTCTTTGGCATCTATATTATTTTTTTTCCTACTTCTTGATTTTTGGATGTATATCATGTTTTAGATTCATTATAATTTTTATGTGGAATTTGTAATTTTTTTCACTTTGGTAATTTATTATAGTAATTTTCTTTATGGGAATGCTTCACTTTGTATAATGTATGATCTTATTGGTCCTAATCAAGGGATATAGGATGTTATGGATGTAGGTTGTGATTATGGATGGAGGAAGGAGGTAGAAGATGTGTTGATGGAGGATTCTTAGGAGTGATGCTTTCATTGGATGAAGTTTCCCTAACTATCATTGAGTTGTAACCAATAGAATATTTGCTTGGATATGTATAGGTAAGACCTTGATATCCATCATTTTCATATACCAATACTGGTTCTAGAATGCCTTGCTCATTTTGAAATGTGTCTAGATTAGGAGGATTATGTTCGTCCTATTCAATGAGTTTGAGGTATGTGAGGTTAATGTGTATGGTAAATATTGCATTATCATAAAATAGGTTTATGGTAACATGCTCTTCAAAAGGTCTAGGAATTATACTCACTTATTTATTATCAAGATCGGAAGTGGTGTGCCTATCATTATCAAGAAAGCATATAAGGGAATCAAGATGCTCATCATAAGCACCATATCCTAAACTAGTGGTTCCATCATTGGTAGGTATATCAATAGGATCAAGAGGACCTTGTTCATGTAAACCAAGACCTTTTCCTTGATAATTGAGCTATTACAAATGTGAAAGGGATATTATATGCATTTTCTTTGAAGAAAGTATCATACTGCTCATCTTTATAAATCCTTGTGGTATCAAAACCTTTTATGTCCTCATCAACAAGATAACCACTGAAAAGCAGAGTAGTAGGGGTGCATTTTAACATGAAAATGGGACTTTGAACTCTTGGGTGAGGATGAGAAAAAGATCATGGTGAAAGGGTTAATTTGGTGATATGTAGGGATTCATGGATTTGGTATTCTCCACATCCTTTATCAAGGATTTTGAATGTATATTTTAGGGATGGTTGTTTAGTGAATAAAGTGTAGGATTTGGAGGGTAAATTTCGAGGGTCAATATATGATATGTATTTGGTAGAATATGATTGAGGGAAAATGTCAAAAGAAGGACAATGGTTGTCATATTTACCTTCCAAATTTTGGAAAAAGTGATAGGGTTGTAGATCACAAGGAATAGTAATTTCCACACCATTTTATGGGAACTTAAGACATTGATGGAAGGTAGAGGGTATGACTTGCATGGCATGGAACCATGGTCGACCAATAAAGATATTGTAAGGTCTAGGTTTAAGACATGGCATAGGGTGTGTTGCAATTAGGGTCCTACTTGAATGGGAAGGTAAATAATACTAGCTATCACTCTCTCATCATTGGCATACACTTTGTTAATAGTATATGATCCCAAGGATTCCACTAAATAACCCAAATGTTGTACTAGTAAAAGAGTACAAATATTTAGGCTTGATTATTTTTCTATAAGAACACACTTTATCTTATGCTTGGAATAAGAGCTTCTATGTGGAGTGGGTGATTATGGGATGGATCAAGTGGAGGAAAATTTATTGGAGTGAAAGTGATGCAATGGTCAATGAAAAGGTGGCCAAAGAGGGCTTGGAAATGTGAAGGGTTGATATAATTAGGGACTCGTGATTCTTTTAGGATACAATTTAAGATATCGCTATAATTAGGTAATGTGCAAAGAAGCTTAAGAATGGAAATTTAGGCCAGAGTTCACTCAAGATGATCATGAAGATCATATTGTTTGCGATTGTTTGAAGTGGATGGAGTAGGACTATGGATGGTTATTTTTCCATGGTGAGTGGTAACAACACAATCAGGTGATTTCAATTTTATTGTATGGATTTTTTCATTAGAATTATCAATATGACCAATAGTGGAATCATAGTTATAAGAGGTTTTATGATAATTGATGGTGTGAACATGAGTCTTTACCTTAGATGGACTATTGATTATTCCTAGGAGAATTATTTTTCTATATTCCCAAGTCTTGGTTAGGTGAGGTATTTAATGGTCCCTCAATTTCAATCTCACCTTTATCTATAAGGTCTTGAATATAATGCTTTAGTTGCCAACACTTTCCTATGGCATGACCTTTTATATGATGATAATCATAACATTCATCTTCTTTATACTATGAAAGATTTGGTTGAGTATCATCAAAATATTTTGTGAGTGGAAAAGGATACCTTGTTAGTTATGATAATGATGATAACCTAAGCTAAACATGGTTTATCCATAAGAAGTAAACCAAGATCTAACTAGTTAAGTCAAGCTTCCAATGAAATTCTTGAAAACCTCTAACAAAAAATCCATTAAACATGAAATAAACTAGAAATGCATAATGAGAACCTATTTAATGCCTCAAACCTCATCCTATTGGGGGATTGGTCCTACATTGATGTGGAATGTCAGCCCTAAATCCCACTCCCTTGGTTGAAGCAAGCTTTCAAATGGATTCCATTAATGAATATTGATGAAAATTGATGAAATATTAGCTAAAATGGATGCTAAATGATAAAATGCTTGTGAGGAATGCTATAAAAATAACTATAGTGTAGTTACTCTATATGAAAGGATTAGTTTCTCATAGAAATGAGAATGATAATTTATAGGGAAAATAGTTGAAAATCAATAAGAGGAGATGGCATGGATCAAGGATTTCAATCAATGGATGAAAATGCAAGTTGAAAAGGATCAATAATTTTCATCAATGGCTCTCATTGATTTGAAGAAGCACACTTCCTAAAAATTAGGAAGTTGTTACAAAATATTTCTCATTTTGGAGGATTTGGCTACAAAGGAATATTCCTTGGGATTATTCCCTTGCAAGTGGGAGGATAAGAGAAATTAGCTAATTTAGACAATTAAAAAATTATTTAATTGTGCATGATGGATGAAATTAGGAGTTTCATTAAATAATTAAGATTATTTAATTAAATGACAGAACTTAAGAAATTTAATTAAATAATTTGCATTACCTAATTAAATACGATGAAAATTAGTATGAAAGGGGGTGAATTAGCCAAATAATATTGATTATTTGATTAATAGGAGAAAAGTGATAAATTTAATTAAATAATGAAGGTTATTTAATTAAACAGTCAAAAAGAGGTAATTCAGGACTAAATGATGTTAGTAATCAAATTCATATGTGCAATATCAATTAGGACAATTTAAGTGTCTACATTTTTCCCCTCTTTGAAGAAAGGTACCTATTACATTGGTTCAAAGAGTGATGCTTTGCAGATCAACACTACCATTCAGATCAAAAAGTTTATTTTTTTAATGATTTTTCAAATGCCACATTGTTTTCCTAGCAAAAGGAATTACACCGGTACATTTCCCCCTTGAGAGATCGAGAAAAAAATTTGATTTTTAGGTCAAGATCATAACAAAGATGCGAGATTAGTTCATCTCAAAGAGGACTAGAAAGATCATATGTCTAATGTAGACAAATTTGATGATGTATAGGCTGTCAGCCATGGGTAGCCTCATGTATATTTTGATATATCACATAAATTTGATACTTGGATAGAACTATTAGTAGAGATATAATAATAAGATGGATATAAGTAAAAGAATGAGATGGATATTGACTAGCCATTATTTTTTAGACTGATTCAAAAGTCCAACAAGCCTATGATTATCAAGACTTTATTAGATATGGTGATGAGAGAGATGATTCACTTGTTTGAAGGATTGGGATACTTCATCATATTATTCCTCATTTTTTATATAGAAAATAGACACAATGCATCAAGATATTGATAACTAGGATGGATTTGTATCTAATGCAATGGACTTTGACTCTGCAAATAGATAGGATAATCCTTGCTCACATCTAACATAAAAAAATATTATTGGAATGTAGTTTAGAAGTTTAGAACATTTTAGACCAAATCATACACAATAGTCAATAATTTATTCAAAATAACCTCCCTACACACAACAAAGAAAGTATTCACCAAGGTTATATTACAAGAACATCCAACATGAACAAAGAATGAAAGATAATGACTAATGCCCCATTCCTTTCTCTCTAAATCATTTTAAATAGAAATCATCAAGAGGTACTTGGAATGGGTCAATAATATTAATCATAAGAAAAAAGATCAAAATGAAACAATCAGTTAATGTCTTTTGTATCTCTTACCAAAGTAACATAACTAATTTTATTTTAGTTGATGATGTGCATTATAGGAATAATGCATCCTAGGACATGTTTATCAAACATTTTGACTAAGAATAATTGTTTGATAGTCCATTGATACAAATTTTGATTAACATGTTTGATAATGATCAAGAGTTTGATTTTTTCACATTTCAAGGTTTTATTTCTAGTTATTTTTGTACTTGTTTTTGTTTGTGTTTCCAAAGGGTGAGGGTGATGATTGATTTATTATGGATGGAAGTTTATTGGGGGTGAAAGCAAGATGAGACCTGGGTGATTTTGTTTTTGAATATTTTAATGTTTTTGGTGTTTTGCAATGTTTTGATGTTGTTTTGGGTCTTTTTCGGGTGTATGTGAATGCTTATGTTTTCAAATTTTTTGAGGTTGTTTAGGATTTTTTGAATGTTTTATACTTTTTTGGGTTTTCAATTTTTTTCAAATGTTTTTGTGTTTTTTTAGTTTAAACCAAGAACTAAGGGGAAATTGACCTAACACTTCAAGGCCTCATCAGTGATGGCCTTTCCTATGTTATACATGCAGAGATGATGTAGTTTGACAAGGTGTTTTTGATATTTTGACTTTTTGACCTGTTTAGGGATTTTGATGATGTAGATATTGATCTTGATATTGATTTTTAAACCCTTCATGTAGTTGATTTTGGAATGGATTTTGAGAATGTGGTTGATGTTGTGGATAATGAGTGATGTTTTGATGTGTGAATGTATCTATCTAATAGTTCACCAAGTGCAGATTTGACATGTTCATATTTGATATGTTCACATTTGGTGTGTTCATGTTTGACATGTATTGGGGTGATCCTACAATAGTGGTTTGTACTTTTTGGCCAAAGTTGACATTAAACTGATTTTTTTTTTACTAAATCTTCATTTTTGGGCACCTATAGCTGCTAAATCATGAGGAATTTGAAGATTATGCAAACTAGTGATTTGTGACATTTTTTTTGTAGATTCAAAATATATATTTAAAAAAAAATGGAATTAGATTCCATTTATTTTTCCATCTTCTTTGAAAACTAGTTTTTAACAGTAAACACCATTTTTAAAGAGTGATGTTCACTATAAACAACATAAATTTTTTCTATGAAGGATTAAATTCTATTTTTTTTGAATTTAGATTTGTAACTACTATATATACCATGTTCATTTGGTTTCATAGTGTTTTATTGAATATTTTTTCTTAATTAATTTTTAAAGTCAAACCAATTATAATTTAGACATAGGTGAACCGTATACAACATAAAAATTTTTGTATGTATTGAAATTCAATTTATTTTTTGTTGGATCAAGGACATCAATACCTAGTATGGACATATTTTTCTGATTTCTTTTTATAATCTACTATTTTTCCATGTGTAGAATAGAGATCTTGATTTTCAATGAAAAACCTACATTCACAAGAAATACTAAATAAATATAATAATCAAATTAAGTATATTTAAAATTATACTTTTTGGGAAGCTTATAATAAGGACTACATACAAAAATAAAAATTTAAATGAATTTATTTGATCCCCCAAAAGATAAATCAAAAGTGGGTTTTTATTAGCATTTTGATCTAGGTGTAAAGGATACTTTGTTACAAGTATGGTTTAAAACTAGCAGGGTTCTATCCAATAGGGTTTCATTTAAGGTGGTTCGATCAAACCCTCTTCAATTGGAATCTTTTAAATGAAACTTTTCAAAGCCTAAAAATTTATACTTTCTGAAAATATGTGATTTCAACATAAATCAAGATGTCCCAAAAAGTGTAAACCACTATTGTGGGATCACCCATTGACTTGGTGAGCTAACATTGTTTTGATGAAGACTCGTGCTTTGATCATTTGGTTGATAGATTGGTAAGTTTTGAAATTTATTTAAATCTATCATGTGACAAGATGTTCCAAAGTTTTGATTTGGCATACCCACATTTATTGTGTCATTACATAGTTTGTAGGATATGATGACTCCATGTATGGATTCTAGGGTGGAATTGTGAAACCTCTAGGATTAAACTCATTCATTTGAAGGAATTTTTGGTTTGTGTCACTCATGGTCGTAAATTTTTAGTTTTTCTCCATGTCTTTCTTGTATTGTGATCTTCTCGTTACCATAAATTTTGGATCAAATTTGGGAGTAGTATGATGTGATTTGTATTGTTGAAACTCTTGATTTGACTCAAATTTTGGTAAAAGTGACCCGCTAAGGTGTTTATGACCTATTCACCCTAGTTTGAACCTATCCTTCAGTAGAGCTCAAAACCAACTTTTGGTGACTAGTACATGTGTCCTTACCCTTCTCAAATATGCTTGCAAATTATGGTTTCAGTTTTTGTACTTTCAAGAATTTTTATTTCATGTTCTACGTCTTATTGTTCATTTAGTTTGAGCATTACATATCATTTCAATTTGTTTTCGTATCTTTCCTATTATCTTAAGGATTGAGATCTAGGTCTAATTGGCTCATCATTGAGGTTGAAAGTCAATCTTTACACCTTGTGATATCTTTCCTAATGAAATACCTTAGGGAAAGGTACAAATAGAGAAAATACCCCCTTATTCTTCAAGGAACCCCTTTCCCACCATTTCATTTTGGTGAACATGACATTGTACATCATACCTTTTTGAACCTGGAGATCCTTGAAACCCTAGATCTAGGTTTTGCATCATCTTATTTTGCATTTCATTTAGGGTCACATATTGCATGTTTGCATCATTTAAACTCATAAAATCCAAGAATATTGCATGCATTTTGCATAATAGCTTGCATTAAGGTGTTTTTCAATCATTTAGATCAGCATCTCATTCAAAATTACATTGAAAAAAGTTGTCATTTTGTTCGTACATTGTCATTTAAATTGCATTTGCATTTTCATCATATTTATAGAAAAATGTTGCCAAAGAATTTGTTTGTTGTTAGGAATAGTGAGCTTAAGTATCAAGTTAAATACTCATATTTAAACTTTTTAGACCCTTTTCCTAGGATTCATTGGCCCTAGGGAAAACCTATCCTAGTACAAGTGATTTCCCAAATTTCTGGACACTATTTTGTCTCTATATTATTAGTTTATTCCAACCTGGAGATATCTTTTTCAATTTTAAAAATTGCAACTATATTTTTTGCTTTTAGTTCAATTGGTGAAATATAGTGTATTGTTTGAAATCAAAATTGGCATTCAAAAATAGTCATTTTTAGGTGTTTGCATCTAAAATCAATCAATTATCATATTTAAGATATAAAAATTACAACATATTGTTTAATACTTGCAGTGTGTTTCCTATTTTTGGATGCTTACTATATTTATTTAGTGCCTTTTGTCCATTTTTGGTACACTTTTAGTTTGGTGAAACTTCTATGAGTATCACAACATGGTGTTCTATTGCCAATACTTTAGTGGGATGTAGTTCGAGACTCATGACATCTTGTGCTAGTACATTAGTTATGGATCTTTGGTTTTCCAACTCCTTCACTCATAGTGTTGATACTATTGAACCCATGTTGGACTCCATCCCTGATGTCACATGTCCTATGACCACTAATTGATATTGAAAACATTATTGTTCATGTCCCTCAAGAGAACTTACAAAAAATGGATAAAGCCTTAGAAAAACTTCAAGACTATCTGAGTACATAATATATTGTTGACACTGCCATTCCTATCATAGATAACATGAGGAGAATGCTTGGTAACAAACTAGGAATGGAGATAGTGCATAGCCTAGCCCACATTATTGATAATCATGATCCTACAATGGATAGTTGTGCTAATTTTTTTTGGATATACTCAAAGTCACCGAGGAAATCAAATCCCTCTCCCTACAACCAAAGCTTCTATTCCTACATATACCAATCCAACTGTTAGTACAACTATGCAATTGACTAGCCATATCACTCCAACTTTAGGTATTTCCATTAGGAATTATTTTATCTTTATGAATTCAAACATCATAACTCCAAACCCCCCGCCTCTCACAAACTTGCAATTTAGTTGTCGGTCTAACACATATACACCTCAACCATATTCCCCTCTATCTCAAAACACAACCAATGATGTCGTCATAAACCAACTTTTGCAAAATTTGACATCCCTCCAACAAAAATAGCAACATTGAACCAAAACCAAACTAGATAACCTTCACAATATGTAAAAAGAAACCCATTATCATTGGATATATAGAGAACACAAATGCCACAAGGTATAGAGATACATAGATTTGAGAAATTCATTGGTAAAGGAGATCTTGACAACCATGTTTCGACATATAAAACCTTATGTAGTGAATTCATTTTTAGATAAAAAACCTTGAGAAAGAACCTAATCACCTAACAGCCATGTTGAACCTCAAGTGGTTGCCATAAAAAAAAATCCATACCAATATTGGGATAGAAATAGATAATTCACCTCATTACTTGATACCCTCCATTTAATTATATTAAACTCTTGAGAAAGAACCTAATCACCTTATCTCTTGAACCATCGATTTTTGGTTCCTATGGACTTCTCTAGCTCTTCTAGCGTTTTTTGCCTAAAAGGAGAGAGATAAGGCCCAAAAATGCTAAGGGTTCATTCAAATTATGCTATATAAGATGTTTCATAGCTAAATGAAGTAAACTAAATGTAATTAAGTGATTTATATGAATGATTATGAATGCAAGACTAAGATTTAAACTATGTAGGAAAACACATTATGATATGCAAAAGTGAACTAAAAGATGAAATAATGTAGAATAGAAAGGAATGGGATGAATCAGCATGCACCTAGGTAAGATTTGAGAAATCTGGAATGTTGTGAATATTGTCTAAAGTTACTGAAAATAAATAGAGGGACTCATTCACCCAGGGTGGCAAATTAGTCCTGCTACTAGTGAAAAAGTGTCAGGAATAGGTTTCTAATTGTCGTGATATGGAATCTAAAAAAATTCAAATTTTCAGTCTTAAGGTGGGACTCATTCACCACTGGTGACGAATTAGTCCTCTCCAAAAATTTTGAGAAATCAAGAGACAACTCTGCAACACCAGATTTGGAAATGTCTGCTTGTCAGGTTGCCAAAGTCAATTTTGTAGGAAATGAACAAAAAACCTTCTCCAAGCTTGAAATATGATTGATTTGACTTGAAGCACCTAGTTGAATTTTTGAACAATCTTTAATCACCTAAATGTTTTTAAAATATGCATACAAAGGTCTACAAACACATATGCAAGAGGGGAAAAATGGTTGAGGGTTAGAAAATAGGGGTTTACCTTGGTCAAACCCCACTTTGTTAATCAAACCCTTGATAAAATAATGAAATGCAAGAGAATGATAAACTAACAACATGAAAATGCTATCAACTTACCAAACCCTTCAAGATGATAATCTGAAGTAATGTCAATGGATGCTCCAAAATGCTTGAATAGTGCTTGATAAGATGTTGCAAGATGCTTGAATACTTGAGATTGCTTGAATAGGATGTGTGAATGTTGGAGGATGTAAAATGAGGTGAAAATCACTTATTTATACAATCTTGTTCCTCAGTAACCCATTCATACCTCATCACAAGCTGACATCAAGTCTTTTTGAATAAAAAAACAAAAGGAAATTTTAAAAATTTTGAATTTGGAGCCAAGGGGGCCTCATTCACCACCCATGGTGAATGGGTCCCACCTAGGACCTGAAAATGGGTGTCAAGAATTATCTTGTATTTAATTTTGTTTGTCAAACTTACATTTAAAATACACTTAATTAAAGCTTATAAGGGCATAAAAGGGTTAAATAAAGCATAAGAAAGGGGTAAATGGTGAAGTTATGCCTAGAATAGCATGAAATCTTGTTACAAGACTTTACAACACTTCAAAATAGGACTTGATAAGTGATTAAAAGGTGATTTTTAGGTGAATTGTAATGAATAGAGTCTAGAAGAGTGTAGAAATGTTTTACACCACTTCAAAACACCTTCACAAGATGTCATTATTTGAATTTTAGTACTTAAATATGCATGTTCAATCCATGTTACATCATAAGATAAGAGAAAAATAGATCAAACACCATGAAACAAGACCTAAAAGGCCATGAAAATGACAAGGGTCCATTTTTCTATGACACATTTAGCCACCACTTTAGTGAGAGGATGAACTTGCTTCAAACTCACACTAAAGTAGCCACAAACATCAAGAGGAGGTTCAAATGCACTTACATTAGCAAGATGGAATAACAATGATCAAGAGGTATGATCAAGCCCCCAGGATGAAAATCCCATGGAAAAATAAGCATAAGAGAAAAGGAACACACAAGTGAAAGAGAGAGTTGGATGAAGCTTCGATCATGTGTACAACTAGTCGTGGATTAGATCTAGGCTAAAAGAGAATGTATACTCACTTTTGAGCGATAGAAATCATGATGGTCTGCCGAGTGAGAAGGCCCAAGTATAGTCACTCTGGGGCCATAGAACTTCTAATCGTCTGTAGGGTGAGAAATCCAAAATGGTAAGATAGATACGCTAGTTGGTATGCACTCACAAACACAAAGGTGGATATGGGGAAAAGTCATGCGGCTAGGTGGGCTTCCTTCTCAACCATATCAAAGTTATACCTCTTGATAACCTTAATAAGGCACCACAAGGAAAAATAAATGTCGGTTTGTGCTTCATGAAACAAGAAAATATTTGTATGCTTAGAACTCATGAACAAAAAGCAAGGTACCATAGACATGCAAGTTGCATTATGCAAGGTGGTAAAAAAACAAAAATGTAAAATGTAAAATGTAAAAGATGTTCAAAGGAGTCTTGTTAAGTTCATGAAAGGTTAGTCACTTAGGGAACATTGTACCTAATGTCTCTGAGAGAGGAAAAATCAAAGAATAGTATATTCACAACTTAGGGGATGCAGTGTGTCACATCAGGCCATAGGGAGGAATGTAATATACTACGATAGATTACACTTATGAAGGACATCACACCCAATGTCATCCACAAAGTGACAAACACATCATATGAACTATAAGGCTACACTAGGAACCAAGAATGTAAATGAATTATGGTAATGTATTCCCCCCACTTTAAAGGAATTGCTACACATCAATTTGTGAGAAATTACTTTAAATTATCAAAGGGAAGAAAATGAAAAATGAAAAACAAGACATGAGAGCCAACTTGGAAAGCCCTATGCCGAGTCATGAATATGTTTCAAAGTTAGATTGCGTCATGTCACAAAAAATTAAAGAAAAATAATGGGAGATGCCTCCTAAAAAAGAACACACCAAACACATAAGGGATCTATGGATTTGGGGTCAGTATGTTCATTGTTGCAATTATTTTATGAAAGAGCTAAAAACTATCATCATTCCCCAAAGCACATAGAACTAGAAGAATGACATAAAGAGAGCAAAAACAAAAGAAAAAGAAAGTTTGTTTTGAGTCAACATGGAAGAGACATTCTGGTCTTAATGGTTTACATCATCCCCAAAAGGAAAACACAAGCGAAAACAAAGAAAACAAAAAGGCGAAATAAAATGAACAATATTTTGTGTCAACATGAAGGAGACATTGCGGTCTCAATGCCTTGCGTCATGCGGTCTCAATGCCTTGCGTCATCCCCAAAAGGAAAACACAAAACAAAAGAGAAAAAAGACAAGGACCTTTTGGGTCAACATGGAAGAGACATAGGTCGTCTCTTTGCTTTGCGTCATCCCCAAAAGGAGAACACAAAACAAAAATGAAAAAGACAAGGACCTTTTGGGTCAACATGGAAGAGACATAGGGCATCTCTATGCTTTGCATCATCCCCAAAAGGAAAACACAAAATGAAAAAGTGAAGATACATGACATATAGAAGAATAGAGATACAAATAGAAGAAGTGTACGAAGAGAAGGAAACATCAAACTCATGTTATGGGGGAACACGATACATGCATGAAAATGCAAAAGGACAAGAGAAATGAAAAAGGATAGCTAGGTGAGTGAAAGTAAATTGTCTAACAAGTCATCCACCTCCCAATCATGTTTAGTGTAATGCAAAGGAGGTTGACTATCCAAAGGAAGAATTGCAAGTGTTGAACTTGAAGTCATACTAGGTTCCTCACTTGGTGAAGAGGATTTATCTTTTAAGCTCATTATGCATGAAAATAAAGAGTTTAAATCATTATGCACTTCTTCATCTATTTTTTATATCATCACATCATCATCATCATCAATATTGATGACAACGGGAGGATGAAGGGTGATTTTGAAGGAAAGATGTATTAAAGTTGTGGCTATTGGATTGTTTGATTTTGTTGTGAAGGTTGCACTGGAATATCTTGTGGTGGGTCAGGAGAAGGAGGGTGGTCATCTATTACTTTTGTCAAAGGTAGAGGTTGATTTTCTTTATCTTCTTCTATTTGTGACTGATGAGCGAGGAGACGATGATGACACCTACATTCCCTGGCACCGTGGTTTAGTTTAATTCTATTTTGGATTTGTTGAGGTGTAAGAGAAAAGTGAGTCATCATAGGTTCTTCTACTTATGAAGAGGGAAGAATAGAAGAAACCAAAGAGGATGGGTCAATCACTTTCTCTTTGGCTTCATATACTTGTTTAAGGTGAGGAGGCATGGCAAGAGTTGTTTCATTTTCCCTTGGTCATTTAAACAATGGCAGGGAAGTGTCTAAGGGTGGTTGGTCATGAGGTTGTATGTTTTGTTCAATGTTGGACTCGGGTTGAAGCATGGTTTCATCTATGATAGGAGGTGTGGAAGTGGACGGGGACGTGTTACAAAGAGACAATTCAGCTGTGTATTTGGATTTGAACTTTTGATAGGTTATGAAAAATAAGTCCTTTTGAGGGGTGATGGGTTCAATAGGTGCAGGCCAAAATTCTTCTAAGGAAAAGTTACCTTTAGACAATAAGGGATTAAAGCCACTATGGTGTATGGTAAATATTTCATTTCCATGTGGAAACTTCAAACACTTGTGAACCACTGATGGGACCGCTTTCATTGAGAGAAGCCAAGGGTTGCCTAGCTGCAAATGAAATTGGCTAGATTTTGGAATAATTGAGAATATTACATCTGAAGTTTTAGGTCCTATCTATAAGGGGAGTATGATTGATCCGATCGTAGGGAATGAAAAACTAGTATGTGTCTTAATCCAGGCAGGTGGTTTATTATAATAATCTTGATATAGCTCATGTAATACTAGAAACTCCTCTGTGAACAAATTCTCGCCACAAGCAAGATCTATTAATATCCCATTAGTGGGCTTATCATAGTTTCTAGCTAGCTAAAGAGGACCATTAGAAAGTTTTTGTAGTATGTTTTTAGCATAAAAAGTGATATCAAGAGATTTATTGTTTTGGCCCATATCAGGGATAATGCTTATCACACCCATAGGTTTGTCCATAGGAGTGACTTGGGTAACAGTTGGAGGTATATTAGGTTGTTCACTATTTGTATCAACATTCATTACATTAGTATTTGAAGGTTCACTAGCCTTGATAAAGGAAATATTGTGTTTAGGCATGGGGTTGGTGAAAATTTGTAAATTTTGGTTAGGGGGTGCAATAGACTTATTGCCTTGATCATTAACACCCACAATGGAAAAATGGTCTAAATAAATGAGGTCTTGAACTAGATGTTTTAGATACTTGTAGTGTTCAGTTTCATGCCTAGTTTGGCAATGAAAATGATAATAACCATTAGGCTTGAAGGTGGGTGGTAATGGTTGGTTTGGATCAAGTGGTTTAATGGGTGGTAAAGTGAGCATGCGTTGTTCAAGAAATTGGTTCATTGTATTATGGAGGGTATTAGGTAAGGGAGTAAATTGTCTCTTCGGGTCCCCATAGGTATAAGGCACCGCTACTTTAACAGCTGCCACTCAACTTGGAACTAGTTGAGTTGGTTGTGGTTGTGGTTGAGTTTGAGGAGGCAGATTGAACTTTAAAAAGCCTCTATTTGGTTTGTGAAAATTTTGATTGTTATTGTGGTTGTGATTGTTGTGTTTAGGTTTGTCAACTTGGTTAGAAGTGGATTTTGGATTGTGACTTGAAACTGAGTTATGGTATTCACACAAGGTTGTACATAAATGTATGAATGAAGGGAATTTCATCATAGTTAGTTTATCCTAAAGGTTTGTGTGCAAGTTTTCGATAAAAATCTTTTGCAAATGTGCATCAGGAATCTTGACATCAATTTGAGCATACAAGGATTGGTATTGTGAGATAAAATCAATTACATTTTCATCTGCTTTTTGTCTACATCTCATGAGGTCGGCCATTGACTTTTTAGGTGTCATGTGAACTTGAAAGTGACTTATGAAGGAGTCCACCAATTCATTAAAGGAATGGATGGAATGATTAGGAAAATTGGAAAACCACTCTAATGAAATATCTTTCAAGGTCCTTGGAAAACATTTAGCTAAAATTTTATCATCAAGGAAAAAATCACTGCATAAAGCTATATAAGCATTAAAATGGTTGATAGGGTCTCCTTTACCCTTGTATTTCTCAAACTGAGGAATTTCTATCCATTGTGGCCTTAGGGTACGTAATATTTCTAAGGATAAGGGGCTGCTACAGACATGATATGTGGGTGGAGTGGTTTGACCTTGGCTAATGGTGGAAAGTTGGTGTTGCATGGAAGAAACAGTGTTAAGGAGTTGTGTAAGAATAGGGCTAAGGTAAGTGGTTTGAGGTGGAAGGGAAAATGGTGATGGAGTGTAGGTGATGTTAGGGGAAGTGAAAGGAATACTAAGGGGGTGAATGTAGTGGAAGGTACTTGTGATGCCAAAAGAGAACTAGGAATGCTAGTTGGAATTAGGAAAGAAGTAGTTGCATAATTAACCTGATGCATAGTTGTGGTGACTTACGGATTAATATAAGTTGGTATGGATGCTATAGTTGAAGAGGGAGGAACTTGAGGCCCTCCTTGGCTTACAGGAATGTTTGCAGATTGGCTATTAGAAGAGGAAAGTTTATTGTAAATCTTAGTAATTTTCTTCATAACTTGCAATCCATCATCACTTTCAATCAAATGATGAAGGTTTTTAGTTGCAGAAAAAGTGGTGGTGGAAATGTTTTCAAGTGACAAGTCTTGTTGTAAATGTGCAAAATCCTCATGAATATTAATGACCTTTTCTTGTGGGAGGGAGTTTCTTTGGGTATCAACATTCATTGGATGGAAAGGTGAAGGCATAGAAGTGGTATTGTCAATGCATAATGCACCATTGTCCATACTAGGAGTAGGATCTCTTGAGATCCCAAGGTCCACAACAAAAGTGCTATCATGGTAAGCCATGAATATTGAACTTCATCTCACTAAAGTATTATCAATGGGGCACAAAACACTCATACAAGTACCACAAAAGATAGGGTGAATGCAAATGCAAAGTAATCTAGGAGTTTTAAATGCAAATAATAGAAATTTTGCTAACTATAACCAACAAGTAACTATAGGAAACAAAAATGTAGGAAAATGCCAAAAAAATGACAAAAATGTTGTTTAAAAAGTGCAAAGGGGCTGATTTCCCTAGGATGGTGAATGAGTCCCAGTATGATATTTTTTCGTGTTTTTCAAAAACTTTAAAATGATTCTAATTCTCTACAAAATGCAATTAAGGATGTAGAATGCAATTTTTTCAGTTTTTTCAATGATATGCAATGCAAAAATGAAATCTAACCCAAGCTTTCACTAATGCAATATGAAAAGTCCTAAAAAATATGCTAATTGAATGTTGATGCAAATGTAATCTAGGATGCAATCAGAAATGCAAAGTGTTCAAAATACAAGTTCACCAAAATGAACTGTCGATTTTTGGTTCCTATGGACTTCTCTAGCTCTAGGGTTTTTCACCTAAAAGGAGAGAGATAGGGCCCAAAAATGCTAAGGGTTCATTCAAATTATGCTGTATGGGATGTTTTCTATGCTAAATGAAGTAAAATAAATGCAATTAAGTGATTTATATGAATGATTGTGAATGCAAGACTATGATTTAAACTATGCTAGAAAACACATTATGATATACAAATAATGAACTAAAAGATGATATAATGTAGAACAAAAAGTAATGGGATGAATCAGAGTGCACCTGGGCAAGATTTGAGGAATCTAGAATATTGTGAATGTTGTCTCAAGTTACTAAAAATCAATAGTGGGACTCATTCACCCAGGGTGGTGAATTAGTCCTGCTACTGGTGAAAAAGTGTTGGGAACAAGTTTTTGACTATTGGGATTTAGAATCTAACAAAATTTATATTTTTAGTCTTAAGGTGGGACTCATTTTCCACTGGTGGTGAATCATTTCTCTCCCAAAATTTTGAAAAATTAGGAGATAACTCTACAACACCAGATCTGGAAATGTTTGCTTGTCGGGTTGTCGAAGTCAATTATGTAGGAAATAGACAAAATATCTTCTCCAAGCTTGAAATATGATTGATTTGACTTGAAGCACCTAGTTGACTTGTTGACCAATCTTCAATCACCTGAATTCTTGTAAAATATACATACAAAGGTCTACAAACACACATGTGAGAGGGGAAAATAGGTTGAGGGTTAGCAAATAACGGTTTACCTTGGTCAAACCCCACTTTGGTAATAAAACCCTTGATAAAATAATGAAATGCAAGAGAATGATAAACTAACAACATGCAAATGCTATCAACTTACCAAAACCTTGAAGATGATAATCTGAAGTAATGTTAATGGATTCTCCAAAATGCTTGAATAGTGCTTGATAAGATGTTGCAAGATGCTTAGATGCTTGAGATTGCTTGAATAGGATGTGTGAATGTTGGAAGATGTAAAATGAGGTGAAAATAACTTATTTACACAATCTTGTGTCTTAGTAACCCATTCATACCTCATCACAGGCCGACATCAAGGTTTTTTGAATAAAACCTCGGAAGAAAATTTTAAAATTTTTGAATTTGGATCCAAAGGGGACTCATTCGCCACCCATGGTGAATGGGTCCCACCTGGGACCTGAAAATGGGTGTTGGGAATTATCTTGTATTTAATGTTGTTTGTTGGGATTACATTAAAAATACACTTAATTAAAGTGTATAAGGGAATAAAAGGGTCAAAAAAAGCATAAGAAAGGGGTAAATGGTGAAGTTATGCCTAGAAAAGCATGAAATGTTGTTACAAGTCTTTACAACACTTCAAAATAGGACTTGATAAGTGATGAAAAGGTGATTTTAGGTGAATTGTAATGAATAGAGTCTAGAAGAGTGTAGAAATGTTTTACAACACTTCACAACACCTTCAGAAGATGTCATTATTTGAATTTTAGTACCTAAACATGCATGTTCAAGCCATGTTACATCATAAAATCAGAGAAAAATAGATCAAACACTATGAAACAATACCTAAAAGGCTATGAAAATGACAAGGGTCCATTTTTCTATGGCACACCTCTTGATACCACTAATCCTTTTACATTGGAACTATATCTCAAATGACTTTTTCCAATATCATCAAAAAGATGGACATGATACAAAATGATGCATGGATCTTAAACATATAGTGAAATACCTAATTGATTCCAATCACATCCAGTTGGGTGGTGTTAATGATCAAGGAAATAAATCTATTGCCACACCTAACCAAACTTTGAAAATTGTTACCAATCCAATACCAAATCATTCTCTCATTTGTAAAAGCTAGTGATAACAAGAATGATGTGATGAATGCTGACAAGATACAATATATAAATGATGATGATAAGAGTGATAATGGAGATGATATATATACTATGATTGGATTCATTGGCATTCAATCTTGTAAGGGCCAAACCAACTTGTCTCTTGACATTGCTTTCTCAAACAATGATATAATTAAACATGCACCTGATGGTCCTCTTTAAATAGCTAGAAGAATAAATGAATATCCTACAAATGGAATATTAATTGATCCCATGTGTGTAGAGAATACGAATGCTGAGGAAATCTTATTTGTGCATGAACTTTACCAAGATTATTATGAAAAATTGAAAGCATGGATCAAAACACATGATGGTTTTTCTCACCCTATGATAGGTTTGATCAATCTTCCATTAAAAGCTAGACCGAAGCAATTAGATGTATGATTCTCCATCATCTCTATGTTGAATCAATTTTGTGTGAAGTTAGGCTATCCATGGCTATGCTCCACTAATGTCATCCCAGCATTCATCCACAAGTGCTTGAAATTTCCATTTGATAATGTAGACAATTAAAAATGAGCTAGGCCTGCAAGCTCTATTTTTACCACTTTCATTCTAGCATAATTATAACATTTAATTATGTCTTTGGTCCACATTCGACTATTAATTAAATAATTCATAATTGTTTAATTAATTCATGTCCTTTTATTCTTCATGATTATTAAATAAATAAATTCTATTTATTTATTAAATACATCATTAGTTGTCTAAGTCTCCCCCTAATTAAATAAATTTTTAAATTTATTTAATTACCTTTCTTCACTTATTCTTCCTGATTATTAAAATAAATGAATTTCATTTATTTATTTAATATGTCACTAATCCTCATAATTAAATGAATTTATTAATTTATTTAATTATTAATCATATCCTCTCAATTAAATAATTATCTTAATTATTTAATTACCTAATTTAACATTTCTCTCATTTTAAATAAATCAATTATTTAAAATGATTACACATTCTTAATTGACAGCCCATTTTAGTAAATAATCTAAAAATCGATTATGTACTATCTCACAAAATCCATATTTTGAATTAATTATTCTTCCAAAAATCAACCAATTGAGAAAATTATTGATTTTTCAAATCTGATCTTTAGTTCAACTCTTATCTTCTTGATTTTTTGAATCTCACAAATCAAGCAATCTTTATTTTCTTGATTTTCAAAAATGTTTATTTTTCTAATTCATTATTTCATTTTTTCTCCACTGTCGATTCGATTTTCTCATATGAAATCTTGACCACTCACTTAATGATTTTTCCCTACCCTTAATTAGGGATTGTTAGATTTAATCTCGTCCTCTGATTTTAGGTCTTTGTCAAAAGTCGATCTCGTCCGTTCATTCAAAATGTCATTTTCTATAAAATGCTATTTTGCTCTCATTTTTAGATTACACACTTAGATTTTATTATTTTGATGTAGTAATATTAGAGTTAATTAGTATTTGAGACATTTAGTCATAGGCATAGACATAGGAATTTGTTTTATAAATCCTTCAAAGCTTGCATAGGACAATGTCATAGTTGGAATGCTCACACACCCAATCTGAGGGCATTAATCAAATGCTGCAAGCTAGGAGGTGCTATGGAGGTAATCATGGAAGATTCGAGGAACAGGTATAATTGTTCTTCTATTTAATTTCCTTTGTGCTTCATAGTTCTTTGGGTAATAGTCTTTATTGATCTAATCATACCTTAAAATTAACCCACTGATACATTGGTAAACCTGACTACCTCCCTCATACCTATTGTTTGACTAATAATTGATACATTGGTGATACCGCTACCTCCCTCATCATTCTTTCTCATCCTATTTTGCACTGGGGCATATTTTTGATTTATTTTCTTTGTCACAATGCGACATGCTACATTATGATAAAGATGGGAAAAATGTAGACACTTGAAAATGACCTAGGCCTGCAAGCTCTATTTTTACCACTTTCATCCTAGCATAATTATGTCTTTGGTCCACATTCAACTATTAATTAATTCATGTCCTTTTATTTTCATGATTATTAAATAAATAAATTCTATTTATTTAATAAATATGTCATTAATTGTCTAAGTCTTCCCCTAATTAAATAAATTTCTAAATTTATTTAATTACCTTTCTTCACTTTTCTTCCTGATTATTAAAATAAATGAATTTCATTTATTTATTTAATATGTCACTAATCCTCATAATTAAATGAATTTATTAATTTATTTAATTATTAATCATATCCTCTCAATTAAATACTTATCTTAATTATTTAATTACCTAATTTAACATTTCTCTCATTTTAAATAAATTAATTATTTAAAATGATTTCACATTCTTAACTGACAATCCATTTTAGTAAATAATCTAAAAATTGATTATTTATTAAAATGGACTATCAGTTAAGAATGAGAAATCATTTTAAATAATTAATTTATTTAAAATGAGAGAAATGTTAAATTATGTAATTAAATAATTAAGAAAAATATTTAATTGAGAGGATATGATTAATAATTAAATAAATTAATAAATTCATTTAATTATGAGGATTAGTGACATTAAATAAATAAATAAAATTCATTTATTTTAATAATTAGGAAGAATAAATGAAGAAAGGTAATTAAATAAATTTAGAAATTTATTTAATTAGGGGAAGACTTAGACAATTAATGATGTATTTAATAAATAAATAGAATTTATTTATTTAATAATTATGAAGAATAAAATAACATGAATTAATTAAACAATTATGAATTATTTAATTAATAATCGAATGTGGACCAAATACATAATTAAATATCATAATTATGCTAGGACAAGAGTGGTAAAAATAGAGCTTGCAAGCCTAGCTCATTTTTAAGTGTCTACATTTTGCCCCTCTTTATCATAATGTAGCATGTCACATTGTGACAAAGAAAATAAGTCAAAAATATGCCCCAATGCAAAATAGGATGAGAAAGAATGATGAGGGAGGTAGTAGTATCACCAATGTATCAATTATTAGTCAAACAATAGGGAAGTAGTGGTATCACCAATGTATCATACCTAAAAATTAACCCATTGATACATTGATACATTGGTGAACATTGGACCCATAGATGATCTTCCTCCAGAAAAAGAGTCTTCCACTATGGACGTATTTACAAATGATGAAGCTATAGCTAACTTCATCGAACTATATGATAATTACCATCAAGACAGTTTTGACATTGACTTGGAATCACCAGTAGAATCAATTGAACTTGACATGTCACAAGATCAAACCAAAGATATCAGTTAGAAATATGTCCAACATGACAATGAAGCTAAGACACTTTATCAACTAGGGTCATCTATCTTTGTCAGAGTAGGCTTCCTTGTAGATGAAAGTATTCCAAGTGATAGTATCCACATATACCATGATGGGTTAGCATCTTTCTTTCAAAACAATAAATACCCCATTGTAAACAAAATTTGTCAAAGCATGCAATATCAAAGGAAAGGACTAGGCATACATGAGCAAGGAATTTGAGAACCAATACAACTTCAGGAAAATTATAGACATCAAGGTCTTGGCTATTCTTTAGTTAGAAAATCAAATGATGTCAGTGGAACCTCCTCGATACTAGGGGAAACCTTGTCAGATACAAACACCAAAATAGAGTCCATGAGAAATCCTTGTCATAAGGTTGTTTCCAACACCCCATCCACCCACACCATATACCATCATTCTCAACATCTTAAACCTTCCCTTTGGAAACAACAAAAAAAAAATTCTTACAAAGTTAAAAATAAAATGTCAAAGGCCATCGAATCAGGAAAAAAGACAAGTGGACAAATGAAATTAAAATGGATCCCAAAGAAAAGTGGATCAAGCAAAGAAAATATTTCAAAAGGAAAAGTTAATTACGATGTGGAGCCACAAGCAAAGAGTACTCCCACATATAACAGATGTCCACCTCAAAATGGTCATCAAGCAAAGCATATAAAAGTGTTGGTTCCACCTGCCATCCCTCCAAAATTCATCATCCAACATCCCAAGTTTGGAAAATAAAAAGTGATCCATCCAAATGTCCAAACAATCTTTTCACATCTACCATCAAAAGGCATAACCCTACATCTCGCCTAAAGTTCAAAAATTCCATGTCACAAATCTAACACATCATGGTAGCAACTCTTTGCCACAAGGACTCTCATGGCACTCTATCGCGATGTGCGTATTCTGATAAGGCCAACTCTAGTATCAGAAAGGTTCACAATGACATCAATTAGTTGTATGCAAGCACTATGATCCTGACAAGACAACTCCTTCAACAAGGTCATTATTGGCATATCATGGCACCAGTCTCTACATCGACACCATTAGTGGATTCAGAACATTCAGTGGTTATCTAAAGCATCCATGCTATCCACAAAATCAAAAATACAAAAAAAATTGAAAAATGTAAAACATCATCACCCTGATGAAAAACTGGCAAACAGGCATCTTGGTGACACCAAAAAAATCAAAAAGTCAAGAAAATAGTAAAGAGAAAAATTCCATCCAATAGTGAAAACCTGGAAAACAGGTGCCCTAGATAAGTACCATGATGAAAACCTAGAAAACAGGTGTCATGTGTAAAAGAAATCATCTATGTGGACTCTTACACTTGGGGTAAAGTTGTCTCATATCCTAGGCATTCCTCTTGACATTGGCATCTAACCATTTAATCCATATCATTCCCACCTATCTTGGTCTTGACATAAAATAGGCACACATAAATCATGCTTTGGGAAAACTCAACATGTCTATCCTTTGCTCATATACTATTCACGAAACATCATTTCATTTCTTTCATAATCTCATTATCCTTATGTGACATAGTCCTTGACAATCATATGACAATTCCCTTAGTCTCATGTCCCCCATCCTTTACCAAGCCCACCTTTTGTCGTTTCATGTTTGTCACCTATCTTGGCTTTCCCTTGTCAAATAGTCTAAGGATACTTCATCATCCCATCTAGTCCTAACCAAGTCATTCCAAATGCAATGAGTTTAATCCATACAAGCACATTATCCAAAACATTCCTCGACTTTGTTCCTAGCCCAGCTGTAGACCTCGATATTTTCATCACATTATCATTGTCCTCATGTTGTTTTGGGATGTGTCCTTCCCATGTCAAACAACATTGTCATCACCTGTCAATTGGTATCTAGCTTCACTAGGGGCACAATCATTTTTGTCCTTGGATTCTCATGTGTAGGCATCAGTCACATGCATTTGTCATTATGATCATAAAAAGTCCTGAAAAAATACAAAAACATTGTAAAAAGTCCTAAAAAAAGACCAAAAACATTATAAAAATTCCTAAAAAAAGATAAAAACATCATTAAAAAATTCCTAAAAAAAGACAAAAACATCGCAAAATGCCCTAAAGAAAGACCACAAACATCATAAAATATCCTGAAAAAAGACCTAAAAATAAAAAAATGTCCTGAAGAAAACTACAACAAGATGTCAAACATAGAGTCATCTCTTGTCAAGTTTGTCACCTCAATCAATCAGTCTTCATCATTCGTCTGAACTATGTTGTCTCTGTGCATTTGCTACGTAGGAAAGACTCATATTTGAGTCCCTGAGACATTAGGTCAGTCCCTTTAGGTTTGTCAAAATAAAATCATGGCGAAATCTTTGGTCATCAATACAAAGTCATTGGTCGTGTCGAACTACGAGGTCTCCAAGTGCATGACGTAGGCAAGGCCATCTGTCGATGAGCCCCCTGAGGCCGCACTAGGTCAGTCCATTATGATCAATTGCATTACACTGGCACACACATCAAAATGTCTTCAAGTCAAAGTGAATCATTCCCAAATGGGAAAACTCCTAAAACGAATTATGGCAATCATTTATTTCAATATGACAATCTCATCAGCATGACAATCATATCATGACAATATCAACATATGGTCAACACAAGTCAAACTTGGTCAAAACAAGTTAAATCATCATAACCTATCAAAAATGTCAACTCTTGGTTATCTTTTAGATGGGTCCTTCTGGAGAATAGCCTCTGTCATTCATGCCTTAGGATGTTTCCTTCCAAGGCATCATCACTATCATTTTCCATTTTGAGGGATCCTCTTGACATCTAAGGATCACACCTCTTGACATCAGTATTCTTCGGATGTGTCCTTCTGAAGAACCAACTCTGTCATTTATGCCTTAGGATGTGTCCTTCCTAGGCATCATCATCATTTCAAGGGACCGCTTTCAAAATCTAGGGATCAATCCCCTTGACATCAACATTATTCAGGATGTGCCCTTCTTGAATTTGGCAATCTCTGGCATTCGTCATCTTGGCATCATCAAAACTTTAAACACCTCAACATCTTGACATCATCAAACATGAAATTTTGACATTAAAACAATGGATATCTAGAAGCACTTGGAAAACACTTGGCACTTGTCTTTTGGCTTTTTATCATGTTATTAGTTTTTCAGTGAGATCCCAATAACAAGATTTAGAGAAGCAGTGACGTATCATAATGATTGACGTGCATGATTACTAGTTTCTCAAAGACATCCTAATTCTGGGATTTAGAAAAATAGTGACGTATCATGATAAGGGCTCTATTCTATATTTTGGAAATCATGTTACTAGTTTCTCAAGGATGTCCTAGAAACAGGATTTAGAGAAGCAACGACATTTCATGATTTGTCCTTGTCTTTTTCTGCTTGTGGTTGATTATGACAAAAAGACGAGGGAAATTGCACTCTTGGTATGAGTCATGATCATCCTTGTATGTGACTGCTTGTCTTACGTAATGGTATGACCTTGCACACCTTGATCTATGACATTTCATGGTGTTTATTGGCCATTACAATAATCTGCCCAATGATGATTAAGAGCAATAAATATTAAAGTCCTATGGTGATGTTTTGAAGGATTTGGTCTAGGAACTAACATGCATCTTCTTTAGTCTTGTCATCTTCTATCACCCATCTCATATAGGCATTGCATCCATATCATCATCCAAATCTTTTGCACTAACATCTCTTTGTTTCTTCATATTCTAGTCTTCTCATCAATTTTGAGAGCACGCCCATATTCTTAGAACTCGTCTGTCCTCTCGAGGGGGCATACCGCTACATCCCTCATCATTCTTTCTCATCCTATTTTGCACTGGGGCATATTTTTGACTTATTTTCTTTGTCACAATGCGACATGCTATATTATGACAAAGAGGAGCAAAATGTAGACACTTAAAAATGACCTAGGCCTGCAAGCTCTATTTTTACCACTTTTGTCCTAGCATAATTATGACATTTAATTATGTCTTTGGTCCACATTCGATTATTAATTAAATAATTCATAATTGTTTAATTAATTCATGTCCTTTTATTCTTCATGATTATTAAATAAATAAATTCTATTTATTTATTAAATACGTCATTAATTGTCTAAGTCTTCCCCTAATTAAATAAATTTCTAAATTTATTTAATTACCTTTCTTCATTTATTCTTCCTCATTATTAAAATAAATGAATTTCATTTATTTATTTAATATCTCACTAATCCTCATAATTAAATGAATTTATTAATTTATTTAATTATTAATCATATCTTCTCAATTAAATAATTATCTTAATTATTTAATTACCTAATTTAACATTTCTCTCATTTTAAATAAATTAATTATTTAAAATGATTTCACATTCTTAACTGACAGTCCATTTTAGTAAATAATTTGAAAATTGATTATTTATTATCTCACAAAATCCATATTTTGAATTAATTTAATTCAAAATGGTATTATTCTTCCAAAAATCAACCAATTGAGCAAATTATTGATTTTCCAAATCTGATCTTCAGTTCAACTCTTATCTTCTTGATTTTTCGAATCTTACAAATTAGGTTGTCTTTATCTTCTTGATTTTCAAAAATCTTTATTTTTCTAATTAAGTATTTCATTTATTCTCCACCGCCAATTCAATTTTCTCAGATGACATCTTGACCACTCACTTAATGATTTTTCCCTAACCCTAATTAGGGATTGTCAGATTTAATCTTGTCCTCTAATTTTAGGTCTCTGTCAAAAGTCGATCTCGTCTGTTCATTCAAAATGGCTTTTTCTATAAAATGCTATTTTCTCTCATTTCTAGATTACACACTTAGATTTTATTATTTTGATGTAGTAATATTAGAGTTATTTAGTATTTGAGACATTTAGTCATAGGCATAGGCATAAGCATTTGTTTTATAAATCCTTCAAAACTTAAATAGGACAATGTCATAGTTGGAATTCTCACACACCTAATTTGAGGGCATCAATCACATACTGCAAGCTAGGAGGTGCTATGGAGGTAATCATGGAAGATTCAAGGAACAGGTATAATCGTTCTTTTATTTAATTTCCTTTGTGCTTCATAGTTCTTTGGGTATTCACTAGAGACCAATTTCTCACCAATGGGTTTTGTGTGTACCAACATTTGGAGACTTCCATGATTTATTTTTCAACCTTTGCATGGGAATTAATTATTTCAAGAGCTATTTTTTGAGCATTCTTCCTCAAGCATAGAATAATAATTTTTTTTCTACATCCTCTTTAAATTAACGAATTCATTATTGGAGGAATAATTTTTACCTTTTATCACCATGACATCTCCCTCGAATAGAAGGTCACACAAAGTGTTGATACCATCATTGTTCTCAACATCTGGTGATCCACTATTTGAGGGGGTGAAGCCTTCATTCACCTTCTTCATATTTTAAGGATGTTTATCAAATTCCATTGACTTTTCCTAGCCATTATGAGAAGGAATGGGTTCCCCATTACCATTTTGAGGACCTTTTTTTTTTATTCATAAAAAATTTAGCAAATTTTCTAACATGTTTAAGGTTTTTTTCTCAAATGACCATTTCTCTTATGAAAGAAATGTGTATTCAAATTACCAAGAAAATTAATTTCATATTTAATTAGTCTATCATCAAATTGAAACTATTCAACACTTCAATATCAAGCATCAAATAAATTTATAGCCTAGAAATCAAATGGGGGAGCATCATTCTAGTTTCTTCAATTTGCATTATACTACCAAGAGGTTTAAGAAGCTGCAAAATAAATTTCCACATTTGAGGAGGCACATTTCTCACCTCCATCCATCTTGAGGACAATTTAACAACAACCTCCTTGTTCTTGGATTCAATTGACCAAGGAACAACCCTAAGGACTTATTATCATGATCCTTAAAGAAACCCACAAAATCCCTTGCTATAACATTCTATAAAATTTAATATATATTGGACCATCTTTTTTTCCCAAACATTCTCAACCCAATCATCAAAGAATTTTCTAGATAGTAAAAACTTAATATCTATAAACAAAAAGATTACAACATTTCTTAGCCTCCTTTATTCACTTCTTACCACCTACATCATTTCCCGATTAAGAGAAATGAAGAGCACCTTAGAAAAGGGATATGCCCTACCATTGTTTCCGTCTTTGGACACTACTCCTGTCAAGATGCCTCTTGCTCCCACATCTTGTTTATTGAACCCAAAACCTCTTCCATCATTTTTCAACAATGAATTATGTTGGGTTAGGAATTCAAACACTATCAATATCAAGATTTAGGGCTTCCTTGTATGTCGGTTTGAAATTAATTTATTCACCTTGCCCAATAAGGACTTCATCTATAGCAACATTGACTCTTTCTACAACCTCAATAAATTTACCTACTTTGTCATTACATCCACCCCCTTCCAAGCTCAACATTAGATACTATGTGAGTAAAATGTGAGTAAATCATAATCAACACAATCAATAAGACATTATATCAATAAATCTAAACAAAGATTAATTTAATTTAAGCAAGAATCTACTGAAAGCATCATATTTCTCTCTATCTCCAAAGATTTATTAAATCACTGGGCTCTCATATTTTGATTGCATTGTGATTGTTAAAATGACAATCTAATGAATGAGAATGATAAGCTATATGATTGCTAAATGATATGCAAGCTATATGATGTAAAAAGCTATGATACTGATTGTCGATAATGAAAGCTATATATTGTGATATGATAATGGAAACTATATTAAGATGCAATCTATGATGAAAGACATGATTATAAACTAATATACTATTTTCTATTGCTATTGCTAAAATTATAAATTTATCAATTGATATTTCTACAAAGTAAGATTGCATAAAGTTGGGATCCTTTTTCCTATAGAGAGAGGTCGTATTTATAGATTCCCAACAACACATTTGGGAAGGGGCAGCAAAACAAAGTTATAGATTTGATCTGAAGAATTGAATGGTGAAAGTTGAAGAAGCCTGAGATGATTATGGAGATTGTTCCTCCCCACAAAAACACTCAGCCAAAAGATAGGAAGAATCAATGGAAGAAGATGAAGTTTTCCTACAAATTTGACTCCAATTTGTCTCCAAATTTTCCTGTGAAGGTTGAGATGAATTAAATTAGATATTTCATATCTAATTTGGTAGATAAATATGATTAGTTGTAGTAACATACTTCAATTGAATATTTAGATTTATTTAATTTAGGAAAAGAAGATATTTAATTTAATAAAACAAACTATAAAAATCTATATTTATTAAATAAATATGGAAGATATATGATAATTAAATAAAACAAAGTATGAAACTTGTTTATTTAATTTAGATGAAATGATGTGATTAAGATGGAAGATAATTATAGAAGAATTTGATAATTAAATAAAACAAAGTATTAAATTCATTTATTTAATTAAGATGAAATAATATGATAAAGATAGAAGAATTAGAAGTGAACTATATAAATAAATAATTATATTTATTTAATAGTAGAGGAATTAAAGGTTAATTAATAAAATAAATCGTATTTAAATAATTAAATTATCTAGACCATTTTTAGGTGTATACATTTTGCCCCTCTTTGAAGTGATGTGTTTATGCATTGCTTTAAAGAAAATTTTGTTGCTACTGCTAGTACTGATGAAACTTTTTCCGTATGCCCCAAATATTGATTTTGTTGTGATGATGGATATATGCCCCCTCAAGAAATAAATCAATGAATTTTTTATTTTTTGGTTTTTAAAAAAAATTTAAATTTTTTTAATGATTTTTTTGATAATTTGATGATGTTATGAAGATTTGAAGAAGTAGTGATTTATCTCCTGACGAATATTTGTAAAAAATGCCCCTGTAATGAAATTTGAATTAAGCCTCTAGGAAATAAAATAAATAAATCCCATAAAAATTCCATTAATTAACCTTTAAAAGGTGAAAAAGTTGAAGCTTGAATTCATTTGTGCATTTTGATTTTTGAAAATTTGAGAGAGAGTGATTTGGAGCCATTTGGAGCAAAAATGTCAATCCCCTACCACACTCATCGTTTTGAGCATGTGTGTCAACATAACCACTCGACTGCCTATGGACCTCCGGTATGTACCCGTGAACCTCCTCGTTTTTCACATTTTTCAAATTTTGCACATTTTATTTTGTTTGAATTAGTTTTCAATATTTTAGCACACCCACACAATGAAGTAGCGCAATTACTTGTTGTTTTAGTGCATTCATTAGTTTAGCACATAGATCAACTTTTTGAGTGCATAGATAGCTAGTTGTAGTGCATAGGTCAAAATAGCACTTAGGTTAAGTAAAATGGTGCATCAACCTCCTAAAGTAGCACATAGATAGAAACAACGCATAAGTGATATAGTTTATCACATCCGGGTCCTAAAATAGTGCATCGAATCTTTCAGCACATTGGTCACCTATTTTAGCACATCTACCCTTTGAAATGGTGCATTGAATCTTTCAGTGCACTGACTACCTATTTTGGCACATTGATAAATTTTAATGGCGCATTGAATTTTTTTGGCGCATCAAAACTCTGTTTTAGCGCATCTAAGTCAGAATGTTGAATTTTATCAATTTGTCCTTGATTTTGATGATTTTTTATCATGTCAACCATTTAGTTGATGTTGATTGATGATCCCAATAGATTAGATGATGGTCAACCTCATGATAGGCGAGGTTTGATGATTGATTGATGATAATTAACCTCATGATAGGTGGGGAATAATTATAGTTTGATTGATAAACCTCATGATAAGCGAGGTTGATTTGATTAATTGACCTCATGATAGGTGAGGTATAATTTTTAGATTGATGATTGATCTCATGATAGGTGAGGTATAATTTTAGATTGATAATTGACCTCATGATAGGTGAGGTACAATGATCGTTGCTCATGAGATTTGATCAAAATATCACTAGAGTTGATTAGATTTCATAGGCTGATTGATGTTTGATAAATTGATAATGATTACTGACATTCAATATTTCATGATGATAAGAGTCATTTATGAACTTATAGATTCGAGAGTGATTTCCTAGGACATTTGATTTGATACCATAGCTAGTGCATCCTAAGACAATAGTCATCACATGCTGTGGTTTATCCTCTCTTTTATCTATGCCCCAAATTAGGATTAATCGGGGTCTCCTGACAGGCCTAGCAAAGAGGTGGCATAGCAAGCATAATACCTTCCACCTTCCTATCGGTGAGATGACAGTCACTCTCGAGGATGTATGGTAGGTTTTGAGGATACTCGTTGTTGGGCATGTTGTAGTTTATGATTCTTCAGAGTAGGGCGAGACTGATGCTCTACACAAAGTGTTTTAGGATGATACAATTTATGGATATGAGATCCCATGGCGAGAGATGGCGGATGCCTATGCTACCTTGCCATTGGTACTTGTTGGTTTCATTGGAGGGTTCCTTTGTCCTGATCGCAGGTCAAAGGGACTTTCTCTTGGTTGGGGCCATATTTTGGAGAGTATGATTGTTCACAGTACAAGATATGCATGCGGTATGTGTATGGTTGCACATCTTTACCACAATTTGCATTAGGTGGTCTACCTCTGAGGTCACAATTTGTCTTCTAGGGTTACATTACTTCAAGTGTGGGTGTGGGAGATTATAGTTGTTATGCATCTAGTGATGGTGAGACAATGACCCGCCATGAGGTTATACGTGCATATATAGATAGGTTGACTTACTCATCCTAGACTGGGTAAGTTGGAGCATTAGAGGTGAGTCTTGGATGATGTAGAGGCTATTACATGGTGACCCTATCTAGGTTGTGAGCATTGGGATGATGATGATATAGAGATGCCATACCTCTGTTAGTCTATATTTTTTATTGGTAGGACTCGTTTTGTGATCGAGATATTTTTGTTTATGAGAGTGCTCAGACAATATGGGATAGTACAGGGCATGCCCCAGGGTGTTGCTCATTATGCTCAGTGTCAAATAGATTCTACTGAGTGGGGACCTAGCCTTTCATATGATTTGAATTTCAAGAGTATTAGGGTCTATAGCATTTGGTTTGGGAGATTCGTCCTAAGATTATTGAGCCACCTATCACAACAGATTATGCAAATTACCTGGCCCTACATACTTTTCCACGAATTTCTGTTCCTAATGAGCTAGTGCCACTGCCTAGTGAGGAGGAGGAGAATGTGGAGAGCAGTGGTGATGAGGAGAGTAGTAGTGATATGGAGGGAGATGGAGATGGTGGAGATGGGGGTGGAGGTAGTGGACGAGATGGTGATGAAGGTGGTGGTGGAGCAGGTGGATCAGGTGGAGTGGGTTCAACATCAAGTGTCAGCGACTTCATGATGCCTCATAAGAGGCAATCACTGATAGCTCCCACCGAGTAGTGTGGGAATATTGGGGTACCTTCCCAATACCAACAGACTCAGATTGTGAGTTTACAGGTGTAGGTACAGACATTATAGGGTCAACTGATTTAGGCCTGGGGGTTATTAGTGTAGACACAGACATAGATGTAGTCTCAGGTACAGACTCATTCTAAAACTCTTCCATAGGTACAAGCATAGATAGCCTTGTTGGTAGCTGAGAGGTTGTAGAGAGTAGTTGATGGTACCTTTATGGCTAATTATATGAGAGAGGTTCTCCATGTTGGTAGAGAGGTGGAGTATTACAGAGGCTAGTACCATGATGCAGTTCCCTCCGAGCAGAGAGTCGGTTATGCTCAATCTCGATCAAGCAGGACTCATTCTAGGATTGTTAGTGTGGGTGTGACACAACCTCTATGGAGAGATCCATGAGATCTTGGTACGTTTGGTGGAAGAGGCACTGGTCCAGAGATGGTTGCATTGTTTGGAGGTAGCACCACATAGCTCCATTGATTGGATTCCATGATATATTTGAGATATGATGTATACTCTGGTTTTATGATTCACAACCATTTTTTATGTTGTATCTCTTTACATTTCAGACATCATTGTATACTTGACATTATGATTTTTGAGATTTTTATGATATGTGATGGATTGATCGATCTATAAGTGTAACTGGGAAATTTTTTTATGTTAGATTGAAAGTAGCATAAAAATAAATCCCCAATCACCAATAGAGCACAATGAAAACAAGAAGTATAAGAATAGTGAAACAACATCACCTAGTCTTCAAGCTTCCATTGGTTGACCTCCATTGACCTTCTCTATCTTGCTGAAAATTGTATAATTTACCTCAGATTTGAAGTGTAACTATAACCTATGTCTTAGACAAGAAAAATATTGAGGTAATGTGTGATCAAGTACTCTAGTTCTCAAGCATGTTGTGTGTCCAAAATGGATTGAGAGGGTGTCTTTTAAAGAATTCCAAATTGAGAATGGATGGCCAGGATTAAAAGTTGGTGAAGCCCTAAGATCAAAGGCTAAGATTAAATGTGATAAGGAGGATTAGGGTTAGGGCAACACTAGGTCAAAGTTAGGGCAAGCTTTGAAATGAAGGGTTGATATTTAGCCAATTAAATCAATGGTGGAAAATAGATGAGATAGAATAAGAGGTTGACTTATGAATTAAATAATAGTTCAATTCATAAATGGGAATGAGACAAAAGAAAATAAATAATTATTTTAATTATTTATTTGATGGATGGAAAGTGGGTTAAATGGATAATGTTATTTAATTGAAGGATAAATGGTAATGTTATTAAATAATTGGAGGGAATAAGGATTGATTAGTGACATACTTAAATAAATAAATGTAATTTACTTATTTAAATAATCATGGAGGGATGATTATGACATTATGACATGATTAAATAATTGAGTTATTTGAGGGAGAAGTATTGTCATCATAGAAAAATGCATCTCAAGGGCCTAGGTCATTTTTATGTGTCTACAATGTGTGTTCTATATAGTTCTATGATGGACGCATTTAATTTCATGTTCTATATGTCATGTGATGATTTATATGATGATATTATGGATGTGATTTATGATAATGATGACATGCTATGATTTACCTATGATGTTATATGTGATAATTCTTATATTGATGATGTATGGATGCATGATGATAGTTGTATGATAATGGATATATATAAATAATATGGTAATGTAACTATATGCATGATTTTGGATGTGTTGTTTTAATGATATATGACATAATAAAATATGATGCATTTTTATTTTTGATATTTCAAATGCAAATATATGATGTAATAAATGGATGAATGAATGATTAATATGATGATACTTCTAACGTTTGATGTATTATATGTTAATGTTAATGAAAATGAAATTCTATAGATGACTTGTTTTTGATATTTTTCTTATGCAATTTAGATGATGTGATGATTTGAAAAATATGATATGACGCAAAATATTTGATGGAATGTATGAATGATGAAATGAAATTATAAATGCTTTCTAATGTATGTAATGGAAATGATTATGCAATTACATGATAATGATGATTTTTTTGTTAATGTCAAGTATACTCAATCTATTAATGAGAAAAAATAACATCATTTATGAATCCTTCACCAGCTTTTGTAACAAAATACTCTGCAAATGAAAAACTAACATGAATGCAATCTAATTTTACCATGAAAACCTATATATGCAAGCATTGTCACCTTGAAAATCCATTTATCAAGCTTTTTATCATCATTGAGCCTTTAAAATGTTGAAAGTGAGTACAAGCATCAATAGTATAATGTAGACCAATGATGACCTGAGTACTACTATCATGATTTTTGATATTGCAAGTTAACACAAGCATTTAGGTATATTTAAACTGATATTTCCTAAGCATTTCTTGCATAAACAAACAAGAATGAATTATTTTACTGTGTGAATTTAGAATGTCATTAGCGATAATTTGTAGAGCATGTCTTGCGACAATTCACACAATAAGAATGATTAACTCACATATAGTAGACAAATAAAATGCCATTCTCCTTCCTAGCTTCTCTAATTCAATACATCATCAGGTTGCTCCAAAGAAATGATAACAAAAATCAAAGGACAACATTTGAACATTCAAGCTGAAAGTGATAAAATCATTATTCAAAAGAGTATCATTCATCTATAGTTGTTTGGACTGTTATGATTTCATGCGTTTTGATGTGGATGGTTGATTTCCTAAAATTTTCTAATGTTTGATGTATATGTTCAATGTTGAGTTTCCCAATGATCATTGTATTTGTTGTGTTGTCATATTGTTGTTTGTCTATTTGTTTAATCTCAAGTTTATTGCCCCTAGTGAGTTTAGGATTTTCCCCCCAAGCTAGGGTGAGACACGACCACCTTGCCAGGATATGTACATGAGGTTTTTCTATCAAATGATAAATAGAAAGATGGTGAAAGTGTAAGATCAATACATGTCTCAAATAGATAGAAAATCCAGTTTAAATTACAAGTAGCGCCTATTTCCATGTTTTCACTACGAGTTTTTATTGCACTTTTTTAGACTTTATGATTTTTTTTGGTATTTTTCTCTTTATGATTTTTTTTTGTATTTTTTTGTTTTTTGAATTTTTTTTGTATTTTTTTGTCACCATGATGCCTGTTTGCCAAGTTTTCATCAAGGAGACCATTTTCCCATGCACTAGATGATTCAGGTATAAAATTTCTTGAGATGGATACTATTGATAGGTTCATCAAAAAAATTCCCTTCAGGTGTAGACAACTAATAGGCTTCAGATCCATAGATAGATATGATAACAAAGGAACCTAGATAGTTAGGTTTGAACTTCCCTTTCTTTTCTCTGTCTTGTTGATTCTAATAGTTTTCTTTTAGGACCAAATAACCAACCTGAAATATTCTAGGTTTTACCCTATTATTGTAGCTTCTGGACATTCTTTGTTTATATTCCTTCAAATGGTTCACAACATGTTGATGACGTTCATCCAATAGTTCCAGTTCTTGAAGTCTAGACACTCTATAATCCTCATCTGAAATCATTCCCTTTAGTGACACAAAGAGTGATGGTATTTTAACCTTAATAGGTAGTATGGCCTCTGATCCATATACCAAGGCATATGGTGTAGCTCTTGTAGGTGTTTTGATGTTGGTTTAGTATGCCCAAAGAGCAGGATTTAATTGAATGTTCCAATCATGTCCAACATCATTGAAAATCTTCTTCAGGATTTTTGAAATAGTTTTGTTTGAGGCCTCTACCTAGCCATTTCCTTGAGGATAGTACGGTGTTGAAAAATGATGTTGGATATGAAACCTCTCATAGAGTTCCTGAACATCCTAATTCTTAAAAGGTCGACCAATTTTTGTGACAATGGACTAAAGAATTCCATACCTACAAATGAGGTAATTTAGTATGAAAGAAGAAATATGTTTTCTAGTGATTGTTGTTAAGGGAACTACTTTTATCCACTTTGTAAAGTACTATGTTGTTGTGATTATAAATTTGTGTCCATTGGATGAAGACAGATTAATCTTTCCTACTAGGTCTAGTCCCCACTGACAAAAGGGCTAGATGTTGAAGTGAATGGTTGCAATTCTTGCACCGATGCATGGATTAGGTTACCATGTATTTGAAATTTTTTGCACTTCTTAACAAACTGAAAATACTCCTCCATGTTTGGCCAGTAATACCCCAAACAGAGGAGTTTCTTTGCTAGGGTTAGTCCACTTGAATGAGTTCCACAAATACCTTCATGAACCTCACGTAAAGTTGCCTCAGACTCGGTATGTTCTAGACATCAAAGGAGAGTACCATCTAGACCTCGACTGTAAAGTATGCTAGCAATTAAGGTATGTCATGCAGTTTGGCAAATGAAGTTGTGTTTCTAGTTTCTGGAAAGATCAAGATGAAGGATATTGTCTTTTAGGTAAGCGTAGGTATTTCCATAAATTGAAGATTCAATGTCAACTAATTGGCATATGGTTTGAGATTTTGGATTATCATAAGCAAGGTTAGACACTTGTTCCACCATAAACTCATAATGACCTTGCTTTTCTAGTAATTTTAAGAGAGAATCAATCATTGCCATAGCATTTGCAACTTTATTTTCTGCCCTGGGAATCTGTTCAAACTTGATATCCATAATTTGTACTTTTTGAGATCATCCACAATTTTATTATACAACATCAACTTCTCATCTTTTGTCAGATATTCATCATTTACCTGATAAATGACTAGTTGTGAATCTCCATATACTTGTAGCTTTGTGATTTTCCATTCCACTGCCACTTTGATGCCAATAATTAAGTCTCTTATTCCGCTACATTATTTGTACACGGAAACATGAGTCTATAGACTTTAGGATGGTATGTCCTTGAGGTGTAACAAATATAATTCTAGCATCTGACCCACATTGTGTGTAGGACCCATCAAAATAAAGCTTCCATTGTTGTGTTGTCATTGTAAGAATGTCTGCATTAGGAAACTCAATGTTTATTGAACGATTATCTAGTATTGGAGCTTCAACTAACTGATCAACTATCACCTAACCCTTGATGGCTCTTCTATCCACATACTGGATATCAAATTCACTTAAGATCATGACCCACTTGGCTAGTCTTCCTGTTAAGGTAGCTTTATTGAGTAAATATTTTAATAAGTCAATCTTTGCTATGAGTTTGACTGTGTGGGTTAATATATAATTTTGTAACTGTTGAGTAGCAAATACCACCACCAAACAAGATTTTTCAATGAAGGTGTAATTTACCTCCTAACCATTCAAAGTCTTGTTGATATAATAGATAGCATGTTCCCTTCCCTTGGGATCTTCTTGTGCTAATAGAGATCCTAAAGAAATGTTAGTTGTTGTAATGCATAGTAATAATGGTCTCTCTTCTGTAGGTGGCATCAATATGGGGGGTGACATCAAATATTTCTTTATTTGATTGAAATTTGTTTCACATCCTTGATCCCATTTGAAAGAGACATTCTTATGTAGCAAATGATTGAAGGGATGACTTTTGTCTGCTAATTGGGAGATAAACCTCCTGATTGATTATAGCCTACCCTGTAGAGATTGTAGTTGACTGATATTCTTTGGTGGTGGCATTTCCATTATAGCCTTGACCTTGGCGGGATCCACTTCGATACCCTTCTCTAAAACTATGTATCATAGAAGCTTTGTTGATGTAACACCAAACACACATTTCTTAGGATTTAATCTAACATTGAAATTCTCTAGTATAGTAAAGATTTTACCTAGGTTCTCTAGATTTCCTTCTATGGTATATGACTTTGCTAATATATCATCCACATAATCTTCCATAAAAGTATGCATCATGTCATGGAAAATGGTGGTCATTGCTTGTTAATATGTTGCTCCTGCATTTTTCAAACCAATAGGCATGACATTTCAGTAGAACGTTCCCCATAGACATGTGAATGTTGTTTTATCTTGATCCTCTGGTGCTATTTTAATTTGGTTATACCCTAAGAAGCAATCCATTAGTGATAACATGGCATGTCCTGTTGTTAAGTCAACAATAATGTCAATGTTTGGAAAAAGAAAGTCATCCTTTAGACATGCCTTGTTGAGATATCTAAAGTTAGTACATATTCTAATACTATTATCTAGTTTAGAAATAGGTACAATATTAGAAATCCACTCAGGGTAATCAATAGATCTGATGAATCTTGCATCTAACAAATTTTTCAACTCAACCTTTACCATTAAGGTGATATGCGGATGCATTTTCCTTAGTTTTTGTTTCACAGGTTTTATTCCAGATGGTAGAGATAAATGATGCATTAGAAGATCTGGTTCTAAACCTGGCATATCAGAGTAAGACCAAGCAAAGTTAATGTGTCTTTCTTCAAATAACTTGGTGAATTCTAGCTTTTCTTGTTCAATCATAGATGCTACCAGATGTAGAGTCTTTGCTTTTTTTGTTGTGCCAATATTGATAGATTGTGTAGGCTCCACCACAACTAATGATCTTTCATGATAGTTTTTTGGAAGGGTGTCAAATCTCCCATCTTTTGGTGCCTCAGAGAGGTTTTCCCCATTAGATGTGTTCTTTATTTTTACTTTTTCGAGATCTAATGCTACCATTAAATGATTTTCACCATTAGATCCATTATTCATGTTTTCAATTTTGCAACTAAAATATTTGACACCCTCTTGACCTGAAGTGTTGTTATGAGAATTATGATTAGAACTTGTGTCAGGTTCGTCAAAACAAAGGAAATTTATGATAGCATCATCATTCGCAAAGATAGGAATTTTAATAGGTTTAGTTGGTTCCTAGTCGATAAGTTCAGGATGCATTAAGGGTAGAAAGTCATTATATTGGCTAAGGTCAACAACAATAAGGGTTCAGATAGCAATGTTGTCAAAGTTGTTAGTGATGATGTCAAGATCTATGATATTACTCTCCTCCAAGTCATCTATATCACTCGATATATGTTTGTCCTCACTTGAGTCATTGACATTTTTTTATCCAAATACAAGGGGTCTAGTCCCTAAGCTTTGTCCCTCCTCATGTGTGGGTGCATACTCTTTTATGACATCAATTTTTATGTCCTTGTATGATGCTTCAAATAAAGAATCCCACTCATATTCATTGGAATCTGTTTCAGAACTATCTCGCATTTGAAGGATTCTTTCTACAACTCTATGAGTGTTTTCTTCTTTTGCTTCCCCTTTATAACCCAGTCCTATCTTGTCCTTTCGCTAAAGTGTAAGAGGTTGGATGGGTTCTACAATTCTTTATTTTCTTTTTCCAATAGGCCCTTGTCCTTCATACCCCATTTTCTCTAATATTGTTTTTCCCTTTTTGTATTGATCTATCTTTATACTAATATTTACCGATGTAGATGCTTCCTCATCTTTGTAGAGCCAATTGAGGATGGTCTTATCATCAAATTCATCCTCTAAATTACCTGCCTCTACAAATCTATCATTTAAAACCATAGTAGGTTGTGATGATGGTTGTATTGATGTTGATGGCTGCCCATATGAGCTCGGAGATGGCAACAACTGTGAAAAAAAAAATTGTTCAATGGAATACTCTCCCATGCCTTGTTCTTTTAACTAGATCTTTTCTTTGAATTGTTGTGATAGAGAATCTAGTTGAGCTTCATTGTTTGATGTAGTGGAGTCAACAACAAATGTCTCTTTTGATTGGTCTTTTTTCTAAATCCATTTAGATACAATGTTTAGTTGCTTATCAATGTTGGATGAACTAGAAGTGTTTGATTCCCTATAATGGGGCACAAAAGTGTCTTGAGCTGTTTTAAGCATGCTACAATATTGGGGATTGTTGTAGTTAGCTGAAATAGTGATTTCTTGTCCATTGATAGGAAAATTTAAGCATTGATGATAATTTGAAGGTATTGCTTGCATTTCATGAATGCAGGGATGTCCCAAGAGTATGTTATAAGTCAACTCTTTTTCTAATACTTGGAAAACAATATTCTTCACAATTGGTCCCACTTGAATAGGTAACACAGTCAACCCCTTGAAGGATATCTCTTCATCATAGGATTTTATTGTGATTTTCTTTTTGGAATCAATAGCATTATCAAAATATCCCAGTGCATGGATCAATTTTAAAGTGTGAATGTTTAAACCAGCTCCACCATCTATTAGGACACATTTAACCTGGTGTTTGTGGATCCAGAATTCAATATGAAGGGCAACATTGTGTGGGTGAGTAAGTGATACATCATCTTGTTCGAAAAATTATAGGCAGTGAGGCATGGTTAAGTTTCCCACTATAGCTTGGAATTGACAAACATCCAGATTATTGGGTACTTTTATGGCCACAAGAGCTTGTTCCAAAACCTCCTTATGTGATGGTGAGATTTTAAGGAGTTCCAAGATTGATATTTGTGTTGGTATTTTCTACAGTTGATCTACTATGTTGTACTAATTCAAAGGAGTAGCAATGGTTTTAGATGAAACTCCTTTCAATATTACCTTGGATTGTCCCCTTGTTGTCATGTTAACTGGTTGATAATCTTGGTTTTCCCTAATTTTTATGACATTAATTTGATTGCTTGATGGGACCATGTTTGGGATTAGAGTTAATGGTATGATGTCATTGATTCCAATGTTATCAGTTCAATTATTTGTGGTATCATTCTTCTCAACCGTAGAAATACAATGAATAGCGATGTCATAAATGTAGTTTACAGTTTTACCTTTACTATTTGTAGACAAAGATTCTCCCTTTTCATAATTTGGTAAAGCATTTTTAAATGCACTATGATCATTGTTCATTTGATGTCCTTCTACATATACCTTCTTATTTTCAATCAAATCTTGTACTAGATGTTTCAAATGCATACAATCATTCATTTTATGTCCTTTGTTCTTATGAAAGTCACAATAGTCTACGTCATTCCGCCATGATGGTTTTACTTTTGGTTCCTAATTTCTTACTTTAGGTAATGTGATAAGTCCACGTGCAATAATTTCTCTCATTGTTGATTCTAGTGTTTTCCCCAATGGTGTGAATCTTCTTTGATTTGATGGTTTTTGATATGATTGTGGTTTAGATTCTCCATTGTTCGGATTGTTATTTTGATTGATGTTTTGGTCATTGTTTTGATTGGTCTTTGTTGTTGTTGCCGTCAAGTTAAATACTGGTTTCGCATTTTGTGTTTCATTTGTAGCATCATTGTTACCAACATTTCTATTATTTTTCCAAAACTTGGTTTTATCATTGTTGATGTAGTGATTCGAGGAGTTTGTATTGTTTGATCTGTCACTGTAATGTTTTATTATTCCTCTTTTGACCAAGGATTCTTCGATCTTGAGCCTGTTTTCATTTACTTTCTCAAATGTAGGGGGGCATTGTAATTCAAGCATGTAGCTCATGTAATCAGTTAGATTATCAATGAATAGTTCCATCTTTTCTTCTTCTGGTATAGAACAAGGATATCTGGAAAAAAACCTTCGCCATCATTGTAGAAATGAGAGAAATATTTCACCTTTCTCTTGTTTTTTATTGTAAAGGTCCTTTATTGTTATCTCATGTTGAATATTATAGGAAAATTGTGAGATAAACCTGTTGACTAGTTCTTCAAAAGATCAAATTCCTAGTTGTAGTTTAGAGAACCATTCCATACATTGACCTCCTAAGCTCCTTGGAAATAACTTCATTAGATAAGTTTTCTCTTGTGCAAATTCTAAACTCATGGTTCTAAATTCCCTCACATGATCAATTGAATATGTTTTACCATTGTACTTGTCGTATTTTGGGAATTCATAATGTCTAGGGAAATGATATCATGTCCACACTTGGATCAAAAGGATAAGAACAAATGTCCTATAATGAGTACCTTTTCATGGTTCCTTTTTGTATATCTTGAAGTTTTTGTTGCAAGTTTTTCATTTGATGTGTTAGGACATTCACTTGATCAATGTTTTTGTGTGTTTTGTGTTTTAGTTTCAACTGTTTTAGGTGCTTCTTTTAATCGATTGATGTCAAAGTCCTTTGCAAGTTTTGCACCTAGTTTAGCTAGCCAAAAGGTATTTTTTCATATCTTGTTCTAATTTTTTTTCCATAAATTTATGGAAATTGGGATCTTGTTGTGCCATTTGGATATCTCTTGGGTTATTTCATTTGCATCATTTTGGTGGAATCTATGAAAGGGATTTTCTTCAGCCATGGTATTTGGTGTTTCAATTTCTTTTTCTCTAAGTTTATGTTTTTGTAACCTTGTCAAAATTGGCATACAAGTGTTGTTATTTTTACTAAACTTTGATTTTTTGTTTGAGTGAGTGCCAATGGTATTAACTTAAGTCGAATAGAATGATAAATTCTATTGACGAGACCAAGTTAAAATTTGATTATTGTGTTTCATTTCATGATTGTAGGATGAGAATCCTAATAATGAAACTTAATGTAATAATTAAGAGTTGTGTTTGGTGATTAGGCAGTTTAAAATTGCAAGATCTTGGTTTAATTTGAAAGAATTTGACTTGCAAGGTCCTATTTTTTCAAGTTTAAGAAACTAGTTGATTGAGAAAATATTTTTGTTTTGATAAAAATATCTAGATTTTGATGTTAACTGTCTAACCAAAGGGAAAATAGGTCTCTAGTTTTTCATTTAGTGGATGCACCATAACAGACCATAGATGTGCTAAAATAGACTGTGGATGCGCTAGAAGATAGGGTGTATGCGCTATCAAATAGGGTAGATGTGTTAAAACAAAAGTTGGTTGCACTAAGATACTGTAAATTATGGTGATAGACTATGTAGATGCATTATAAGATAAGATAGATGCCTTGAAACAGTGTTTGTATGCTCTATTTGGACAGTAGATGCTCTAAAATATTGGGTGTATGCACTAAAATAGAGGTTGGTTGCACTAAATTGGAAGTTGTCAATATGTTCATAGTTTTGTCCATTTGTTCTGGTTTTTCTCAGTAAAATGATTAATTCTAGGGTGTAATTTTCTAACCAGTGAAGATAGTGGATGGGTATTTTGCTTATAAATCTTGGATTTTGATGTTCTAATTGGATGATACCTTTGAAAATAATAACTTCACACACAAAATCTAGATTGTAAACAGTTGTTTCAAATTATATGTATTAAACATGTAGTGAATGTTCTAAAATCATGTCTAATTCTTTCAATTTCCATAGGTTTGACACAAATAAAGATAGTTAAACACTTTTCTAATTATTAAGTAGGTCACTTAGAATATCACAGCCCACAACTTGCAACTATGTCAGCTCACACAACCCTATCACCCCCTAGAGGGTGCATTTGTTTTTTCCTTTTTCAAGTCTTAACCAAATTCAAATCCTCCACTTTTGGCCAAGGTTTTTGATAGTTATATGGTGAGTGTCTTGGGGAAAAATTCTTCTCTCCCCTTGCACTGTGATATAAAAAGTGTTTGAAAACTGACACAGTTGGATTCTACACTAACTTGTTCATAGATAGGATATTCGTTCAGAGTGACAAATGATAAACTCCTTCAAGAGACCTCCCAATCTTTAGAACAAATTTTTTGGGGATGGTTATCTTGCACACTTCCATTGAATTGTGGGTTTCCCTAAATTCACTTTTGATTATAGTGGGTTGGAAAACCTGGCTTTGGTTGTTCCCACTTAGGTCGTTCCCATAGGGTGAGTACTTTTTCCCACTACGACATGCCTTCTAAAGGATTTAATAAAGTAGGATAGCAAGTTTAACATTTTGATCACCCAATTAAGGGGAGAGCATAAGCTTATTTCTTTTGAAACACAAAGAACATTAAACTAGATTCACTATCTTAACCAAAGGAAAAACAATAATCAAATTAAAATTCCTGCAAACATTATTAGTAATTTGCAAGTTTTTTTTGTCTTTGACCAGCGCAAGTTTTTCCCATAATTGTCTTTGACCAACATATTTGGTACCTACACCCAAGAAAATAGTTATTAATCCTCAGATTTTGGAAAATATGCAAAAACAGACTGATGCACTACAACATTCATTAAATGTGCTAAAATAGAATTTAAAAGTGTTGAAACAGAAGTTATATTCGCTACAAAATTTGATGAAAGTGCTAAAAGAAAGGGTCAATGCACCAAAAGAAAACCCCCTGACTAATGAAACAAAAACTCAGATGTGCTGGAACAAGGGTTGTATGTGTTGGAATATCTTGTGGATGCATTGGAACAGTGCTCAGATGTGTTAAAATATATGTTGTATGTGCCACAAAAACTCTCAATCACGATAAAACAAAACACATCAGAAGTCTACAAGCGTACTTTTCAAAAAAAAGATATTGAAAATGCGATTTTTGGGTCCTACAGTGGGCGCCAATCTATGTGTGAATAAAATGTGAGTAAATGATAATCAACACAATCAATAATACATTATATCAATAGATCTAAACAAAGATTAATCTAATTTAAGCAAGAATCTACTGAAAGCATCATATTGCTCTCTATCTCCAAAGATTTATTAAATCACGGGGCTCTCAGATTTTGATTGCACTATGACTGTTAAAATGACAATCTAGAGAATGAGAATGATAAACTATATGATTGTTAAATGATATTTAAGCTATATGATGTAAAATGCTATGATATTGATTGTCGATAATGAAAGTTATATATTGTGATATGATAATGGAAACTATATTAAGATGCAATCTATGATGAAAGACATGATTATAAACTAATATGCTATTTGCTATTGCTATTGCTAAAATGCTAAATTGCTCAATTGATATTTTTGCAAAGTAAGATTGCATAAAGTTGGGATCCTTTTTCTTGTAGATAGAGGTTGTATTTATAGATTCCTGGCAACACATTTGTAAAGGGGCAACAAAGCAAAGGTCTAGATTTGATTTGAAGAATTGAATGGTCAAAGATGAAGAAGCCTGAGATGATTATGGAGATTTTTCCTCCCCACAAAAATAGTTAGCCAGAAGATAGGAAGAATCAATGGAAGAAGATGAAGAAGTTTTCCTACAAATTTGTCTCCAATTTGTTTTTGAATTTGTCCGTGAAGGTTGAGATGAATTAAATTAGATATTTCATATCTAATTTGGTAGATAGATATGATTAGCTATAGAAACATACTTCAATTGAATATTTAGATTTATTTAATTTAAGAAAAAAAGATATTTAATTTAATAAAACAAACTATAGAAGTCTATGTTTATTAAATAAATATGGAAGAAATATGATAATTAAATAAAATAAAGTATGAAACTTGTTTATTTAATTTAGATGAAATGATGTGATTAAGATGGAAGATAATTATAAAAAAAATTGATAATTAAATAAAACAAAGTATTAAATTCATTTATCTAATTAAGATGAAATAATATAATAAAGATGGAAAAATTAGAAGTAAACTATATAAATAAATATTTTTGTTAATTTAATAGTAGAGGAATTAAAGGTTAATTAATAAAATAAATCATATTTAATTAATTAAATTATCCAAACCATTTTTATGTTTATACAGATACTAATAGAGACAAGGGACAATTAAATGGTGAAGAAAAAAGGTGGTAGCAAATGTCACACAAATTTGATCACCTAATAAGCGCCTCTAACAAGGAGTACATTAGAAGGCACAACCAAGAAGGTAGGAAAAATATTTAGATTTCAAAACCTGCCACCACAACACATAAAAAAACACCGAACAAAAATGAGAAAAACGTGCCAAAAAAAAAAAATCAAATATGAAAAAAGGAGGACCAAAAAAGACAAAGAAATCCAAGAACATTGAAGAGAACTAATCCATTTCAGCAAAGAACAAAAGCTCCAAAACATAACATTGAAATAAGACCATTCACATTCCTTAAAGCACCTCTCACCCTCCTCCCCTTCCAATAATGTGTGAATCCTACTCTTCAGAAGTTTTGAAATGAAGGGCTGAATTTTATGGTTTTCTGTTTAGTTGGTAAGACCTAGTTATGTTACAAGCATGTAGTATTCTGGGCTTAAATTTGATTGTCGACCTTGCCTGTCAACAAATTTTTGAATGACGGTTATCTATTTAAAGGTGCCCTTAAAACATTCTGATATACCTTAGTGTAAGTAAAATTATATATAAATCAAATATATATATCATTATATTTCTATATAAATTCTGACAGTCTATCCAAAATCTCTCCTTTCATCTGATACAATCTTCTTAAAATTTTGATTGTAGTTTACGGCAAAAATCTCTAAATACGGTCATACGGCCATCAAATTTAAGCCCTGGTAGTATTATTTAACTGTGGCGGTTACTTGCTACCGGTAGAAGTTTTGCGCAAACGATGATAATAATGATGAACGGCTACAGGTAGAAGATCAGATGTGATGGAGTATTTAACGGAAGATTGGGGACAGGATCCATTGCTTTTCACGTGGCCGCATCCCAACTAAACCTTCCTACGGAATAGTGGCTCTCCAAATATTTACTATCCATTTTATTGAAACAACACAAAAGTTATGTCATTTCCCACACAGACAAAATATTCCTTCCCTTACTCGGACCATGTGCCCAGATTCTACGCTCTCACTTTGAATTGAATATTTGTTCACTTCATACCATTCACTTGTACTGAAATAATTGGAGCAGCCTTCGCATTCCCTGATAGCCGTGAGTACCACCCGTAGAAAATAAAAAGGCGAAACAAAAGAAAATTCATCACTTTATGTTGGATACAAGTTTGACGAGATTCATTCACCACACACGAAAACGTTCAATCATCCACCACATCAGCAAACAATATGTGAATGCGAACGTCCCATCTGACTATACGACGTCTATTCAGCACACCTGAAAACATAATATGCATCCAGTGTGCTGGCAGCTGGATACACAATGCTTACTAAAGGTTTCCTTTCTACTTCACACGCCATATTATCTGTCTATAGTTCTTACACTAAAATGGGTCGAGCTAAATGTAGAAAAAATGATTGTATGACTCTCACCTCATAAGCTATTTGTGTTTTACACGAGAGATAAACTTTTTGGTGAAAGCTAAGCTAAGCTAAGTTCTATAGTAGATATACCATCTAATATGCCTCTAACATATCATGGTATCATTAAAATGAATGTTTCATAGGATCCATACCATCCATCTTTGCGTGGCCTACTTATTAATGAAATGATGAGCTTCAAAAACATCATAACAAGTAGCATTCTTACTAGAGGAGAGGGGCCCATAGTGGAGCGGGCTTCAATAGTGGGGATAGAAGTAGTCCTCACTAAGCCTCATAGTGGAGCATCTTAATATCCAATTGCAAAACACTTTTTATCTATAAAGTACACAAATTGGCAAATCATGTGATGCCACATCCATGCACCAATAAAACATGACTTAGTGCACCACTAGCGGTCTCACTTTTTGTTTGAGCCTTTTTAATACCTTAACAAAAAGCATGTTGATGTGGCATCATATTTGACGATGTGTCCCTAATTTTTTATTTATTTTTAAGCAGGTGAGTTGTCAAATAAACTACTATACAAAATTGGGACTGATTTGAAATTCCATGTAGGATTGTGTGAAACACGAAGTTAGGGTGCTCCACTATGGGCCCCTCTGCCCTAGCAGTGAGATTTTCATGTGATCGATGGCCTTGTCAAGAATTTCCTCCAAAATTTTCACATGATCTTTCCATCTTTTAATGTTAGAAAGACATTGAATCATTTTGAATTCCATTTGACATCTGTTGAGCTCTTTTATGACTACTATTGCATGTCTTGTCATTTGTTATTGTTGAGTGCATTGCATGACGTATGGAAACTTAAGCTAAAGATGGATAGGCACAATATATTTTCTACTCAATAGTGAGCTTGAAGATGAATTAATTTTCATTGTTAAGGGGAGTTTAATTCCATCATTTTTTGTAAATGTGAAATTTGAAAGACATTGAGGCTTTTCTCCATTTTGTTATAATCATGTACAATGCATTTGTAGTCTTTGACCATTGTAGATGGCACTATGTAAGTAGGGTATATTTTTATTTCAATAATGAACTTGAAAATTGAAAAGCATAATTTTAATGATGGATTTTGTTGCAAGTAGGAGCAATTGCATTTGGACCATGTATTAAATTTTGGACATTTATTGAATAACACAATACCCATTATGTTCATCATTCTTTATATTTATTTGATCCCATGCCTTACAATCAACGATTGATATCTTAAGATCAACTTGTACTATAAACAATAGTGTTGATGGCCAAATTGATACAACAAACATTAAGCAAGATATTTCTACCCTACTTCTCATGAAAAAGACAACAAATTATAAAATTACCTATCTTCCAAGGTCTCAGTAGTTGGTTCACAACTATACTGTAAGTTGGAAAAATAAGGATAGATAACTGAGAGGGGGAATGAATCAGTTATCTCATAAATTTAAACTTTTCCAACTTATTTTAACTTTAATCTCAGATCTGATGAATAAGCAATAAACCACAAACAATTAACACATCAGAGAGACAAAGAAAACCAAGATTTTTTATGTGGAAACCCTATTAGGGGAAAAACCATGGTGGATGTTAGTCCACAAGATTATACTTTGTTAAAAGTATAATGAGAAATAATAAGGGGAATGCACATGCATTTAGGCACACTGCCTAGAGTTCACTGCTCAAATACAAAAGAGGCTCACTGCCCAACATAATAGGATTAAAAATCCGGAGGGTATGAACTAAGAAAATAGTTTTTGCACAAGCCTGATTACAATTCTAATTAATCTCAACACTTCTTCACACTTTGCATAATATTCTTCACACTCTGCTCTGCAATCGAATTGATGTAGGAGCATCCAGTGGTGTAAGGGCAATCCTGCATCACCAAAAAAAAAGTGTTTTATTTCATGTTGGTAGTTTCTTAGATATTTTTACATTTCTAGATACCCTTTTCATCATAATGTAATTCACAACTTATGTTTTTTCTTTTCTATTCTTGGGTTGAGAGATATTGCAATTTCAGTCTCGAAGAATTGCACCTAAAAAAATTCTAAGTCAGATTTGAGGCACTAAATGGTCCCAAAATGGCCCCAAAACTTTCTGAAATAGTATAGTGTATTTCAAGCACATTCTTGACTCCAAGACCTTTCCAATGGTTCAAACGGTTCAAAAAATGGAGTCCCGAATCAAAAGTTATGGCTCCCAAAAGTTGGTGCACTTTCTAGAAGATGCTAATTTTTGAATGTACTTTGAAATTTGAATTTCAAGTTGTAACTTTCGGCACCAGATCACCAAAAACTCAAATTTGAATGTTGTTTTGGCTCCAAAACTAATAGGGAGCTCTATTTATGGGTGGGTTTCTGATTTTTGTGTAGCTTTTTGGGGAACAAGTTCACACACTGTGAAAAGGGTTATTATGTAATTTTTTATAACTTGCATCTGTTGTAGAGCTTGAGGTTTGAGATCCTTTGCATGTAAGAAGTTCCATTTTCTAAATAATAAAATTATTCTCTTGTTTTGTGTGCTATTTTTCTATGTATCAGGTTGCACCCTCATCACGAATGATACTCACACATACACACACATGAGCACATGAAGCACACTCTTCACCGATGAAGCAATCACACTTATATATCCACTACATGAGATTTCATCACAACTTAGTCGGCCAAGAAAATAGAACATATTTTCAATGTCAGCCCAAATTTACAAATAAACTTTTAATGCAAATCCACCAAGGTTGGCCACAACATAGTGAGGACCCAAATTAACATCTCCAACACAAAAAGACTTTAGTTACTTTCACCGCGAAGATCCACAACACACTACCACCAACATGTTGGCCATGAAAATGAAAAAAAAACATGTGCAAGAAAAGATCTTCAATCACGAGCTCATCGGTCAATGTGGATGTACCAAAAAGATAGAGAATCATCTAGAGACATCTAAGAGCACCAAGAAACAACAGAGAAACATCCGCAACAACTGAGATTAATAGAATCACACAATCTCCATTCAGGAAAACTGGTATAGACCACATAAAAACTGTCCTACAACACAACACATTCAAAACTTCACGTGAACCTCTAAAAATTCTAGTAGATGATCTAGATATACTCAACAATAAACCCTTTAATCCACACCAACTAATATTCAACGTACAAAACATGACACCTTCATGACCTGTATAGTTCCACTGGGAACCTAGAACACTTTCTCTTTACAAATTTCTCAATATCCTCGACATATACAACAACTGATATACCAAATGTTAATAGTGTTGACATGAATGACAACCACATCATCCAACACTGTATTACTCAGTGATGAACATGACTATAATATTCAAGGGGCCTTTGTTGGTTAAAAGTAACAAACTAGTATTTTAAACATTTAACAATAGATTCTTTTCAATAAATAGAAAAAGATGCACCAAGAATTTTTAAAACAGAAAATGAGAATACATATTATTCTTCTATTTAGGACATGCAATTATGTAATAATATTTTTCTAAAAGTCAAAACTAATGAATGAAATAATTCATAAAAAATTATAGAGTCATATTCATTCACAGTGTAGATTTAATTATAACCATATTTGCAATTTGTTTCACCAAAATCAATTTCATAAGACATATTCAATCAACTCATCACATATTTTTGTAGATCAACAAATTAAATGAAAATACCATTCAAAAATAACACTATAAGATGGTTTTAAATTTGGCTCCTTCTATTGATTTCATTCAAATAAGTAGCATTTACTTCCAACAAAATTCATTGGCGTACAAAAAACTAATCTTTTAATGTCATCACTTATAACTAAGAAATTTCTGAAAAAATTACTACATAAAAGCTTGAAATTTATCTATTTTGAGGCTACAAATATAACTTCAATTTTCCAATCTTTACAATGAGGTGAATTCTACAATTTATAGAAAAGTACAACATAAAAATCCCCCTCAAAAATCCTAGATCCTAAAAAGTAGGGCACCTAAACTTCATATCCACAACTATAGGAATGTATGGGTGACACCGGGGTGAACTGTTGTGCAAAAATGATCATTAGGAAAGAAACTCCTTCAAAAATCTATTGGAAATGTAATCGAATTAGCTATTGCAACCACCCTATAAAATAGGATCTGTCAAAAATTGAATTTTTTGACTTCGTTCTATTACAAAAAAACAAGATATTCCTTTTTTATTTTCCAGCCTTATTCTGCTTAACATACTCGAAGTTTCTAAAAATTTTCTCTAGAACCTCCTCATTAGGTCCATCTATCCATTCCACCTAAAACTTTGATTTCTCAAAATTCATTGTTGTTGTTACGGTAGTATCTTGGAGTTGGTTGATATCCTTTAAAACACATCGGATATCAAATTTGACATCCATCAACTTATCTAGGAGGGTCTCATCAGGACTATCTCCTTCCTTCATTAACTTCTCCAACCGATTATCCCAAAAACCTTTTAGCTCTTCTAAAGAATTTAGTTTATGATCTCCTGCTATGTCCTTAGTGATAACATTCATTACAGTATGCTTGAACTCCATTGTATGATCTAACACATCATGTTGAACCTTGAGTAAAATTATTCTATGCTCCATAAGAATTTATGATCGAAAAATGATTATATTAATAGACTTATTAATGTAATCTAGATCTTTTTCCCCAAGTATCCTTGATTCTATCATTGTTTCCTTGGGAAATTTTTCTATGATCCTCAATTTTCCCAAGTATTTCCTATACTTCTCTTCATCTTCCCATATTTTCTTGAGATATTTTCCTATATTTTTAGCAAGTGTTTGTGCTTCCTCATAATACTTGTATCCCTCAGTGATCACTTCATGTGACTTCTTCTTAAGAACACCAAACCATTTATTGAATAAGTGAGACTTTCTTTTCATATCATTTAATTTATCCACCTCCTTGCAAATTATTAAAATAGGCACCTTTGATGATGATGGTTTTTTTGTGACTAGTAAAGTAAGCTCCTTCAAAAACCTCTTCATCTATTCTACTTGAGCTTTTAGCTCATCTTTTCCCTACTTATCCTTAACCATCCTTGACTTTGCTAAACTTGTTGCAATGTCAAAAAGTGTCATCTTTTGATTATGAAACACTAGAAAATGGATTTGCTACTTATGGTCTAGGACATAGAGAAAACACACTTCACAATCATTTCATTGAAGGGAAACCCTAAAGATCTCAATCTAGAATATGTAAAGGAGAAAGAGATCTTGCAATAGGGTTGTCCTAGGGTCTAATTGTAAACTAAAGAGTGGTTCACCGCAAAGCTAGGGATTAGAAAGACAAATGAAATGCAAGATGTAATGATTAAACCTAATACAATGCAATCTTTCACTAAATGACCTAGAAAAGCATGTAATACAAAATGAAAATATAGGAGATGAAAGGTGAGCACTTGGAAACCTAAAGGAGATTGAAAGAAGCTCTAAAATGCTAAAAACACTTATTTTAAAGCCTGTTGGGACTCATACACTAGTTTGGGTGATTTAGTCCCAAATTAGGGTTTTTGGGTAGAATTTGAAATCTGACAAAATGGTGTCTAGAACTTAATTAGATGAAAACTGTAAATTTGACCAAACTGGTACTTAGACGCTAGGAATGTTGTATAAGTCTAGTTAGGGTTTTTTGTAACTTAAAAGTTTGAATTTTCTCCTCAATGTCTTCTTTTCCCTTTCCAATTGATTTCCAAATCTGAAACCCTAATTTGCAACCTGTAGAAGTCTTTTAGTGATCTCTAATGCAAGGTGACAACTTTGACAACTTTGAACACTTTGACAAATTTCTCCAAACTTTCTCTTCAATGTGTCTTTAGCCTAGATCTACAAATCACACACAAAAGAGAGGGAAAAATGTTGTATTGTTAGTAGAAGGGGTTTTCCTTGGTCAAACCCCATTTTGGTAATCAAACCTTGTAATGAAATGAAATAGGAAAAGAGAATGATGAATGAACAACATACAATTTTACAACTCACCAAACCATAGAAATAAAAGTGTTACAAACATGTATGAAGTGGCTCCAATAGATGTAGATCTTGACTCTTGCTTGAATAGGATAGACCTTGAATTGAATTCTAGCTTGAATCATGAAACACTATATCACAATTGTTAGCTCAAAAACAAACATGATGCATGATGACTTTGACATAATGTTTAATGCTTGAATAATGATCTAAATCACTTGGTAGTCTTCCCCTGAAGACTCTTGAATGCTCTTGTGAACAAAAATTTTCTATAAGGATGCTCATTCAACTTGCCAAGTGTAAAATGAGTGAAAGAAACTTGTATTGATACTTAATTATACCAAACTTCCTAAAATTACAACACTACAAGCCGACATCATATCTAGGAGCTCGTAAAATCTTGCCAAGAATTTGAATTAATTTTGATTTTGTGCCACACAAGACTCATACACCCAAGGTGGCATATGAGTCCCATTAGGCATAAATTATGGGACTTGTTTCAAAAATGCTTAGAAAGGTGTAAAATCCAGATTAGGTCACCAAAACCCTAGGTGGAACTCATACGACCAAGGTGACATATGAGTCCCAAAGCACCAAATGTGCACCACACAATGTGAAAACATCTAAATTATGATTGGATGTTGATTTATGTTGGGATTATCCTTGAAAATATGCATTAAATGAGGCTTATGGATGAAAAATAAGGCCAATTAAAGCATAAAGAAGCTCAATTATTTATGAAAACCCTAGGAAAGTGTGAAAGTGTGGTACAACACTTTACAAAACTCTAGACAAGGAATGATTAATTTTGTCTAGTTTACAAGGTCCCAAGACCTAATGTTAATGTGTCAAACACATTACAACACTAAATTAATGTGACATTATGCTTAGTTTAATAGGGAGGGCCCAAATGAGTGAGGAAAAGTAAATGGATAATTTTTCTATTGCCACATTTAGCCCCCACTTTAGTGAAAGGATGAACTTGCTTCAAACTTACACTAAAGTAGACAAACACATATCAAGAGGGACCCAAGTTCACCAATGCCAATAAGATGGGATGACAACGATTAAGAGGGGTGATCAAGCCCCCAGGATCAAGATCCCATGACAAATGAACATAGGCACAAAAGGACATACATGAAAATAATATAAAGATAAATAAAAAGGCACAAGCATACATTGCCAAAGACAAAGAGAAAATAAGAATAAAATAAAAATAGGGGTCGATCAAGCTTTGATCATTTTTCCATCGTGATGTGGATCAGATCTAGGTTGTTTGTCTGAAAAATGAATGCTCACTTTGAGGCAATAGAAATCTAGGTTGTCTAATGGGTGAGTAATTCAAGAAGCTGAGACACATAAACTCATGGCCAGTATGCACTCACAAATACATGTGAGTTGCTAAGGGAAAGTTATGCCTTGGATGGGCTTCCCGTCAAACCATACCAAAGTTATACCTCCTAATAACTTTGATAAGGCATCATGCAAAAATGAACTTCGAGCTTCATGAAGCAAGAAAAGCTTTGCATGCTTGGAACTCATGAACAAACCGGATGGCCCCACAAGTATGCAAAGTGTGTTATGCAAGGTGGCCATACAACCAAAATTTTGTAAATGAAAAATAGGGAACATTCAAAGGAGTTTTGCTTAGTCTATATAAGGACTCCAAGAGAGGACCAATTGAAGAATAAAAGATTCACATCTTAGGGGATGCAATGTGTTGCATCAAGCCACTAAGAGGAATATAATATGCTAAGAGGGATCATGCTCTAGAAGGACATCACACCCAATATCACCACAAAGTTAAAGACACATCACATGAAGTAAGAAGACTACACCATGAAACACGAAATGAAAATGAAAAAGAATAATGCCAATGTATGCCCCCACTTTAAATGAATTGCTAAACACCATGTTGTGAGAAATTACTTTAAAGTAGAAAATGATAAATGCTAACAATGAAGAAGATATGAGAGCTAACTTGGAAAGCCCTATGCCAAGTCATATGTTTCCAAATAAAGCTATGTTATGCACAAGAAAAGAGAAAAGGGGGTTGCCCCCAAAATGAAAATTCCAAACACACATAAGGGATCTATGGATTTGGGGTCACTATGTTCTTGCTACAATGTTTTTGAGAGAGCTCAAAACTATCATCATTCCCAAAATACTCATAGAACTGGAAAAATGACATAAAGAGAGTGAAAACCAAGAAAAACCTTTTGGGCCAACATGGAAGAGGTATGAATGTCTCAACACCTTGCATCATTCCTAAAAGGAAAACACAAGACAAATGAAAAAGATAAAAGAAGAGCTTTTGGATCAACATGGAAGAGACATGAATGTCTCAATGCCTTGCATCAACCCCAAAAGGAAAACACAAGACAAATGAAAAATATAAAAGAAGAGATAAAAATATTTACAACATAGAGAAGAATGTAGGTAAAAAAATAGGAATTTCACAAAGAGAGAGAGAACATAAAATAGAAAATCATGGGGGATAACATTACGCAAATGTAATCATGCAAAAGACTAATAAAGCACATGCGAGTCAACCTACCTAAAGGGAAAATGAAAAATGCACTACTGGGACAAGGCTATCTAATTCTTGTAAGACAAGAATGAGTTGAGGGAGGTGATGGGAAAGAGCTCCTTGCATTTTGAGATGGTTTGCAATAAATTATAATATGTAACAATGAGGATATTATTATTCTACAACTATTAGATGACAAGGAGCAGAAGGGTCTCACTGTAAGGGACTATTTCTATGATGTCAAACTTCTTAAATATATGTTTTAAATCATGACAATCGTCAATACTATGTCCAAGAACTCTATGATATTGACAATGTGGAACATTTGCATCTTTAGGATATAGTTTTATCTTTTTTCTCATGGATGGTAATTTTATAAGTCCTTGATTTAGAAGTATTTGTAAAGTTCTTTCAGTAGCAGATGGTAGACAAAGGAAATTTAGTTTCTTTAGTTTGTAAGGTCTTTGTTGCTTGTTAGATTCACCAAATTCTTGAGTTGAATGTGGAGGAGGAGGACCTAAGAAAATCCTATCTTTTGTGTCATTGTTATGAGGCATGAGTTGTTCTTTAAGAAGGAGGACATTCATATTGGGAGGAGGGTCTTGATATCCTTGATGAGCTCAATTAATGGCTCAATTTTTATAGGATCCATTACATATTTGTTGTTACTATCCTAGACTTCAATACTTGGTTGTTGATATTTTCCTTAAAGTCATATACTTTGGACATAAGCTTTATCTTTGTGATTTCAATGTTATTATCATGCTATGAGAATTATCTATGCTGAATTTACTAGTGGTTGAATGAATGTTATTGAGGTAATTATAGATATACATTTGTTTGTGCTTGTTAATGTTATTTTGTAGGTTTCCCCTAAAATGTCAATGTCAACCAAGCCTACTACATGGGAAAAATTCTTATTGATTGGTCAGTTGTTAAGAATTCAATAAGCTTATCATTAAGAAGTCAAAGTGGGAAACTCTCATGGATGGAAAATTCCTGATTCAAACAAAAGAATGTAACCACCTTTTTAATGGTCATATTTGTTGTTGAGAAAATATAGGGAGTGTGTTGTGCTAGATTCCTATTGAAGTGAGTCTACTTTGACCAATTTGAGTGCATGCATAACTCCCTCCATCCTTTTCTATGCTTCCAATAAGCAGAATCCTCCTATTTTGATGGATTCAACTACCTAGGTAGTTAGGGATAGTTAGTAGTTTTTTCCCTATAAATAATGGTCAAATGCTCCTTTTGATAAGGTGGGACATTTTGAGTTTGTACTCGCATTTTCTAGTTTTATAGTTCTATTGCTGAGATGTTGTACTTATGCTTTCAAGAAATAATATAACATTTTGAGTTGCTACATTTGAGATAGTGTGAGGGAGACTCACCCAAGGGGGCCCACTTGGTGAGAATTCCATTTGTTAGTTTAAAAGTTATTTTTTGTTTAGTACAATTAGTTTTAATTTCAACAACTATTTGTTCCTGTAGCCACTGAAATTCCATTCTCTGACTATTCTTACAGCCAAGGCATACAAAGTAGTTTCCTATCTGTTTGCTAAGAATATAATTTCTAACTTTCATTTTTACTCCAGTTTTTAATGCTTAGTGTAGATGCTAATTTATTTTCAGTGTTTCAGTTGATTTCTTTCTAGTACTTCATTTCTAGCATTGATTATTTCTAGTTTATGGATGATTGCAATGAAGCCCTAGTGCACACATAGTGCTGACCCATTTCAAGTTTATGTCCTTGGGTTGAAAAGTGTTCAAATGCACCTTCATGATGAGTACGATAGCTGCTTAGTGAAGATGTTCAATTTTTAAGTCACAACCCTAAAGGCTTAAGTTATTAAACTATTATAGGAGGCAAACATTTTTGGCACCATTGCCAGGGATAGTGTCAAACTAGGGATTTATTTGGATTCATTGATAGTTTCTTTCTTGTTGTAGTATTTATGAAAGTTTTCTCTTAGTATACCCCTCATTTAGGAAAGTAATGACCCACTATTCTTTTTCCAATTCTTTGTGTGAGCTGGTTGATATTGAGTTGATATCGTATGCATAAAAGGAGGATAGATGCTCATGGGAGATTCCTTCCTAATGACCTTGATCCATCCCAACTAGTTGAGCATCAAATTCTTCCAAGAGACAATGAAGAAGAAGAAGCACCCCTGTTTGTTGCTGTATTTCCCAATCTAACCAGTTTTGACACTTCCTCTGAAGACCAAAATTAGATTGAGAATCCCTTTGCTTTAGAACTACATCAAGCAACCATGGGTGATGAGAATAATGAGAATAGAAACAAAAATAGACCAAACCAACCATCTTTTCCATTTCCTATTACTCATCAGAATGAAGTTGACAACCTCAAGAACATCCCTGCTTCAGTCCTTCCTAAGTTTTATGGTTTTTTCATAGAAGACCCTGACACTTTCTTGTTTGAGTTTGATATTCTCTGTAGAAGCTATAACTACACCACTAATGCTCATAGGCTTAAGTTTTTTCCTACCACCTTGAAAGAAGCTGCATTAAAATGGTTTATGATCTTAGGTAGGAATACCATGGAAACTTGGAATGACATGGAAAAAAAGTTCCTTGAGAAGTACAAAGAATATTGCAGGGGTAGTGACATGAGAGTAGATGAAATCTTTAGGATACAAAAAAAGGAAGATGAGAGTTTGAATTATTACATTTTAAGGTTTTTGTTTTTTCTGTAGAAATCTCCACATCATACATTCAATGAGGAGTCCCAAAAGCTCCTCTTCCTTAGAGGGATAATTGAGAGTTGCATTGATTCTTTGGACCTGATGGGAGGAGGAGATAGCACTCAAGCCCCTTGGGATGATATCAAGAAGATATGTCAGAACTATTCTAGGGAATCTTCAAAGAAGGGAAGAGGTTACCAATCCTCTATGGGTAAATCATCCACCAATGGAGTTTCAAGGATGAAGATTACTCATTTGTTGGTAGGCCTCAAGCAAGACATCATAAATAATATGTATACTCAATTGTATATACTCCAAGCAAAGAAGAAACCTAGGGAGACTGAAGCAATGTTGGCAGAATATTGTCCTCATTGCAGACAAAAGAAGAAGGACTACAGATGCAAGATGGTAGCTAATATTGACAACAAACATATTCCACCTGAGTTCAAGCCAATCCAGGGTGAAGATGATCAGGTTTACTACATTGCACAAAGAAGGCCATGGGTTCCAAGACAAGGTATGTCACTAGATCCATTATCTTTTGTTGGGTCATATTTCAATTCTTATTCATCTGGTAACCAATGGCAACCTCCATATCCATCCAATTATGGAGGATATCCGCCTCATCCTTGGAATAACCCTCCAAATACCTATCCCAATCACCAAAACTCTCCACCCTAGTGGCAACAACCTCAGGGGAATTGGCAGTAGTTTCAGGGAAATTGGTAGCCACCTCCAAAAAACTGGCAGCAAAAATCTCAATGGAGGGGAGAACAACAATGGCCAAACCAAACAACTAGTTATATGCAACCACCTTCATAGCCCTATCAACTTGGTATAATTCCTCCTCCTACTAGCTCAAGTTTAATTACACCCAAACCTACTCAGTTACCAACTCATCCAACACCTAACCCAAATAACAAACCACAACAACAACCAGTATACTCTACAGATCCTAATCAATTTCCTACATATGTTGTGAGTGTGAGTGACATCCACTTGCGTTCAGGAACTACTTTTCCAAATCCTTCCACACCTATCATCACTGTGATTGCTATGGAAGAAGAGGAGCCTCTGAATGTTCACATTTAGCCTAGTGTGCCTAAAAATCCTAAGCCAATTCTAGCTCAACAGACTATCCAAGATCCACCATTTCCTCAAAGGTTAGAAGTTGCTAAAGAAAAGGAAGAAAAGTATGAACCAATCTTTGACATCTTGGATCAGTTGAAACATGTATGTACCAAGATAACTTTGTTTCAAGCCATAAAAGATATCCATACATATGGAAAAGAAATCAAAGAGGCATGCCTCAAAAATATAGGGAAGAAAAAGAAAGGTCCCACCACAGTTCATGTGGTAGGACAATTAGAATACATCATTCTTGGAAAAGTCACAATTCCTAAGTACACTGACCTAGGTAGTCCTATTGTAGGAGTTGTCATAAATGGAATCCAAATAAGGAATGCTCTGATTGACTTGAGGGTAGCAATAAATGTAATGACTAAGGATATCCTACAACAACTAAATGTTGTAAACATGAGACCTACTCCTATTGTCTTGTTGCTTGCTGATAGTTCCACTGTCAAACCTAATGGTATAGTGGAGGACCTTGTGGTAACTCTAGATTTTTGGGAGTATCTATCATATTTTATGATTCTTTCTCCTAAAGCTACACTAGGCGAGTATCCCATTATCCTAAGGAGGCCATGGTTAGCCACAAAAAATTCCTACATTAGATGTCAGTTAGAAGACATGACCATTTCTGATGGGAAGAGTACCAAAAATCTTATTCTCTACCCTCCTACTCAACCAACTCATGACATGGATAGCACCATATGGCCACATGTTGGAGAGGAAGGTGAGGAAATAAAATAAGTGGCACAACTTATGATGTTAGGAAAAATATCTTTCATGCAGCTCTCGAAAGAAGATGAAGTGTTTTCCCACATAATTCAAAACCATTGTGAGGTGCAAGAAGAGTCATCTACTCATGAATCTGGTTCTACCAGTATAGTGAAGACACTTTTTCCTACTCTTCCTACATCAGAACTTCCTACAACAACTGGCATGCTCCATACATTTATACTACATGAACTAAAAATTCCAAGTGTTAGTGAAGTAGCTATGATAGAGTTAACCACACAAGTGCAAGTGTTAGAAGGAAAAAATTTAAATATTAATAGCAAGCTGAGTGAAGAGTAGCAGTTGTCATTGAAAACACTACTGAAGAGCCACCAACATGCATTCACATGGGACTACCATGATATGAAGGGATTGGATCCTAAGCTCTACACTCACAGGATATGTATCAGAGATGATTGCACACTAGTAAGGAAGCCATAAAGAAGAATCAACCCTTCATTAAGAGAAATTGTCAAAGGGGAACTTCAAAAATTATTGGATGCAAGATTTATCTACCCCATCTTAGATAGTCAATGGGTGTCCCCATTGGTGATTGTGCCAAAAAAGGGAAGCAAGTGGAGAGTTTGTGTTGACTACAGGGAACTCAACTCTACCACCAAAAAGGACCTTTTCCCCCTTCCTTTCATAGACCAAGTGCTAGATTCCCTTGTAGGAAAGCAATATTTTTCTTTTCTAGATGGATTTAGTGGCTATAGCTAGATACAAATTGCACCTGAAGATCAAAAGAAGACCACCATTACCTATCCATGGGGAACTTATGCCTACTCTATGCTTTCATTTGGCTTCTATAATGCACCTGCAACTTTTCAAACAATAGTCATTAGCATATTTTTAGACATCTCACATAATTGCATGGAAATTTATATGGATGATTTTACTATCTATGGTATTGATTTTGTAGAAGCTCTAGAGAATCTAAGGAAGGTCTTATAGAGATGTGAAGACCATAACCTACCATTGAATAGTGAGAAATGTTTCATGATGATGCAAGGAGTAGTCCTTGGACACTACATCTCTAAAAAGGGAATTCAAGTAGACCCAACAAAGATTGAAGTGATTACCAATTTTCCTATTCCTACAAGGTAAAAGGATGTTAGATTTTTTTTGGGTCATGTAGGGTACTATAGGTGTTTTATCAAATATTTCAGTAAAATGGAAACACCATTGTACAATATTCTCACTAAGGATGTCGAATTCTAGTGGAGAAAGGACTGTGACAAGGCATTCTCTGATCTCAAAGTAGCTTTGAGCCATGCTCCTATACTCAAAGGTCCTAATTGGAAACTTACTTTTCACATTCATATAGATGCATCAGACTATGTTGTGGGAGAAATATTGGGACAAAAAGAAGGAACCATAGAGAATTCCATCTATTTTGTTAGCAAAAACCTACAAGGGGATGAATTCAATTACACATTGACTAAAAAAAAAATGTTAGCAGTCATCTATGCCCTTAACAAATTTAGGCACTACATAACAGGGTATTAGATTTTTATTCATACAAACCATGCAACAATAAGATACCTCATGAATAAGCCCCTCATCTCAAGTAGGATGGAAAGATGGTTTTTGCTGATGCAGGAGTTTGACATCACCATTGTTGATAAAGTAGGAAAAGAAAATGTTGTAGCAGATTTTCTTTCTAGACTAACTACATTAGTAGATAATCAAGTCATTGATGACTCTTTCCCTAATGAGCATTTTTTTTCCATCACTGTGCATACTCCTTGGTATGCTGACATAGCCAATTACCTAGTTATAAGGAGAGTTCCTCCTCATTTCTCTCCAAAAGAGAGAAGGGTACTCATTGAGAAAACCTTTCCTTTTTCATGGATTGTATGTTGTTTGTTCTACATTGGACCAGACCATGTCATGAGGTGATGTTTAAGGGAAGATGAGACATATGATATATTGCATGCATGCCACAATAAACCCTATAGAGGACATTTTGTAGCCAAGAGGACAACAATGAAAATCCTGAATACATGTTACTATTGGCCTACACTTCATAAGGATGCAGGTAAGTATACAAGGAAGTGTGAGAGATGTCAGAGGATAGGCCGACCAACCAAATCTGATGAGATTCCCCTTTACCCCTAGGTAGTAATCACTCCATTTGATAAATGTGGACTAGATTTTGTAGGACCCATTGATCCTCCATCAAATGGTAAATCCTATATCTTGGTTTGCACTAATTGTGTGACCAAGTGGATTGAAGTTAAAGCAATGAAGCATGCATAAGATAATAAGGTTGCAAATTTTCTTTATGAGGAAATTTTCACTAGTTATGGAGTTCCAAGGGAGATAGTGATTGATCAAGAGGCTCAATTTACATCAACCCTTGTCACAACACTAGTTAATGAATATAATGTGAGGAATAGGAAGTCTACTCCTTATCACCCTCAGGCCAATGGCTAATCTGAGGTGATCAATAGAGAAATTGAAATAATTCTAACAAAAAAAGTGGCTCTTCATAGGAGAGACTAAGCAAATAGGCTTCTAGAAGTTGTTTGGGCTTATAGGACTACCTAGAAAACAACCAAAGGTTTCACTCCCTTTGAATTACTATACGGGAAGACAAATCTGATGCCCATTGAATTTGAGCATAAGACTCTTAGGGCTGCACTAGACTTAGGGATGGATATCTCTGAAGCACAAAAGGACAGGCTCATGCAACTGAACAACTTGGATGAGATGAGATAGAAAACCATACATCATACTGAGGTAGTGTAGAATCAAAGGATCAAATGGCATGATAAGTACATAAAGGAAAAGAAGTTTCAGCCCGGAGACTGGGCACTCCTTTATGACTCTAGGTATCAAGACAATGAGGGTAAATTGTAGACTAGATGGTTGGGACCATACGAGGTTGCATAAGTCTTCCCCAACATAGTTGTACAACTCACTACCATTGACCCTATCAAATTCAAACTTCTAGTCAACGGTCACCATCTCGGGTTGTATCACAAGCCAATGTCCAAGGAAGAATTCTTGTAGCAATTTAACCAACACCCAACCCCAAAACTTCCTGCAACCAAAGGAAGTGAACCTAGTGTCCCTCCTTTTGACTGATCCAAATACACATGCAAACACTTCATAATAAAAACTTCCACTTTTATGGGAGTCCACTTCTTTATTAATCCACCCATCCGCCCATCCATCTCCATCTTCTCTCTCTTCCATAACTCTGCCATCACTCCACTTAACCATCACTTCATTCTGATTCATCATCAATGCATTAATTTCTCAACCATACTTCTTAAAGGTAATCAATGCTTTCTTTGAGTTATTTACAAAGATACTCCAAGATTTCAAGTACGTGTAAAACAATTTGTTATATCTTTATTATTTTCAGTACATTTATTTAATTGTTGTAATTAAATATAGATATTTCACATAGCATTAAAATTCCACCTTGTCCAATCATAATCATCCACTAGCCTATGTGGACACATGTTGTAAATTAGGTTGGGGGGGAAGTGTCAACTCAAGTCCACATGTCATCCATATCAATAAATTTAAATTGAGACAATCTAAATGATAAATTGATATGACAACTTGTATGTGTGAGATGTCTGAAGAGCCACCATTTCTTTTGATAATACCCCTCATTAATGAACCTTTATTGCCTAGTCATAATTTCAAATGTTACCCAATGAAAGTAATTTAGTAAGCTACATGGCATTGCCATTTAGTATGATAGAAAGAAGAATTGTAGGAAAAATAAGTTGGGATTTTTTAGAAAGAGATTGTAGAGAAAAAAATATAAATTTAGCAGTGTTGGTAGTTGAACGATGAGAGGAAAGATAATTTGAAGTGAAACCATAGTTCATAATGTGGTAATGCAGAATGCACCTTCTTTGGCAGAATTTAGAAATTGCGGGTGGTTGGACTACTTCTTGAAGCTCGGTAGCTATAATGAAGATATTGCATAGGGATTTGCACAGAAATTCTCTGAGGGGAAGGCAATAGTAAAAGGATTGGAGGTGATTGTAACCAAGGAAATAATTGTGGAGGTAATGGGATTACCTACTAATGATGAGCCATACCTTGCTACAAAAGATGGAAGGTCAGCCAGGGCTAAATTTACTGAACCCAATGATCATTTGTTAGTGGTGGATAACTAGGGTACAAAAAAAAACCTCTCTTCTTGGGCCATGGAGACAAGTAGTTGTCCACATTGTTAAGTACATCACTTGTGAGGGTTGTCAGTCATGCCTCCATTCCATACACTTTAAGCTACTAAACCATATGAGGCATGGACAAAGAATGAACGTGCCCAATGTGCTATATAATGATCTCCTTATCATCATTGTGGTCGAAACACAAAAATGTAGGGATAATTCTATCTCTCACCATTGCTTAATCAAATTATTAGTGAAAAATATCTGCATAAAGTATCTGATATGACATGGGAGGAGTTTTTAAATATTGATCAATTTAGAATAGGACATGTTAGAGGTCAGCCTCAACCTCGTAGGGTTAGGAGGGAAGTGAGGGCTACTAAAATTACTCCTAGAGAATCAACCTCATCTTTAGGATATAGTTTTAGATTTTTTCTCATATGTGGTAACGTTATAAGTCCTTGATTTAGAAGTATTTGTAAAGTTCTTTCAGCGGCAGATGGTGGACAAGGGAATTTTAGTTTCTTTAGTTTGTAAGGTCTTCATTGATTGCTAGATTCACAAGTTCTTGAATTGAATGCAGAGGAGGAGGACCTAAGACAATCCTATCTTCTATGCCATTGTTATGAGGCATGATTTTTTCTTTAAGAAGGAGGACATTCATATCGGGAGGAGGGTATTTATATCCTAACCCTTTAGTATCTTCAATTGGTATTTTCTCTAAGAATTGATGAATTTCATGTTCACTTGTTGTATCGCATCCTTGTTTACTCAAGATTGTGAATCATTTTCCATATGTCTCTTCTAGGTTGATGGGAATATCAGTCACTTTGCTAACATAGAATGGTTGAGTGGTTTCTTGCTTAGAGGAACTAGGTTCACCTATTGTAGGGAACTTAGGTTCAAGTGTTGTCTTAGTTTCAGGATGTAAGTAACCAAACATCTCAAGTGGTGGTATTATAGGGGGTATTGGTTGTTTCATCAATGGATAAAAGGATGCATTAGCTTCAATATTTTTAAGGCAATCATTTAGGAATCTATCCATGTTATCATCATCTTCTCCAATGATGTCAACATGACAAGGGGGACATGCATTAGGAGTTGAGAGAGCATGAGCAAGGTCAACTTCATTAGGTTCATTTCAAAAAGAAAAGATTGAAACATCCACTAAGGACTTTGAGGAAATCCAAATCTTACCAAAACACATATCCATGATAAAATACAATGCAAATTTTCAAATTGTAATAAGGTAATGCAAATAACCTAAGATGAAATGTTCTAGATGTAATTTTGAATTTAAGCAATGCACAAGATGAACTGAATTAAACTAGGTACAATGAATAGAATATAACAAAAAATATACAAACTAAAACAAAAAGTTATCAACAATAAAAAGAAGCATAGAAATAGAGTTTTAAATTCTGGAAAATGTAGTCTAAAATTTGCATTGGGACTAAATCACCCATAGGGGCCTATGAGTCCCAGTGAGGGTTTTCTTCAAAAAAAATTAAAAAATTTAACTGATTTTTATGATTTTTGGTTTGTATGATCTGTAACCTAAGTGAAAATACATATTTTATATGATTTTTAATGATTTGAGATACAAAAATTCAACCTATATGCACTTTCACTAATGCAAAATTTAGAAACCCTAGAATTCCAATTAACTGATGTAAACCCTAATGCAATGTTAATGCAAGCAAGATCTAGGATGATGATGCACTCCAAATCAGAATTATGATGTTCAAAATGTGGGTTCACCAAAATGAAACATCAAAAAATGGATTTGCTACTTATCGTTTAGAACATAGAGCAAACACACTTCACAATCATTTCATTGAAGGGAAACCCTAAAGATCTCAATCTAGAGGACATGTAAAGGAGAAAGAGGATCTTGCAATAGGGTTTTCCTAGGGTCTAATTATAAAATAAATAGGGGCTCACCACCAAGTTAGGGATTGGAAATAAAAATTAAATGAAGATGTAATGATTAAACCTAATATAATGCAATATTTCACTAAATGACCTAGAAAATCATGTAAAACAAAATGAAAAGTTGAGGGATGAAAGTTGAGCACCTAGAAACCTGAAGGAGATTGAATAAAGCTATGAAATGTTGAAATTTTTGATTTTAAAGTCTGCTAGGACTTATATGTTAGTCTAGGCAATTTAGTCCCAGATTAGGGTTTTTGGGTAGAAGCTGAAATCTGGCAAAAGGGTGTCTAAAACTTTTGAAAGCTATAAATTTTACCAAACTGGGACTCATATTCCAAGAGTTTTGTATCAATCCAATTAGGGTTTTCTATAACTTCAAAATCTGAATCTACTCCTCAATGTATGCTTTGTCCTTTCCAATGTATTTCTAGATCTGAAACCTTGATTTGCAATGTGTAGAAGTATTCCAATGATCTCCAATGCAAGGTGACAACTTTGAAAACTTTCTCCAAACTTTCTCTTCAATGCATCTTCAACCTAGATCTATAAATCACACAAAAAAGAGAGGGAAACATGTTTTGTTAGTAAAAAGGGGTTTTCCTTGGTCAAACCCCATTTTGGTAATCAAAACTTGTAATGAAATGAAATAAGAAAAGAGAATGATGAATGTACAACATGCAAGTTTACAACTCACCAAAACCTAGTAATAAAGCACAAAAAACATGTATGAAGTAGCTCCAATGGATGTAGATCTTGAATTAAATGCTAGCTTTATGCTTGAATAATGCTATAAATCAATTGATAATCTTCCCTTGATGACTCTTGAATGCTCTTATAAACACTTGAATGCCCTTGTTAACTAAAATTTTCTATGAGGATGCTCATTCAACTTGCTAAGTATAAAATGAGTGAAAGAAACTTGTATTTATACTTAATTATACCAAATTTTCTGAAATTACAACACTACAAGCTAACATCAAATCTAGGAGGGTAAAATCCTATGAAAAATTTGAATCAATTTTGATTTTGGGCCACACAAGACTCATACACCCAAGGTGGTGTATGAGTCCCATTAGGCATAAATTATGGGACCATTTAAATAAATTCTTAGAAAGGTGTAAAATACAGATCAAGACTCAAAACCCTAGGTGGGACTCATATTCCCAAGGTGGCATATGAGTCTCATACCACCAAATATGGGCCACACAACCTGAAAACATTTGAATTATGATTGGATTTTGATTTATGTTGAGATTATCCTTGGAAAGATGCATTAAATGAGGCTCATGGATTTAAAATAAGGCTAATTAAAGCATAAAGAATCCCAATTATTTATGAAAACCCTTGGAAAGTGTGAAAGTGTGGTAGAACACTTTACAACACTCTATATAAGGCATGATTAATTTTGTTTAGTTCACAAGGGCCCAAGACCTAATGTGAATGCATCAAAAAAATTATGAAACTAAATCAAGGCAACATTATGCTTATTTTAACAAGGAGGGCTCAAACAAGTGAGGAAAAGTAAACATATACTTTTTCTATTGCCACAGATTCTAAGTTTGCTTGCCCAGATTGAAAGTTTTCAATTGATAATTTGAAGCCTACAACTCTTGACCATCTTTCTCAACCATGGGAGTAGTAATATCTACAATAAAATCCCTATCGTCAATCAATTTGGTGGAATGTATGACCCTTGACTTAGATTCTTGGGTTTTACTACCTTAATCTCTTCCATCATTTCATTCTAGCTTAAGGGTTGAGCCACCACTTGTATTTTCTCTAAATTCAATTTTAGTCATGTAGGAGCTACAACGACTATTGCTACTTGTTGTTCCTAATGAGGAGGCTCTTCTTCTCCTTTAATGAGTTTTGATTGCAACTATTGAGCCTTCTCTCATTTTAACCTTTCTTTCTCAACTCTCTCCCACTCGAGTATCTCATTTCTAGCTTTTTCTGCTCAAGCTTCTCATTTTCAGCCTTCTCTTGAATGATTTTTTCTCTCTTATCTTTTTCCTTTTATATCTTATTTTGCTCTATTTCCTTTATCCAAGCTTCTTCTTCTATAACCTTGTCCTTAGCAGCTTACCTTTTTGTGCTATCTATGATTTCCCCCTACTCATCTTCTATTAACTGTTAGTGTAATTAATTATTTAATTACACTTTGCATATGTTTACTTAGGTAATATTTTAATTCCTAGGTTTATTATTATCATCCTTATCTTGTTGAGCTATCTTGTTGCTCAAGATAAGATTAGGGTTGTGCATGCTTGCTTTTATAAAGCAAATCATCTCATGTAATTAATTGATTTCTTGAACAATATTATTTGCACATCTTTATGCAAAGCTCTTGCTTTATATATTTTTCTCTTCTATGGAAGGCTTTTCTAGTTTACATGCCTGATCTTGGTTTCTAACATGGTATCAGAGCCTTCATTTGTAGCCCCTTCTCAAATTTTTGAGAAAATCATTGCAAAGTTTGTTTGGGATTCCTCGAAGGTTTCATGCCTTGAGTTCATCTATGCAACATCTTGGATTAGATCGGGGCTTCCCATTGGATTCATAGTTCTAGAAAAAGTCAGGATTGGCTTTTATTTTTTTGATTTTGGTCATCCTTTTCTAGATCCATGAGGGTTTCAAGCTCAAAGATTTTTTGCAAACTTTGGAGGTAGCCAATTTTTTGGGGCACTTTGAGCACAAATGGAGGTCACCATTGTGTTCGCAATGGCCAAAAACCCTAAGAACGCCAAACCCTAAGAACGCCTTTTGCTTCATTAATTTTGGAGTGGTTGGTTTTTGAGGAATTTTTTTTTCCAAGGAGGTCGTACAACCTCCCTAGCACGTACTCTAAGGAAAAAATTTCAAAAATTCTTAGGTTTTTAATAATAATTTTCCTGCATGCAAAAAAAAAATTGATTAAGTTTTTGAAAAGTAAAAAAATCAAATCAAAGTTTTTTTAAAATAAAAAGAAAATTCAAAAAAATCAAAAAAGGGTAGATTGTATTGCTTGTGCAGGGTTGGTACCCTACATAGGTGTACCTTCTTGGGCCCACGTGCCAACCTTCCCATCACTGGCTGCTCCTCATAAAGGTTAGTGACTTCATCAAACTAGTTGGCGCTTCCTACGACAGCCCTCCTTTGTAGCCGTCAGCTTCCCTCAAAACTGGTAGGCTAAAAAAAACTGGCACCAACCTTTCAAAATTGTTGACAACCTTCAAAAATTGGCCCACATGCAAAATTTAGGTGACGCGAATCTTGAAGATTCCTCTAGAATATTCTAGCGAGGTGGGTTTTTTACAACTGTCAAAAATTTTCCAGTAGGGGGGCATTTTTTTGAGGCGACAACCAGATGGCTATCAAATTTAAGCTCATGAAGTGCTGACGTCAGCGGTCATATGACCCTCTTTGTCCCCTCCTAGCCCTGATTTTCCTTCAAGGAGCAGTTTTTTTCTCTTTGGCATAACTTGGGCATACGGTATCAAAATAGGGAAAACAAGGTATCACTGGAAAGTTGGGTGTGCAGGATCATGGTGCGCCAAAAAGTGGCAATATTATGGGGGTATGTGGCTGACGACTTTTTTTCACCCAAAATTAATGAAACGAAAAGGGTTTTTAGAGGAGATTCTCAGCTTTCCAAAAATATAAATTATGATTTAATTTGAATTTAATAAATAATTATTATTCATTTTCTATTATAATTATGACTAAAGTCCTGATCGATAGACTGATTGAAAAACATCTATAAATTTCAAACGATATCATATTTTTGAATCTGAAACATGTGTCACATTCTATGCTTCACATACAATAGGATTAAAAAATAAAAATAAATTTCATGAAGTTTTGACCAAGTTAAGGTGAGGCAGGGCGAGTTTATATTTTCTAAAAGTTGTAATAAAAAATTCATAATTAATTATTTACTTGGAAAAAATTACAAAAAATATGCATCACATCGGGACATGAGTCCTCTACTTATATGTAAAATCTTACAAAAAATATTATTAATTTATTATGGTTAGGGTGGATAGACACCTACTTCTTATTTTCCTGAAATTTAAGTACTCTTGCATTGAAATTTAAAATTTTCACCAAATAGATTTTATTTATTTTTAAATAAACCTAGTATTTTAGAAACTAAATTCAATTTTCTACAAATTCTATTCATACATATTTTTGAAATAATATAGATAACTTATTCAAATATTTACGTCAAGTTGCCTAACACTGATTTTTTTGAATTTTTTGCCACTTAAGGGCCTATTTTTTGCATGATGATCCTGCACATACCCAGTTGGTTCCAAGAACTATCTTGTGATGTAGTTTATTTTTCAGTATTTTTCTATTTAGCTTCATTTATTGATGTTTGAAGTCAGATGTTCATTTATGGCTTCTGAGCTCATAACTTTTTGCCACGATCTCTGATTTTTTCCATCTTTGCGGTGTTGAAAAGGTATTGAGGAGCTCTATGTTGTTGTCCATGCACTTTCTTTTGTATCTATCACAGGTTGATCATTATTACAAATTTTTGTCAATGGGTGTTTTGAAGATTACTTGGATGTTTTGGTAGTTGGAAGGGTGAAACTTGAATCTTTGCACTTCACTTCAATATCACATCATTTTATTTTTTGTGTATACATGTTTTTTCATTCTCTCCTTTTGCAATCATTGGGTATTGTAATAAATGAACTGAGATAAAGTTTCATCAGGGGGGTTTCTTGCATAATAATTTGATTAGAGTGTGAATGCACTTTGATCTCCATCTTGATTTGTTGACAAATCGCATGGGTTATATCTGGTTTCTTATTTTCTTTTGACCACATCTTGCTTTAGCTTGACACATACTAGATTCACATCGGTTCACACTTCAGATTGGGAGTTTATGGTTATTGATCCACATTGGTTCAGATCCATCTCAGTTTGAGGGCCATATTTTTATGGTAAATTTTCTAGTCTTTATGGTACTTGTTCCCATGGAAGAGTTTTAGTCTCAGTTTGGCATTGACATCGAGATGCATGACTTCTATATTTTTCCATCATCTCATCTACTATTGCTTCACGGATTCTAGGGTTGTTCTAGTTTGTGAGTTTTCCAGTGTTCTGTGGCATTGGGTCTATTGTTGCATTACTATGATTCCACCTGAGTCCTTCAGTGACTCTCATTTAGTTTCTTGTAAACAGAGGTATCTTTCCTTGCTTACCATATTTCAATTCCAGTGTTCTTCCAGTGCTTCTTTGCAGCAGGCCATCTCATTGAGGGGGGGTTTTCTCCCACTGGGTTTTCTCCTCTTTCTCATTCATTGCATTTGTACATAGGTACCTAAATAAGCCTTTGTTGTTGGAACCCATCCTTTACATCTTTGCATCATTTGCATAATAATTTTCTTCTCCCTAAGTTGCACTTATGAGGGGGGTGTTGGTGTAATTAATTATTTAATTACACTTTGCATAAGTTTACTTAGGTAATATTTTAATTCCTAGGTTTATTATTGTCATCCTTATCTTGTTGAGCTATCTTGTTGTTCAAGATAATATTAGGGTTGTGCACGGTTTCTTTTATAAAGAAAATCATCTCATGTAATTAATTGATTTCCTGAACAATATTATTTACACATCTTTATGCAGAGCTCTTGCTTTATCTATTTTTCTCTTTTGTGGAAGGATTTTCTAGTTTGCATGTCTAATCTTGGTTTCTAACATTAACACATGTTCAACTTCCTCTCTCCAAAGATTTCCTTCTTGAAACTATGTTACTTCCTCCTCAAATTATTCTTTGTCTAATCCATTCTCTTCCTCTCATGGAGAGGTATCTTCAGAATATGAAGGGAGAGTAGACTTTGTGACATCTATAGCAAAAGTATTTTCCCCTTCAATTGTTGTCTCTATTGTTGGAGGAGTAGTAGAGGGACCTTCCTTAGTTAGTGTTTCCTTAGCTTTTGGAGAAATAGCATAAGGGGTCTCTTGAGAAGTATCTATTTATGGGCACATGGTGGTAATGGTTTGGAATGCCTCAATAATTTTTTCCATTGTTGACTCCTCTCTTATTGACTATTGTATATTCTATTTCTTGAGCCTCATGTATTTATTTGGTGAAGGAAAGAAGGATTTTTTCCCTTGTGCTTCTTTCCTCTTGGCATTATCTTTTCTCTATTTGTCCTCTATACATTCATTGATCCATCTCAAACTTCTTTCTACAATAGTTGCAAATATGTTGTCAATATTACATTCTTCTCTTTCCATCCAATTGATGGGCAACAATTTTTGACTAGCTACTTGTTCCGTATCATATTGTGGATCTATAGTTAAACCATTATTTAACATCCCTTTAGGAATATCTCCTTTGACCTTGAATGCTCTCATTTGATGGATGGTTAATCTCTCCTATCTTATTTTTCTTACCTCAAATTCATCTTGCAAATCTGCCCAAAATCCTTCTATGTTGGGCTCATGATGCAAAAAAAGGGATGCATACAGGTTGTTCATCTTTCCTTTTGGATCAAATTCCTTTATCCCTTGATATAACTTGAGGTTAATTTCATGTATCTCCTTAATAGTAGACTTAATAGCTCTAAAAAATAGACATTGATAAAAACCAAGTTAAATAGGATACTTAACCTCTCCAACTTTATGCTTTCTATAGAAATTAAGGTTAATCTCCCTCATTTGTTGAGAGAATTCAATCAAAATAAATTTATTATTGCAATACCTAGGTAGTAGAAATGGAGCTCCATCATTACCCCATAGGAAGATGTAGGATGACTTAGGATACTACGTAAATTAGTTTCCCCATTTCTTTACCAGTTCCATTACTTCTATGGTCAATCTAAACCCAACATCACCTGACAGCTAAGTAATTACTACATAGAGAAAGGCATTTATTGACTCCTTTGAAATGTTTATCTGATGCTTTGAGCTCCAAATAATCATAGTATTCCCATATCTTGTTTGTCCTAGGCCCTCACCTATAAATCCCATAGTATTCAAACCTAAGAAGTTTCCCATCCTAAGTGTACAATATATTACATATGACCACATGTAGAACTCTTTTGAGTCCTTCACATTGGTGATCTAGTTGTGAATATTATCATAAACAATCTGTCCCTAATCCAAGTATACTGCTACCTTTAAGATTGCCTCAATAAAATGGAATATCTAGTTCTCATACATATGGGAGCTTTCCTTACCCATTAATCTACTCAACAATGTAATAATATCCCTTATTTTTGAAAATAAATCAGATCTACTAAACTTTGTAGGAAACTTGGTAATAGATTTCTTACCAACCTTCAACCAATTTTTAATGTCTCTAGTATGTGCTCACATCATTTTCATATTACTGCAATGCCTCAACTTTTTTTACCATCTTTAGTTGAGGATAAGGTGGAAAAGTAAAAACCATCCTGATCATCACATGGGATAAGTCAATTATCTCATTTCTGCATTGGTCAATACACTTACGTTTCATCAAATTTTAAGCCTCTACTTCTGTGAGAAAAAATTGAGGGCATTGAACAACAATGGGGAAAGAAGACACCTAAGCAAGCCTAAAAGGTGCTATCTTCTTAGATCTTGGAATAGCATCATCATCAAAGGTGTCCTTCTTGAATGCTTCTAGGTCAATATGCCCCAACATTGTATTAGTGATCCTCATCACTCTAGAGGTGAATTTAGAGAATACATGAGCCCCTTGGTATTTTTTATTTCATGGTGTAATGAGTTTGATCTAACTTTGTCAACTTATCTTTTTTATCTCTCTCCACCTCTTCGGCACTAGGTTGCTCCTTTGAATCAACCATTCATGATACCTGAGAAGTAAAACAAAAGAAAAAACATCAAAAATACATCATAGATTTTATCCTATAAATACCTTCTTATAACTATGTTCTATCAAAATTGTAAACCCTAACAAAACCCCTTCAAAAAGAAATAAAACTTCTCTATTAATGTCAAAAATCATAATAAAAAAAGCACATTGAAATTGAACCTTACATAAAAAGGTTCAATTGGACTTTAGAATTCTAATGGAACCATATCTATTGTAAGTGAAAATTAGAATCAAAATTGCACATAGAACTTGACTCTTAGCTCTCCACTCAAATTGGAATTCTAAATTCCAATCAAATTTAACTAAAATAAAGTGTTTTGGTTCAAAACATATTAGAAGTTGGAATCAAAAAAGGATTTGGAACATGGTCCTTTTATTCATATGTTCATTTCGAGTTTGAAATTTTGATTAGAAAAATGCATTAAAGTGATCTTCGAAGTTATGAAAACCTGATCGATCCATATTTGTAACAAAGGATTCAAAAATTGAAAGTGGAAAATGACTTCAAACCTAACCCCATAGTCAAAAATTCCATTTAGAATTTGAAATTTTGAATGGCTTATTTAGGAAAATACGCAACATCATAAGGTTAGAATTTAGAATTGGAGAATCACATGGAACTTGACTCTTTTGAGGTGAAATCTACTTGAAACTTGGATTTTTGATTGTTCCCTAAGACAAAATATACTAAGTTTGAATGTGGATTTCAGAATCAGAATTACACCTAGGATTCAAACCACTTTATAAAAGGTTAGGGTGGAAGTCAAAGTTTTGCAAGGCTCAAAATTTGAATTTTAATGGTTGGGTCGAGAAACCATACAAAAACCATAGTTAGGGCATGACAAGAAAACATAAACCCATGAAATATGAGGCACTCAAACAAAATTAAAAAAATGTAAGAACCCAAAAAGTGAAAGGCTAGAAAAATAAAACCCAAAAGACCAAAACCAACAAAAATGAAAAAGCACAAGACAAAACAACATGGTGAAACATGAACATAATGTGCCAAAAGCAACATGCCAAAAAAGGAAATAAGAAAAAAATAAAACAAAATAGAAGGAAAAACAAACAACATGAGAAAAGCCTACCTTAAAAATTGAACGACCACTCGAAACAATGAACCAATTACATAAGCCCTAACGCTTGTTATGCTCTCAGTGAAAATGAAATGAAATTATGAGATAACCATGGGAGAAATCTGAATAAATATTTGGTTTTCACATGTGGAGTAATTCACAATAAATGTAGTTTGTGAGTGAATTTTAGAGTCAGAATTACACTTGGAAGTTGACCTCTATTAGAAAAGTTCAATCAAAAATAATATTTCTGAATAGACAAGAAGTAGGACAGGACAAAATGTGGAATCAGAAAAAAGGATTTGAACATGACCCTATCGAGAAAAAGTGCAAGTCAATTGAATTTTTGATTTCAAACACAAAAACACACAAAATCAGAGAATGAAATCAAACTTGACCTTTTTGACAAATAGTGCAAGTTCATTTCAAAATTCCAATTCTGACCAAAGAAAGAAGTGGAATTGGAGAAACAAATCAAACTTGAACTTTTCAACAAAATGTGCAAGTTCAATTTTAAATTCCAATTCCAAACAAAAGTTAGAAAATAAGGAAACAAAGCCCAAAAATGGAAACAACCCTCAAAGCAAGAACAAAAGATGGAAAGCAAACCCAAAAGATGACAAGGGAAAAACACAAACACCCAAAAGCACACAAGGGAGACTCATTTTGTTCAAAAGAAAATGAGGTGGTTATGTAAGGCATAACAAATAGTTTCATGACACTTTGTATGGTAAAATAGGGGTTTGGATATTGAATCTATATTTACCACCTTTTCTAATACTTTAAGGTTGTTTAGATATTCATCCTCCTTAGAGATAAATTATAAGTTTTCCAAATTTACAAACAATCAATATCTTTTGGAAAATGCCCAATCATGTAATGAGAACATTATAAATATTATAGTATTGTGACAGTGAAAATTTTAAAGTTTAATGACATCATTGACACTATACAAATAGGGGTCATAACTACTTCAATTGGAACAACCCTTGAAGAGCTCTATATCACATAATAGTAAATAAAATCAAAATAAATAGCTCAATGCATCTAATTTTCAAAACCTATTTTACCTTTAATCAAAACGTATGTATCTATTTTGAGTAGGAATAATTTCACTTGCTAGTCTATTATCTATTAAAACAACCTAAGGAATATCTAAGAATTGCATTCTAGTTTTAAAGAAATTATTGTATGACAAGAGTGTAGCAAGCTTGTAGTTAGTTTACAAGACTACCATAAGTTCATAATACATTTAGTTCCAATACAAATGATTTCATATTGGAACACTAAAGATAGCTTCTAATCATGATGAGACCATGGTCTTCAAAATTGATTAGGCATTGTGAAATTTGAGCATATGTGATGAAGTTAGTGTATCACTACTAAGATTGTTTATGACTGTCATTAAGATAATCACGCATGTAGGTTGAAAACTATAATCGTGCTTACTTTTTTTTCTAAATCTTGGCTTAAATGTGCATTGATATAAATACCTTTAATATATAATTTAAATTATATGTACAAACAAACTTGTATAGAAAAAAATATATGCTAATTTTCAATTATTATATAGTAGCTTCATTACAAATGCTTTGTTGACATAAAACATTATAATTATATGAAATTTCTAAATTTTGAGATTTTTGGTTCATACCATGTAGCTAAAAGTCTATTTAAATTCCAATAAACAATAATTTATGTACATGTTAAACTAATAATTCAAATAAAAATTATTATAGAAGCAATTCATATATAAGGACCGTTTCAATGAATGATATAGTTATGATTCATGTTTTAAGCATCTTTGATGGTGTTAGTATATGAATTACAAGATTTAATATTCTTGTTTAAGGAGAGCAACTCTATTTTATTATTTTTCTTTTAATAATTGCATGTAGGTTGGAAATACAATTCCTATATTTTCCTCAAAACATGGCATAAATATTCATTTTTTATAAGAATTTAATATACAATTTAGAAATTGTATATACAAATTATAAACTTATGTAAGAAAAAATATAGGCTACTTATTATACACTAAGTTCATCATAAATGTTTTATTAACATAAAACATTCATATGAAAATGCTAAATTTTTGAGATTTTTAGTATATATCATGTAGCTAAACATCTTTCTGAATTCTAAACAAATGAAAATTTATGCATATATAAACTTACAACTTAGATTGAAATTATTACAGTAAGAGTTTATGAACAATGAGTTTTAAAGATTGGAAAAATTACAATCCGAAAGTGGAGTATCTCTCATAAAGTCAACATATGGCTATTGAATTTTTTTTTGTTTTGTTTAAGTAAAACAAATCTATTTTGTGATTTGTCTTTATGATAATGGCATGTAGGTTAAATAATAAGGTGCCAATATTTTCCCTAAAATGTGGCATAAATATTCATTGGTTTAGATGCATCTAATATATAATTTAAGCTACAATATAGGCAAACATACTTATGTAGAAAAAAAATTTAGTCTATTTATTAGTTATTATATACTAATTTCATCAAAATTATTTTACCAATAAAAAAAACATATGAAAATTTATATAGTTAAAAATTTCTTTTAGTTCCAATCAAACAAAAATGTATGCACATATTGAACTTACAAATCAAATTGAAATTGAAATTTTTATAGTAGCTCATGTACAAATGAGTTTTAAAGATTATAATTAATGAGCATCTCTAATGAAGCTAGTGTTAGATTATGCAAAAAGTGAGAACCAAGTTAGAATGTGTTGTTAGTCATAGATCAATGCAACTTCAATTAATGGATGATTGAAGATAAAATAATGGAAATAAGAGATTATCCTAAAAGAGAGAAAATAGAGACAATGTAAAAAAAATTGAGGATACTCATGATAATCTGCCTGAACTAGATGAGGTGAGAGGAGTGTTATTTATATAGAAAAATATGGGCATATATAGCCAAGAGGTGCATTGAATCTAACTATCTATAATAGGTGGAAGGTTTTACATACTTGGTAAATGCCAAAAAATGTGGAAACACCTACCTAGATAAAGAAAAATGAATGGTTATGAAGGTGGTATGAAAATCCAAAAGAGGGCATGAGACTCAACTACCCAAAGGTGGGTGAGAGTGACACATATAGCTAATGGATTACTATGTGGTATCATATTAACTATGCTTACATAACCTAAGAAAGCTTAATAATGTGTCAAAAAAAAAAATCCCCTAACGTAAGAAGAATAATAAACCTACAATGACACCCGCCTTAAGTGTAGCTTAGGTGGGTGAAAATACAGGTCTTAAAAAATGAAGCTTGATGAGGTACCCATGTACAGAGAGATTCCCCTCAAAAGAAGAAACCCCCCATAAAAGGAAGCCTACCAAACATAGAGAGATAAAATACCCCCCAAAGGTAGACATAGAAAGAGTGAAGAACTAAGAAGCCCCCCCTAAAGTACACACATGTCGTACCCCCAAAAAAAATTATAGATGAAGGAGTGATGCAGGAGCATCCAGGGGTACTGGGAAATCTTGCATCCCCCAAAATATTTTATTTTAATTTTGAGGTTTTTTGTCTTGGATTTCCTTATAGGCTCAATTTATTTAAATGGTCAACACCCCCACACACTAAGGTTTGATGTTGGAATGTGAAAAAACAACAAATTAAATGATTCACTTGTTAATTATTTAAATATATCTTTGAAATTTATTAATTTATCAAAAAGGAAAATTCTCACACCCATGCCTATGAGTGGGAATTTATTGCAAATTGTAACTCCATTCTAGAAGGGGAAAATGGAATTTTGTTGAAGTGGAATGCATGGGCATTGAGAGAGTGAGTTGTGATGTGTGAAGATCAATTTTGAATGGAAATTGAATGCACATACCTAAAAGAGAAAAATACTCACACTAAGAAAGGAGTTGGGGGTAATCAAAAGGTTTTACTAGGAGAGAGAGATGGTTAGAAGCCATAACTAAGAGGACCAGTCTTAGAAAAAAGGGGATAAATTTCTCATATGGTAACAAAATAAAAAAAATCAAAATGATCTGGAAAGCTAGGAAGGAGGTGCATAAAACCCAAAAACCTTTTAGAAGATTAAGAGGAATGAAGGAGCAGTGGTAAGAAGAAAGTGATGGGTTTGTGGAGTTGTAGTGATTCTTGCCTATAGAATTGATTTTAGTTTAGCCTATGGATTGCTAGTAGCATACGTTTTGTTCTAGCTACACATTATATGTAAAAATTAGATTATTCAATCCGAGTGAAGAAAATTTAGTTATATTTTCCATTAAATTTTTTTTGCAAATGTTTCCATTTTTTGAAATAAGGTTGTTGGTGGTGATATGGTTGCTTGGATGGGTTGTTTGAAAAAACCCCCCATCCTTGTACTACATCAAAAGGTATCAGAGCCAAAGATCCTGGGTGTACAGATAGAGTGCCAAAAGTGAGGTAATCTAGCACCAGGACATGTGGGTAGAGAGTGAAACAAATTATTGAGAAGATATCCAAAGGATTGTTGTAGGTAGAAGAGATTCCTCCACAAATAAATCATGATGGGAGGATTGCAGTAGTAATAGATGAGGGATTTATAGCCATTTAGTAGTAATTATGTGCACTCCAAGAGGAGGTGTGAAAATTGGTTTTTTTAAAAGGATAGAGGAAAGTGAAGATAAAGGTAAAAATTAAAAATAAGAGGATAACAATAAGAAAAGAGGAAGAAGAAGAAATGGACAAGGATTTGGAATAGAAGGTTTTAAAGGAATTTGTTTCCAGTGTGGAGAAAGGGGACATCAAGCATATGAATGTCCACATCACTAAAGAAGTATGAACAAAAAACCTAAAGGAAATGTACAAGTTGTACATATAGATGAGGATGTTGAGTTTGGGAATTCAAAACGAGCCAAAGGTGCATAAAATATTATCTCTAGGAAAGATTTAGTGAAAGAGAAAGAGGAACTAGTTCAGAGGAAAATTTTATTCCACACAAGGTGTAAAGTTGGAGTTGTGTTGTAATATTATTATTGATAATGGTAGTGTAGACACTTAAAAATGTATCAATGGATCACATTGGCTAACTAACATCATTTCATCCTCAAACCTATCCTCTTTTCTCTTTTTTAATTAAATAAGCCTAATTATTTAATTAAATGCCTCATTTTCACCTATTAATCTAATTGACCTAATTGGGTTAATTCACCCCCTCTCACACTGAAATTTCATCCAATTTAATTAAATACTGTAAATTATTTAATTTTAACCCTAAGTACTCTTATTTAATTAAATAATCTAAACTATTTAATTAAATATCATATTTGCATCTCCTTTTCATTAAAAAATCAATAATTTAATGAGTATCCTCACATTCCTCATCTTTCACATTCAAATTTAGTTTTAATTAACTAAATTGCTAATTTCCCTCTCATCACTTGCATAGGGAATATTCCAAAGGAATATTCTCCTATTTTCCTCCAAAAAAGGTAATGACTACTTCAAACAAACTTTGAAACAACTTTTTAAAGTTGTTACAAAGTGTGTTTGTTTGAATGATTATGAACCCTTGATCTTTTCTTGATCCATGTGATCTTTGATTCTCATCCATTGATGAAAATCCTTGATCCATGTTTCATCCTCCTTTCATTTGTGACCATTGATAGATCAAATCAATCTCATCCATTTCTTTTTCATTTGATCTCCATTAAATCAATTATTTAATGAATATCATATAATTCCCCTAATTTTCATAATTGAAACTTTGTTTTAATTATCAAATTATTAATTATTCTACTTGCAAGGGAATATTCCTCCTTTTCACATTCCTCCAAAAGGGAAATATTCCCATGGAATATCCTGTCCCCTTTTTGCACAAAATTAAAACTTTTGTTTAAATTGCAAAGTATCCTTTTTTCCTTACCCATGAGAATATTCCAAATAATATTCTCTCTCCTCCAATCATTTGAAAAAGGAATATTCTCACTTGGCTTCTTGAGAAAGTTACCTTGTGACTTGTGTGTGCAGGTCAAAAGTGTGTTTGTTTGGAACAAATGAGAACCCTTGATTAAAACTCATCTTGCATTCTCACCCGTTGATGAGAATCCATGATCCATGCCTCTTTTTTCTTTCATCCTTGACCATTGATTGATCTTTTTGATCTCAACCCTTCATTTCTCATTTGCTTTCCTATAAATAGAGCACTATTTGGAGACAAATGAATCCATATTTCAATTGCAAACTTATGCTTTTGAATTCACTCACACTCGTTCTCATACTTTACTCACATTTAACATATTTTACTTCATTTTTAGTTTCATATTAGCTTTAATCTTCCATTAATGGCTTCTATGATAACTTAGATGCATACATTTAACTTATTTGTTAATTAAGATTTTAATCTTTTTAAGCTTGCATACATTTAGAGTAGATTTGCATACACCAATATCAATCATCTTATCATAAATCATGTTAAAATAGCTTGCATCATATTAATTTAGCTTTAAAACACATTTTCATACACATCTATCAATGGTTTCACCAGTTTTCTCAATAAAACTGATTGAAACAAGCTCATTATCCAAGGGATTGGGAAAGGTTCGCCATTCCACATCAATGCGACACCACTCCCCCAATAGGATAAGTTTTAATGTCTTAGATTAGAGGTTTTTCAAGCTTTCATGATTTAGAATGTTAGTTTTAATGGCTTCTTTGTCTTTGTTTACAATGAATGATCTTATTGGGATGAATTCTTAGTGGGTAAAATATGCCTTGAGTTCATATGGATTGGGTGTAGTTAACCTTTAGAGGGAGGGAAAATTTTAATATTTTGGAGAAATTTTGGAGAAATTTTGGAGAAATTTTGGGTTTAATCTCTTAAATGAATGATTTTCCTTAATTTTTAATGAATTTTACATGACTAATCTTGTAGAAAGGTTGTTGGGTGTACCATAGAAAAATGGATCATTGAAATTTTCATGGTTATTTAGGTCTTTCTCTTGTGATGCTTGATCTATTTTGCTTTAATTTAATGTTGCAATGTAACTTATACATTCAAATTAGGCCTTACATATTCAAATTATGGTGTCTTATGAAGGTGTTGTGAAGTGTTACAACACATTTCTACACTTTTCTAGACTCTTCTCATTATAATTCATCTAAAAATCACCTTTTTATCCCTTATCAAGTCCTATTTTAAAGTGTTGTAAAGTCTTGTAGCAAGATTTCACACTTTTCTAGGTTTGTTATCATTATTTACACCTTTCTTATGCTTTATATGACCCATTTATCCACTCATAAGACTTAATTAAGTGTGTTTTTGAATGTACACCCAACAAACAAAATTAAATGCAACTCAATTACCAACACCCATTTATAAGCCTAGAGTGGGACCCATTCACCATGGGTGGCGAATGAGTCCCTCTTGGCTCCAAATTCAAAATAACTCAAATTTTTTGTTATGAAATAAATTGCACAATAGAAGAATATGATATGAAATATGCTGAAAATACTTGATAATAAATGAGAATAACAAGCCACTTCGAGGAGGAAAACCTCCAAATATTTCTAATGAGAACACACTTCACAACTTGATGATGAAATAAGACTCACAACCTCCTATATATACCTATTTATGCCAAGGATATCACCTAGGCCGACTTAGACACACCTATATAAGACTTAGGCTGACCTAAACAACTAAATAACAATATACTAATGATAATATGACTTAATAGAGAGTTAAGATAGCCACAAGCAACTATTCATAACCCGATGTACACTAATATTAAGGGCGTAGCATGCCCCCCTTCTTCAAAGGAGCATTGTCCTCAATGCCAATCAAGTTTGGATTCTTTTGAATGAACTCCTCATCCTCCCATGTAGCATCTTCAATTAGAAAATATTTCCTTGTAATGAGGTAACTTGGAATTGTTTATGTCACCAATTTCTTCATGCGTGTTTGGAAATTAACTTTAGCTCCAAGATGTGTCTTCCCTTTACATCAAGCTCTTGATGGCGATGAATGTGTTCTTCCTTTACCTGAACCTTTTGATGTGTCATAGAGGAAGAGGTGAGGAATAATATATGGTACCCTTGCATTAGTTGAATAGCTTGATTAGGAACTTCTTCTTCATTGCCTTCTTCTGCTTCTTCTTCTTCTGGTTGGTCTTTTACTTCTCTGTCTTCTATTGTTGCTTCTTCTACTTATGCATATGCCTCTTCTTCTTCTTCTTCTTCTTCTTCTTCCTCTTCTTCTTCTTCTTTCACTTCTTCTTCTTCTTCTTCTTCATTTGTTTCTTCTTCTTCTTCTTCTTCTTCTTCTTTTGATTCTTTTTCTTCTTCTTCTTCTTCTTCATTTGTTTCTTCTTCTGGTTCTTGGTTGCTTGAGACCTCCTTTCTTGGTTTATTCATAAAGGCACTCAACATGTTTTGTAGGTCCGATATATCTCCTCTTAGGTCACACATATCCATCTTCATTGAGTAAATGTCTTCCTTGACCTTATTGATTTCCTCATTATGAGTAACATCCTTGATTGTTTCACCATCCTTATCAGGAGTCTTCCCCGGAGTGACAACATTCTTTTTACCCCTTGTTGCAGGCCCCGTCATGATGGAAACCACTAATGTTGAAATAAATCACATAAATGAAATTTAAATTCTCTAAAATTTTTACTATAATCTCCTTTGGTATGTCTTCAAAAACCCAAAAAAAATCACACTTCAACTCAACAAGATGTGCGAGATATGTAGATTCCAAAAAAAACTGTAGAAACCCTAATTCTGCAATAATTCGCTTAATTCTACTACAATTCTTCTAAAATATGGACTGTATCTTCTTCAATATTCTCTTCAAAAACCCTTTAAAAATCAGAAATTTTTTTCCAAAATTTGAAAGATATGCTCTTCCCAAAATCGCCTCTAAAATTGAGAAAAATCTTGCCTCTATGGTGCCAAGATCATGCTCTGATACCACTTGTTATGAAATAACTTGCACAATAGAAGAATAGGATATGAAATATGCTGAAAATTCTTGATAAGAACTGAGAATAACAAGCCACTTCGAGGGGGCAAACCTCCAAATATCTCTAATGAGAACACATTTCACAACTTGATGATGAAATAAGACTCACAACCTCCTATATATACCTATTTATGCCAAGGATATCACCTAGGCCAACTTCAACACACCTATATAAGACTTAGGCTTACTTAAACAACTAAATAACAATATACTAATGATAATATGACTTAATAGAGAGTTAAGATAGCCACAAGCCGACTATTCATAACCCGATGTACACTAATATTAAGGGTGTAGCATTTTCTCTTGGGTTTTATTCAAAAAAAACCTTATGTTAGCCTATGATGAGGTATTATTGGGTTATTAGGGCATAACTATGTATAAATAAGTGTTTTTCCATCCATTTTACACCTAATTCATTCACTAATTCACTTGCATTCACTCCTTCAACATCAATTAGCATTCTTGCATTCAATCCATCAAAGCATCATTCAATCAATCAATTTTCAAGTATCTTGGAGCAGCCATTGACATATCTTTAGAATTCTACAACAAGGATTTGGTGAGTTTAGGACATTGCTATGTTGTTTATTTATCATTCCTTACTCATTTTATTTCATTTCTTCATTAAGGGTTTGATTACCAAAGTGAGATTTGACCAAGGCAAATCCCTATACTCTAACCCCTAACAATTTTCCCCCTTTTGCATGTGTGTTTGTAGACTTTTGTATGCAAATTTATGAAGCAAATAGGTGTTGAAAGGTGGTCAACAAGCCAGCAAAGTGTTTCAAGTCAAGTAAACCCTACTTCAAGCTTGGAGACAACCTACAACCCATTTTATATAGATTTTATTCCATCAACCCGACAAGTAGACAAGTGCATATTTGGACTTACAGGATCGACTCTTGAATTTATAGTTTTTAGAGGAGGACTAATTTTCCATTAGTGGCAAATGAGTCCCACCTGAAGGATGAAAAAGTTGATTTTTTCATAATCTAGTTCTTGACTATCAGAAAGTATTTTTAGGTGTTTTTACCAGTAGGAGGACTGATTCACCATTAATGGTGAATGAGTCCCACTGGTGATTTACAATAATTTTTGCTAGTTTCTAGAACCTCCCAAGATCAGTAATCAACTTCTAGGTCCACTCTATTAAACTTCATTCAATTCTGTTTGTATTAGTTCATGTTTTTAGTTTTGCATTCATAATCAATCAATTTCATAGCTTAGTTGCATTTAGATCGTTGCATTTAGTCATAATTCCATCTTATATTCCTTTATTTGAGTGAACCACCTCAATTTTAGGGTTTTATCTCTCTCCTTTTAGGTGAAAGATCCTAAGACTATAAAAGAAGTCCATAGAACCACCACAAAATTGATGGTTCATTTTGGTGAACCTACATATTGAACACCTTATCTTTCTTATTTCAATTGTATCTTGCATCAACATTCAATTAGGTTTTGTTTTGTTTTTGTATCCTATGGGTTCAAAAATTTTATTAGTGAAAGAATCATATAGATTTTATTTTTGCATATCAAATCATTAAAAAATTGAAAATCTGCATTTGCATCCTCATTTTGTATTTGAAAAGAAAATCACTTTAATTTTTTTGAAAAACACAAAAAAAATTCATACCTCAGCTCATTCGCCACCCTAGGCGAATAAATCCACCTACATATTTTGAACTATAATTTCAGGCATTTTGTGGGCATTTTCTACATTATAATTTACTATTATTACTTTCTGCCAAACTTTCTAGATTTTTTGTTTTATACACTTTCTTGCATATTAGTTCACTTTTATTCATTGTCATCATGGATTTTTTCTTTAATAAGTTTTGGAATTCATTGAAATCCTTAGTAGACATGTCCGATTGTTCCTTTGGTTGTGGTCCTAATGACCTTGAGCTTCCTCATGCTCTTTCAACTCCAAATGAGTGTCCTCATCCTCCTATAGACATAAGCGAAGAAGATGATGATAGCATGACCAAGTTCTTAAATTCATGCCTTGAAAACCTTAAATCCAATGTAGCCTTTTACCCATCCATGAATTCAAAATATCTTCCTACTGTTTCACCTCCTGATATGTTTGGTTATTTACTAAACCATCAATTTTAAAGATGTTTATAGCTACGCTTGCACTCTTAGGGTTTTTCACCTAAAAGGAGAGAGATAAACCCTTAAAATCAATGTGGTTCATTCAATATAATGTATGTGTGATGTGATTAAGGCTAAATGAGATGATCTAAGTGAAACTAAATGAACTAATTGATTGATTATGAATGCAAAACCTAAGAAATATGTAATGTTTGAAAACATAATGTGATATGCAAAAAATGCAATAAAGAAGAAAACTAATGCAAACATAATTAAACAAGGCTGAATGCAGTGCACTTGGGAATTTGATGATGAATCTAGAGTGTCTTGAATGCTAACAGAGATAAATGAAAATCACTAGTGTGACTCATTTGCCACTGATGGAGAATCAGTCTAGCTATTAGCCAAAAGTCTTGAAAACTAGTTTTTGAGTGTTGGGATCTAGAATCGAACAAAATCTAGTTTTCCAGCCTTAAGGTGGGAATAATTTGCAACTGATGGTGAATCAGTCCTCTCCCAAAATTCTGTGAAATTAGGGACCAATTCTGTAGCACCAAATCTACACTTGTCTTCTTATCAGGTTGACAGAGTCAAATCTACAAAAAATAGACTATAGGTTGTCTCCAAGCTTGAAATAGGTTGTAGTTGACTTGAAACACTTTGTTGACTTCTTGACCACCTTTCAACACCTAATTTATTGAAAAATATGCACACACAAGTTTGCAAACACACATGCAAAAGGGAAAAAATGGTTAAGGGTTAGGTTATAGGGATTTGCCTTAGTCAAATCCCACTTTGGTAATCAAACCCTTAATGAAGAAATGGAATGAAATGAACAAGTAAAAATGAATAAACAACATGAAAATATCCTAAACTCACCACAACCTTGTTGAAGAAATTTGAAGTTATGTTAATTGCTGCTCCAAGATGCTTGATAATTGCTTGATTGAATGATACAAAGTGATTGAATGGATGATTGAATGCTTGGATGAATTAGTGAATGAATGGGGGTTAAAATGGATTTAAAAACACTTATGTATACACACTTGGGCCTTATTAACCCAATAATACCTCATCATAGGCTGACATAAGGTAATTTCGAATAAAAACCCATAAGAAAATTTGAAATATTTTAAATGTGGAGCCAAGAGGGACTCATTAGCCACTCATGGCAAATGGGTCCCACTTGGACTTGTAAGTGGGTGTCAGGAATTAAGTCACATTTAATGTTATTTTTTGGGTTACATTCAAAAATACACTTAATTAAGCCTTATGAGTGCATAAAGGGGTCATATAAAGCATAAGAAAGGTGTAAATAGTGAAATTAAGCCTAGAAAAGCATGAAATCTTGTTACATGACTTTACAATACTTTAGAATAGGACTTGATAAGTGATGAAAAGGTGGTTTTTAGGTGAATTGTAATGAAAAGAGTCTAGAAAAGTGTAGAAATGCTTTACAACACTTCAGAACACCTTCACAAGATGCCATAATTTGAGTTCTTAGGACTTAATGTGAATATAGAAGTCACATTACAATATTAAATCAAAGAAAAACATGCAAGCACCATGAGAGAAAGACCTAAAAGACCATAAAAATGTTCAAGATCCATTTTTCTATGGTACATTTAGCCCCAACTTTAGCGAGAGGATAAACTTGCTTCAAACTCACACTAAAGTAGTCATGCATAACAAGAAGGATCCAAATGCACTTATGCTAGCAAGATGGAATAGCAATGATCAAGAGGGATGATCAAGCCCATAGGATGAAGATCCCATGGAAAACTAAGCATAAGAACAAAGGAACACATATGTGAAGAAAAGGGAGAATCAAATTAAGCTTCAATTGTTTGTCCAAATAGTTGTGGATTAGATCTAGGTTGTTTGTGAGAAAGAGAGAATGCATACTCACTATGGGGTGAGAGAACTCATGGTGGTCTGCTAGGTGAGAAGACCCAAAAAGGGTGAAGTACATACGCTAGTTGGCAACCATATCAAAGTTATACCTCTTGATAACTTTAACAAGGCACCACAAAGGAAAATGTTGGTTCATGCTTCATGAGACAAGAAACACTTTGTATGCTTAGAACTCATGAACAAAGAGGATGGTACCACAGGCATTCTAGTTGTGTTATGCAAGGTGGAAAAGATGTAAAATGTAAAAATATAGAATGTAAAATGTAAAGTGTAAAAGATGTTCAAAGGAGTCTTGTTAAGTTCATGCAAGGTCTATCACTTAGGGAACATTGTGTCTAATATCTCCAAGAGAGGACCAATCAATGAATAAAATATTCACAACTTAGGGGATGCAATGTGTCACATTGAACCACCAAGAGGAATGCAATATGCTAAGATAGATCACACTTATGAAGAACATCACACCAAATGTCATCCACAAAGTGAAAAATGCATCATATGAAGTGATGAGGTTGCACTAAGAACCAAGAATGCAAATGAAATCATTCCAATGTATGCCCACCACTTTAAAGGAATTTCTACACATCGTTCTATGAGCAATTAATTTAAATTAGCAAAGAAAAAGTGTAACAAGAAAATAAGACATGAGATCCAATTTGGAAAGCTCTATGCCAAGTTATATGTTTCTAAGGTTGTCTCATGTATGCCAAAAAGAAAACAAAAGAAAGGGAGTTTCCCCCAAGAAAAGAACACACCAAACACATAAGGGATTTATGGATTTCAGGTCAGTATGTTCATTGCTACAATGTTTTTATGAAAGAGATCAGAACTGTCATCATTCCCCAAAGCACATAGAACTGGAAGAATGACATAAAGAGAGCAAAAACAAAAGAAAAAAAAGTTTGTTTTGGGTCAACATGGAAGAGACATTGTGATCTCAACACTTTGTATCATCCCCAAAAGGAAAAGCACAAGCAAAAAGAAAATGAAAAGCAAAAGACAAGGAAAATATTTTGGTTCAACATGAAGGAGACATTTCAGTCTCAATGACTTGTGTCATCCCCAAAAGGAAAAAACAAGAAAAAGAAAAAGAAAAATGAAAAGGGATGGTTTGGGTCAACATGGAAGAGACATAGGGCATCTTAATGCTTTGCGTCATCCCCAAAAGGAGAAAAAAAAAGAAAAAGGACCTTTTGGGTCAACATGGAAGAGACATAGGGTGCCTCTACACTTTGCATCATCCCCAAAAGGAGAACAAAAAAAACAAAGGAAAAAAGAAAAAGGACCTTTTGGCTCAACATGGAAGAGGAATAGGGCATCTCTATGCTTTGTGTCATCCCCAAAAGGAGAAAAAAAAACAAAAAGGGAAAAATCCAAGAGAAAGTACGACATATAGAAGAATAGAGGTATAAATAAAAGAAGTGTACAAAGAGAGAACATCCAACACACTTTATAGGGGAACACGATACACACATGAAACTAATGAAAAGAAAAAGGAAAATAAAATGTAAAGGACTAGCAAGGCGAATGCAAGTCAACCATATAACAAGTCATCCACCTTCCAATCATGTTCAGTATATTGTGAGGGTGGTTGACTATCCAAAGGAAGAATCGCAAGTGTCGAACTAGGAGATGTACCAATTTCTTCACTTGGTATAGAAGATTTATCATTTAAGCTCATAGTAGATGAAAATAAAGAGTTTATATTGTTATGAACTTCTTCATCTATTTTTGTGATCTCCTCCTCATCATCATCAAGATTGATTATGATAGGAGGACGAAGGGTTATTTCCAAGGAAGGATGTATCAAAATTTGTGGTTGTTGGATCAGATCATTTTGTTGTGAGGTTTGGACTGTACTATCTTGTGGTAGGTCAAGAGGAAGAGGGTGATCATCTATTGCTTCTGTCAAAGGCGGAGGTTGGTTTTCCTTGTTTTCTTTCATTCATGACTGACAAGCAATGAGAAAATTATGACGCCTACACTCCCTAGTACTGTGGTTTAGTTTTATTTTATTTTGAATTTGTTGAGGGATAAGAGCAGGTTGATCCATCATAGGTTCATTTTATTCCAAAGGGGGAAGAATGGAATAAATTGAAGAAGACAGCTCAATCACTTCCTCTTTAGCTTTATACACTTGTTTAATATGAGGAGGCATAACGAGATTGGTTTCAGTATCTCTTGGTTGTTTAAATGATGAAGTTGAAGTGTTTGTTGTTGGTTGTGGGGGAGGTGGTGTTGTTTGTTCAATTTTGGACTCAGGTTGAAGCATGGTCTCATCTAGGATAGGAGAAGAAAAAATGGACAGGGACATATTATGAAGAGACAATTCGACTATTTGTTTGGCTTTGTACTTTTGATAAGCAATGAAAAAGAAGTCTTTTTGAGGTGTGATGGGCTCCATAGGTTCAATCCAATAAGCTTCTAAGGAGAAATTTCATTTAGAAGATAACAAATTCAAACCACTATGGTGTATGGTAAATATTTCATTTCCATGTGGAAACTTCAAACGTTTGTGAACAATGAAGGGGACCACTTTCATCGAGCAAAGCCAAGGCTAGCCTAGCCACAAATGAAATTGATTTGATTGTGGAATAATAGAAAATGTTACATCCAAAGTTTTGGGCCCTATTTGTAATTGGAGTACAATTGATCTGATTGTAGGGCACACAAAACCAATATGTGTTTTAATCCATGCGATTGGTTTATCATATTCTTCTTGATAAAGCTCATGTGGTACTAAAAATTCTTTCATGATCACATTCTGCCATAAGTAGGATCTATTAATATTCCATTGGTGGGCTTATCATAGATTCTGTTGACTATGTAAAGAGGACCATTAGGAAAAATTTTAAGTATATCATGAGTAGAAAATGTAATATCAAGAGATTTTTTAGTTGGGCCCTTACGAGGGACAACATCTATCATACCCACAAGTTCATCCATAGGATTAACTTGGGTAACAATTGGAGCCATATCATGTTGTTCATTAGTTGTATTAATGTTCATCACATGAGTGTTTGAAGGTTCACTAGCCTTGACAAATGAAACATTGTGTTTAGGCATAGGGTTGGTAAAGACTTGTATATTTTGATTAGGGGGTGCAACATAATTATTGCCTTGATCATTGACATCTACAATGGACAAACGACCCAAGTCAATGAGGTCTTGAACTAAGTTTTTGAGATTCTTACATTGTTCGGTATTATGTCCATTATGGTGATGAAAATGACAATAAGTATTTGGTTTAAAGGTGGGTGGTAAAGGCTTGGTGGCATCAAGTGTTTTAACTATAGGAAAAATTATCATTTGTTGTTGTATCAGTTGATTCATTGTGTTACGGAGAGTATCGGGTAAGGGAGTAAATTTTCTCTTCAGGTCCCCATAGGTAAAGGACACCACTACTTTAATAGCTGCCACTTGACTTTGAACAGGTTGGGTTTGTTGTTGAGGAGGTGGATTGAACTATAAAAAGCCTCTATTTGGTTTTCTAAATTTTTTTGTTGTTTTGGTTGCTTTGTTCAAATTTCTTAGCTTGGTTAGAAGTGGAATTTGAATCACGACTAGAAACCGAGTTGTGATAGTCACAAAGGGTCATACATAAATGCATGAATGAAGGAAATTTCATCATAGTCAACTTATCCTAAAGGTTTGTGTGCAAGTTTTCAATAAGCATATTTTGCAGATGTGAATCAAGAATCTTGACATCAATTTGAGCATACAATGACTGATATTGTGAAATGAAATCAATTAATTTTTCATATGTATTTTGTTTACATCTTATTAAATCAACCATTGTTTTTTTAGGATTCATGTGGACTTGGAAATGACTTATGAAAGCATCCAAAAGTTCATTAAATGAATGGATTGAATGATTAGGTAGGTTTGAAAACTACTCTAATGCAATGCTCTTCAAGGTCCTAGGGAAAAATTTGGCTAATAGCTTATCATCAAGGAAAAAATCATTGCACAAAGCTATATAAGCATTGACATGATTACAAGGGTCTCCTTTACCTCCGTATTTTTCAAACCTAGGAATTTCAATTCCTTGTAGCATCTATGTGTGTAAGATCTCTAAGGATAATGGGCTACTGCGAACATTATATGTGTTTGAAGCATTTTGACTTTTGCTAATGGTGGAGATTTTTTGTTGCATGGATGAAACAGTGTTATAGAGTTGTGTAATGATGGGATCAGTGTAAGTGGTATGAGGTGGGAGGGAAAATGGTTATGGAGTGTATTTAATGTTAGAAGAAGTGAAAGGGTAACTAGGATGGATGAAGGTGGAAGAAGGAATATTCGATGCCACAAAGGAACTGGAAATGGTAGTTGGAATAGTGAAAGGAGTCACACGACTAACTTGTTGCATATTTTTTGTAACCTTAGGAGTGGTATAATTTGGTATGGGTGCTATGGTTGAAGGGGGAGGAATGTGAGGTCCTCCTTGGATCACAACAATTTTTGTAGATTGGGAAGTAGATGAAGCATGTTTATTGTATATCTCAGTAATTATTTTCATAACTTGTAAGCCATCATCACTTTCAATCAAATGATGAAGGTTTTCTATGGTAGGTCTAGTAGTTGTGGAAATGTTTTCAACGAGTAAGTATTGTTGTAAGTGTGCAAAATCTTCATGAATACTAATGACTTTGTCTTGCAGAATGGAATTAGTTTGTGTGTCAACATGCATTGGATAGAAAGGTGAAGGCATAGTAGTGGTAGTATCCATTCCTAATGCACCATTGTCCATACAAGGAGTAGGAGCTCTTGATATCCCAAGGTCCACAACGAAAGTGCTATCACGAGAATCCATGACTCTAGAACTTCGTCTCACTAAAGTATTATCAATGGGGCACCAAACACTCATACAAGTACCACAAAGGATGGGGTGAATGCAAATGAAATGCAATATAGGAGTGCAAAATCTAAATAATGGAAATCATGCAAACTAAAAGAAAGAAATAACAACAGATAATAGAGATGCAGTAAATACCCAGAAAATGCTTGAAAATGTAGTATAAGATGTGCAGGTGGACTGATTCGCCCAAGGTGGAAAATGAGTCTAGGTATGATTATTTTTTGTGTTTTTTAGAAAATTTAAAATTATTTCAATGCTTTTCAGATGCTAATGAAGGATGCAAATGTAGTTTTTTAGTTTTTGAATGTTTTGATATGCAAAAATGAAGTCTAAATGAGTCTTTCACTAATGCAATTTGAGAAACCCTAGGATGCAAAAACAAATCAAAACCTAATTCAATGTTGATGCAAATGGAGCCTAGGATGCAAGATGCAATTGGAATTAGAAAGATAAAGTGCTCAATATGTAGGTTCACCAAAATGAACCATCAATTTTAAAGATGTTTATAGCTTCTCTTGCACTCTTAGGGTTTTTCACCTAAAAGGAGAGAGACAAACCCTTAAAATCAACCTAATTCCTTCAATCTAATGTATGTGTTGTGTGCTTAAGGATAAATGAGATGATCTAAGTGAAAATAAATGAAATAATTGACTAATTATGAATGCAAAACCTAAGAAATATGCAATGTTTGAATACACAATGTGATATGCAGAAAATGCAATAAAGAAGTAAACTAATGCAAACAAAATTAAACAAGGCTGAATAGAGTGCACCTCATAATTTGATGATGAATGTGGAGTGTCCTAAATGCTGATAGAGATCAATGAAAATCACCACTAGGACTCATTTTCCACTAATGGCGAATCAGTCCAACTACTGGAAAAAAGTACTTAAAACTGGTTTCTAAGTGTCGGGATTGAAAATTTGACAAAATCTAGTTTTCCAACCTTAAGGTGGGACTCATTCACCATTGATGGTGAATTAGTCCTCTCCCAAAATTTTGTGAAATCAAGGACCAATTCTGTAGCACTAGATCTACACTTGTCTTCTTGTCATGTTGACAGAGTCAAATCTACAGAAAACAAACTGTAGGTTGTCTCCAAGCTTGAAATAGGTTGTAGTTGACTTGAAACACTTTGTTGACTTCTTGACCACCTTTCAACACCTAATTTCTTGATAAATCTACATACACAAGTCTGCAAACACACATGCAAAAGGGGAAAAATTGTTAAGGGTTAGGTTATATGGATTTTCCTTGGTCAAATCCCATTTTGGTAATCAAACCCTTAATGAAGAAATGGAATGAAATGAACAAGGAAATATGAATAAACAACATGAAAATGTCCTAAACTCACCACAACCTAGTTGAAGAAATTTGAAGTTATGTCAATGGTTGCTCCAAGATGTCTGATAATTGCTTGATTGAATGATGCAAAGTGCTTGAATGGATGACTAAATACTTGGATGAAATAGTGAATGAATGGGGGTGAAAATGGATGTAAAAACAATTATTTATACACACTTGTGCCTTATTAACCCAATAATACCTCATCATAGGCCGACATAAGGTAATTTTGAATAAAAACCCAAAAGAAAATTTGAAATATTTTGAATTTGGAGCCAAGAGGGACTCATTCACCACCCATGGTGAATGGGTCCCACCTTCGAATTGTAAGTGGGTGTTAGGAATTAAGTCACATTTAATGTTATTTGTTGGGTTTACATTAAAAAATACACTTAATTAAGCCTTATGAGTGCACAAAGGGGTCAAATAAAGCATAAGAAAGGCATAAATAGTGAAATTAATCCTAGCAAAGTGTGAAATCTCGGTACAAGACTTTACAAAAATTTAGAATAGGACTTGATAAGTGATGAGAAGGTGATTTTTAGGTGAATTGTAATGAAAAGAGTCTAGAAAATTGCAGAAATGCTTTACAACACTTCACAACACCTTCACAAGATGCCATAATTTGAATTTTTAGGACTTAATGTGAATATAGAAGTCACATTACAACATTAAATCAAAGCAAAATGGGTCAAGCATCATGAGAGAAAGACCTAAAAGACCATGAAAATGTTCAAGAGCCATTTTTTTATGGTAAATTTACATCCTGAAATGGCTAAAGGAGCTAAGTCCCCTCCCACAGGTGGAGGGTATGTGCAGGATGATGATGGACCAAAAAGTTGCAATATGATGGCTATGTGGTTGACGACTATTTTATTACCCAAAATTGATGAAACAAAAAAGGTTTTTAAAGGAGATTCTCAACTTTCCATCAATATAAATTATGCTTTACTTTGAATTTAATAAGTAATTATTATTCATTTTCTATTCAAATTATGACTAAAGTCCTGATTGATAGGTTGATTGAAAAACATCTATAGCTTTCAAACAATATCACATTTTTTGAATCCAAAACATGCTTCGCATACTATAGGATTAAAAAAGGACAATTTGAATTTCATGAAGTTTTGACCAAGTTAAGGTGGTCAGACTTATGAGTTTTTATATTTTTTAAAAATTTGTAATAAAAAATTCATAATTAATTTTTTACTTGGAAAAAAATTACAAAAATATATGTATCACATCGGGGCATGATTCCTCTACTTATATCTAAAATCTTATAAAAAAATATTATCATTTTATTGTGGTTAGGGTGGTCAGAAAGACACCTACTTATTTTTTCCCTGAAATTTAAGTACCACTGCATTAAAAATTCAAATTTTCACCAAATAGATTTCTTTTTTTTTAAACAAACCTAGTAGTTTAGAAAATACATTCAATTTGATATAGATTCTATTCTTACATACTTTTGAAATAATATGGATAACTTATTCAAATTTTTAGGTCAAGTTGCATAACTCTAATTTTTCTGAATTTTTTGCCACTTAAGGGCCTATTTTTTCCATGATGATCTTGCACATGCCCTGGACCTAGTTCCTCTAAACAAGAAACTCAACCATTTTATGATCACAAAGTTACAAACACACCAATCAACCTTGATGAAAAATATGGGGAAGGCTTTACTATCTTAAGAAAACAAGGTTGTAACACAACAAATGAACATGACATTCACCAAATTTTACAAAAAATACCAACAAATGAAAACACAACAAGATTAGGATATCAAGATCCTCCTCATGAAAACAAGCCTCCTTTTGAATATTGGAGACTTCGAGATGATGGTAAAATGATATTTGATTCTCCTCCTGACTTGAATGTCTTCCTTCCATGTGAACAACCATTACCTGATTCTAATGAAAAAGATGCTAGGATCCCCATGGGTCCTCTTTCTCCTTCTATCCATGAACAAGGTGAATCTAGTAAACGCAAGAGGCCTTACAAATTGAAGAAACTAAAGTTTCCTCTTCCTCCACCACCTAAATGTGAAAGGAGACTTCAAATGCTCTTAAACAGAGGGCTTATACTCTTACCACCTTCAAATAGGTTGGTCATTCATCCTAAGGATTCTAACATCCCCTATTGCAAATATCATCATATTCTTGGACATAGAACTGATGAATGCCAAAAATTAAAGGGCATACTGAAAAAGTATCACTTCACTAATATCGACTGCTATCTTATCATCCCTTAAACCAAATCCCTTGATCATGCCATAGTGGTAGAATTTTCCATTCTCACTATTGCATGATCCTTTCCCATCACTCACCTAGGCTTATTCTTGCTTCACATTTAGTGGGGGAAAGAAGTTGTTAGCCTTGTCTTAGTAGTGTATCTATCCTTGTCTCTTAACTATGTTATTCCTCTTTCACTTATATTACTCAAAGATTGAGAAGCCAATAACTTGATTAATGGTTGACTTATATTTGAATTACTAGCCCCTTTTACATTTTCCTTTTTCTTTTTCTTTTCTTTGGTGTGCTTTGGTATGTGTAGGATCATCATGGAAAAAAGGCCCTTAAGTGGCAAAAAATTTAGAAAAATCAGAGTTAGGCAACTTGACGCAAAAATTTGAATAAGTTATCTATATTATTTCAAAAATATATAAGAATAGAATCTATAGAAAATTGAATATAGTTTCTAAACTACTAGTTTTTTTTTTTTTAAATCTATTTGGTGAAAATTTGAAATTTAGTGTAGTAGTACATAAATTTTAGGGAAAAATAAGAAGTAGGTGTCTATTTAACCACCCTAACCACAATAAAATGATAATATTTTTATAATTTTTTAGATATAAGTAGAGGATTCATGTTCGAATGTGATGCATATTTTTTTGTATTTTTTTTCCAAGTAAATAATTAATTATGATTTTTTTATTACAACTTTTAAAAAATATAAAAACTCTTATGTCTGATCACCTTAACTTGTTCAAGACTTCATGAATTTTTTATTTATTTATAATCCTATAGTATGTGAAGTATAGAGTGTGACGCAAGTTTTGGATTCAAAAAATGTGATATATTGTTTGAAAGCTATAGATATTTTTCAATCAGCCTATCAATCAAGACTTTAGTCGTAATTCAAATAGAAAATGAATAATAATTATTTATTAAATTCAAAGTAAATCATAATTTATATTGGTGGAAATTTGAGAATCTCCTTTAAAAACCCTTTTTGTTTAATCAATTTTTGATCTGAAATTAGAAAGTTACAAATTTATTGCACTTAACTCCTAATTATAGATTTTTCCCAATTGCCATAGAATTGCATGTTTTTGAATCTTAACTGTTGAGGGAGTAAATTAGGTACACTTAATATTTTATCCAAAAAAGTTAATGAACATAAACTGGAAACTCAAAGAATCAAAATATTGAAAGAATTATGAGATAGGGAAGAAATAGAGAGATCACACTTGATAACGAAGTTCGTTCGATTAGGACTACATCTCCAGGTCTGCTTCTCAATGTTGGACTACTTTATTAAGATTGCCAAGCTCTTGAAAATTCCTTCTTACAATTCTCCATGCTTACAATAGTCTCCTCACAATCTCACTCTCAATTTTTTTGACAATTCTTGGTGTGATATCACCTTGTAAAGTTCTCCAAAAATTCCTCAAAAGAGCATAAAATTTTCTCTCAAAACACCTGAATGAAAAACTCACACTCCTAATCCCCTTTTATACATAATTTTACATATGGGGTTAAAAACCACCATAAAAATAAAATAACTCCCCTCAAACAAATTAGCCCCTTTTAAATATTTTGTTCAACCCCTTTTGGCCTTTAATTAGGCTACATAACAATTTAAGGGATTAAAATAACCATAAAAGGTTATTTTGTTAATAAATTGGGCTAGAATATGCTTTAAATATGACACAACCCAATAAAAAACAATAACTACCCCATAAAAGAAAAAAAAAATTGATTTGCTTAAGCCCTTAACACCTATTCATGAGCTCATTTTGTTTTTGAATCGTTAAGTTATATTTCTTTAAAATGGAGGGTTTCTTTTTTATGAGTTAATCTTTTTTATTTTTAGGAGATTTGGATCCCACAAAATCTGATCCCACCAAATGGATTTTGTGGAATAAACTTCCACCACTTTATTTTTTTGAAAAATAAAGCATGGTGTACATGAGTATTGTGAGATTTTTTCCACATCACCTGCAATTTCCATGACACCATCTAGTTAACCACCACGTCACATGCTGACATCATCATTTTGACTAAAACTTTGACATTGTGTAACTTTGGCATACAGATTCCGTTTTTGGTGTAACGAACATTGTTGGAAAGGTTTTGACAAGCTCTTCGCAATGATGTTGATTTTGGCCACTTTTTTGACAATTAATTTTTCACCCTTTTTTTGGCCCCCTGGTTCACCAGTTTGACCAATCTTTGACTGAGTATAACTCTTACCTATGACCTCCTTTTGACGTGATTCTAGTTGCATCAAGATTGTGTTAGTGAGCTCTACACAATGATGCAGGTTCTAAGAGATTCTGAGACTGTGAGAGTTTTTGAGCTTTTTTGGATCCTCCTGGATCAATTTTGGGTAAAAAAATAGTCATCAACCACATACCCATCATATCGCCACTTTTTGGCCCATCATGATCCTGCACATACCCACTTGTATGTGTGTATTGTGTTCCCCCATAATATGTGTTTGATGTTCTCTCTCTTTGTGCACTTCTTCTATTTGTACCTCTATTCTTCTATATGTTGTACATTTTGCATTTTCTTTTTCACTTTTATTTTATGTTTTCCTTTTGGGGATGACGCAAATCCTTAGGATTCCCTATGTCTCTTCCATTTTAAGCCAAAATGTCCCTTTTCCTTTTCATTTTTTTATCATTTCTTGTGTTTTTCCTTTTGGTGATGACACAAGGCATTGAGACTAAAATGTCTCCTTCATGTTGACCCAAAGGATTTTCCTTTTCTCTTGCCTTTTCATTTTCTTTTCACTTGTGTTTTCCTTTTGGGGATGATGCAAAGCATTGAGACCACAATGTCTCTTCCATGTTGACCCAAAAAAGACTTTGTCTTTCTTCTTTTTTTCACTCTCTTTGTATCATTCTTCTAGTTCTATGTGTTTTGGGGAATGGTGACAATTCTGAGCTTTTTAATCAAAACATTGCAGCAACAAACATACTGACCCCAAATCCATAGATCCCTTATGTGTTTGGTGTGCTCCTTTTAGGGGATAACTCCCCTTTCTTTTGTTTTCTTTTTCATTTACATGAAGCAACCTTGGAAACATATGACTTGGCATAGGGGCTTTCTAAGTTGGCTCTCATGTCTTGTTTTCTTCTTGCATTTATTTTCCCTTTTCTACTTTAAAGTCATTGCTCATAGAATAGTGTGTAGCAATTCCTTTAAAGTGGGGGGAATGCATTGGCATTATTCATTTGCACTCTTAGTTCTTAGTGTAGCCTTGTCACTTCATACAATGTGTTTGTCACTTTGTGGATGAAATTGGGTGTGATGTCCTTCATAAGTGTGATCTATCTTAGCATATTGCATTCCTCTTAGTGGCTTGATGTGACACATTGCATCCCCTAAGTTGTGAATATACTATTCTTTGATTGGTCCTCTCTTGGAGACATTAGGAACAATTTTCCCTAAGTGACAGACCTTGCATGAACTTAACAAGACTCCTTTGAACATCTTTTATATGTTACAGTTTTTCATTTTACATCTTTGCCACCTTGCATAACACAACTTGCATTTCTGTGGTACCATCCTACTTGCTCATGAGTTCTAAGCATATGAAGCTTTGCTTGTCTCATGAAGCACGAACCAACATTTTCCTTTGTGGTACCTTGCTAAATTTATCAAGAGGCATAACTTTGATATGGTTGAGCGGGAAGCCCATTCTGCAACACGACTTTCCCCATAGCCACCTATATGTGTGTGAGTACATACCACCCAAGTGTATGTGTCTCACCTTTTGGACCTTCTCACTTGGTGGACCGCCATGAGTTTCATCACCCCAGAGTGAGTATGCATTTTATTTTTCAAACAAACAGCCTAGATTTGATTCACAACTAGCTTAACAAATGATCAAAGCTTGATTTGACTTTCCCTTTTTATCTCCCTTCTCTCATTCTCCTTCACACTTGTGTTCCCTTGTTCTTATGTTTAGTTTTCCATGGGATCTTCATCTTAGGGGCTTGATCATCCCTCTCAATCATTATCATTCCATCTTGCTAGCATAAGTGCATTTGGATCCCTCTTGATATGCATGGCTACTTTAGTGTGAGTTTGAAGCAAGTTCATCCTCTCACTAAAGTGGGGGCTAAATGTACCATATAAAAATGGATCATTGAAATTTTAATGGTTACTTAGGTCTTTCTTTTGTGATGCTTGATCTATTTTTCTTTAATTTAATGTTGCAATGCAACTTATGCATTCACATTAGGTCCTAAATATTAAATTATGGTGTCTTGTGAAGGTGTTGTGAAGTGTTGCAACACATTTATACACTTTTCTATACTCTTCTCATTATAATTCATCTAAAAACAACCTTTTTATCCCTTGTCAAGTCCTATTTTAAAGTGTTGTAAAATCTTGTAACAAGATTTCACACTTTTCTAGGCTTGTTATCACTATTTACACCTTTCATATGCTTTATTTGACCCCTTTATGCACTCATAAGACTTAATTGTGTTCTTTAATGTAGACTTGAAAAACAACATTAAATGCAACTTAATTCTTGAAACCCACTTACAAGCCTAGAGTGGGACCCATTTACCATGGGTGGCGAATGAGTCCCTCTTGGCTCCAAATTCAAAATAATTCAAATTTTCTTTTGGGTTTTTATTCAAAAAAGGTCTCGTGTTGGCCTGTGATGAGGTATTATTGGGTTATTAGGGAATAACTGTGTATAAATAAGTGTTTTTCCATCCATTTTACACCTAATTCATTCACTAATTCACTTGCATTCACTCATTCAATCCATCAAAGCATCATTGAATCAAGCAACTGTGAAGTATCTTGGAGCAGCCATTGACATATCTTCAGACTTCTACAACATGGATTTGGTGAGTTTAGGACATTGGCATGTTGTTTATTCATCATTCCTTGCTCATTTCATTTTATTTCTTCATTAAGGATTTGATTACCAAAGTGGAATTTGACCAAGGAAAATCCCTATACTCTAACCCTTAACCATTTTTTCCCTTTTTCATGTGTGCTTGTAGACTTTTGTATGCAAATTTATCAAGAAAATAGGTTTTGAAAGGTGTTCAACAAGTCAACAAAGTGGTTCAAGTCAAGTAAATCCTAATTCAAGCTTGGAGACAACCTACAACCCATTTTCTTTAGATTTGATTATGTCAACCCAACAAGAAGGCAAGTGCAGATTTGGACTTACAGGATTGATTCTTGAATTTGTAGATTTTTAGAGAAGGATTGATTCGCCATCAGTGGTGAATGAGTCCCATGTGAAGGATGAAAAAGTTGTATTTGTCAAAATCCAATTATTGACAGTCAGAAAGTAGTTATAGGTGCTTTTAACAGTAGGAGGATTGATTCTCCATCAGTGGCGAATGAGTGCCAATGGTGATTTACAATAATTTTTTCCAATTTCCAGAACCTTCCAAGATCAGTAATCAACTTTCAGGTGCACTCTATTAAACTTCATTCATTTTTGTTTGCATTATTTCATGTTTTTAGTTTTGCATTCATAATCAATCAATTTCATAGCTTAGTTGCATTTAGAGCATTGCATTTAGTCATAATTCTATTTTACATTCCTTTATTTGAGTGAATCACCTCAATTTTAGGGTTTTATCTCTCTCCTTTTAGGTGAAATATCCTAAGAGTGCAAGAGAAGTCCATAGAACCACCACAAAATTGATGGTTTATTGGGTTTTGAAGATCTCATGTTCAGCTTTCTAAAACATTTTATGATTTCAAAATTGATCAAGATTTGAGGAAGTTGTCATTATCTCAATTTTTTTTCCATGATTAATTTTGTTATTTTTTATTTTTTAAATTGGGTTTAATCTCTTAAATGCATGATTTTCCTTAATTTTTAATGAATTCTACATAACTAATCTTGCATAAAGGTTGTTGGGTTTTGAAGATCTCATGTTTAGAGCTTTCCAAAATATTTTATGATTTCTAAATTGATCAAGGTTCAAGAAAGTTGTCCTTATCTCAAGTTGTTGTCCATGATTAATTTTGTTGTTTTTTTTTAAAATGGGTTTAATCTCCTTTTTTTTGGATAAAATGCCAATGACCTATATATTTATATTTGTAATAAAATAAGTTTGTACATAAGATTATAGGGATTGTATCATATGGCATGGAATTAACAAAAAATCCAAAATTTTTCCCAAAGTACCATGAAAACAACATTTTTAGTTACAATGCAGAGGGAAACACAAAATTCATATCATATTTCTGATACTACTTGCAAATTTTCAAAAGAAAACTAGTCCCATTCTATATATCTGCCTTCAATCTTTCTAGTAGACCTAGGTAAAATGAAAAATTTCCAAAAAACTACTTGCTAAAAATCTGACTATTCTTCCATTCGAACCACTTGGACTAAATTTTCATCTTGAGCCTCTACATTCTCCAAAGCTTGGGTATCACAAGCCAAAGGACCAACTTCTGCAACTGGGTCAAAACAAGCATGCACCCCATGTACACAAGAGCCATATCCTATAACTTAGTCATTCACAGTTTGATTCCCCCAAGACAAGCATGGATGAGCTATCAACTCCTTTCCTCTCATGTTTGCATTTTCATTTTTTGCACTATCACAAGAAGCTCTCACTTCCACATGACTTGCATTCAGACCAAATTGAATTCCCTCAACATTTCATCCCATCAAAATTTATGGGAGAATGAGGAGAGTGATCATTGAGGAAAGAGATAGCATAATATTTTTCCTTTATGGCCATATCCATGTTCACACAAACCTTTTCACAATTCTTCCTTAATGCATTCAACAACCTACTATCACTGTTATATTGCAGGGCCAATTTGATAGACTCATAAATTTCTTCAAACCCATGATGATGCCTAATAAAATCTCTAGGAAATAAGCCTCCTATGTCCCCATCCCCAACAAATATATTGTAGCTTTGAACTACAATTAACAAAGAAAATTGTTTTGAAGAAATTGGGGTTTGACAAATTGCTCTGCAATTAGCACCAACTCTCAATAAGATTGCAACAAATCCATAATATTTGAGAGGAAAACAAAAAACACCTGAGATGGGAAGATAATTCTTCCTACATGCTGGCTTGTAACCTTCATGCCAAGAACTATGCAAATAGCTTCCTCAACCCTAGGGAATTTGAAATTGAATACCACCATCAAGAAATCATGAGATAGGTACTCTTTGAAAGGAAGCTCCCATGGTTGCACCGTCATATTCACTCTACAATTCTAGGGTTTGAAATCCATCTTTCCATTTTTCCATGACCAGACAACTCACAGAATGGTTAACAAGAATAGACCTTCGAATCAACATAGCATAACAACCACCTCCCTTTACAGCCAATAAAACATGTGTGTATCTTCTTTGTAATTGAAGGGGAATATTTTGTTGTCATGAGAAGGCAAGACTATTAAATTCACCATAGATGTAACTTTTAAAAGCTCATGTGAGACTTGCTTTCTCAACTCCATTTTCTATGCCATACTCCTGACCATCATAGCTCCCTATACCTAGAAAACAACAAAATTTAAACAAAACCTGATACTAGAACAACACATGTCCATAATTGGGCATGGTTTTCATAAGCATATCTGGTAGTGTGCCTCTCAAATCCATCGACATGCTGATGACAACAACGATGCATCTAATCCAAGGGAATGTGCTTTGAAAAATGCACTGTAATCATTAATCAACACTGCTACCAACCAAATGTACCAGCAAAGGAAGCCCATCACATACCAACCACCTCATACAATATGATTCAACATTTCCCAACATAGATGTTAAGCTAGTTAGGAAAACTTTTCCACAAGTATCATCCATCCTCCCCATCACTATTCCCTGAGCAAGTGCATGGTGAATATGAAATTTATAACTATTTTAAATTCCTTCATCAATTGCAAACTCTAGCAATTGAGGATATTGCTTTGCTATCTCTTGGTGTCCCATTACCTCAAAATTTTGACCATCGCAACCCATATTTGCAACCCTGTCAACCATTTTGTTTCCCTCTCTATATGTGTGTGTAATTTGGATTTCATGAAAATAATCCATTATTTTCCAAACTTTCTCTGAAACATAATGTAATCTCCAATTGTGTATGATTCTTTCCTTGCAAGCATTGATAACAATTAGAGAGTCACCTTCAATATATGCAACTTGTGAATGTTTATGGATTTTGCTAACTATAGACCTTGAAGCAATGCCTAACCCTCTGCAATGTTATTAGTGTTATTTGGAAAGTGAACTACTTTGATTGCTAAAAGAGAGCCTTTCCAATCCTTGATAACTACTCCTACTCCTGAAAATCTTGGCTTTCCCCTTGATGAACCATCAAAATTAAGCTTGAGAAAATATTTTGTAGGAGGTTCCATTGAACCTTACTTCTATCAATTTTTAACTAGGGAGCCATCAATTGAACACCTTTGAATGGTAAGGATATAGATTCCCAGTTTTGTAGAAGCCAGTTATCCCAATTTGTGAACAATGAAGATATATTCTTATGTCTTTGAACAAATGAGTTAACTACCTCTGAGATTGTTCAATCTTGTTCTTAATCTGTAGAATTGATTGGGATTATTGTCTAATTTTTTTTTGTTTCTTTCCCACCACAAACTCCAGATTGCAAGAATAGGAGAAAATCTCCATATACAAGAAAAAAATGAGGATAATACCAACTAGGCAGTAAAAAGATCCCATATTAAAGAAGAATGCATTGGAAAAGAGATATTTAACTTGGATTTGATAAACTACTAGCATTCTTGTGCCCACTCACACTCCACAAATAGATGATCTACTGATTCAATAACTTCTTGGAAAAGCACACACTTGAATGGTTCCACAAATCCTAGCTTACTCAACCTATCACTTTTTAGTATTCTTTTGTGAAGAGAAAGCCATGCAAAATTGCTCACCTTAGTAAAAATCATTGAACTCCAATAGAAAGAGTATGCTCTATGGGACTAATTTTGAACCACAGTTGCTATAAGGGACTTGTAACCCTTCTTTACTATATAGTTACCATATTTAGAAGGTGCCCAAATTAATTTATCTAAACCTCTTGATAAGAACATAATCCTCTCATGTAAAACTTTGTGTAATACATTTTTTTGATTAAGTGTTATGTGTGGACTCAACAAATCTTTCCACACAACTTTCCCTGAAATAGGCTCAATGCTGTCAACATAATCATTCAGCTTGCTCCCCAACATATTTGATAATACTTGCTAAATTGTGAGTAGATCTTGGATTGAATTCAGTGGGGGGTACCCATTCCATGAATCCTTCCAGAAGTGCACACTTTCCCCATTATGAATCTCTTGGGTCAAATACAAAATAATAACCTCATTGTAGGCTACCAAAAAATTCCACATAACTAATCCACTTGATGGGTTTGAAATAGTTAAAATTCTAGTTAGATTATCATCATCTAAATATTTATCTTGCATTAGATTACACCGCCTCAATTTTGGCTTTTGATACATATGCCATACTAGTTTAGCTCCAAGAGCTAAATTTCTTGCAGACATGTTATGCTACTCCACTATTTTATTCATACACATATTTTCCAAGGATACCAATGGGACCTTTTTTAATCCATGTTGCTTCTCCACAAGAAATTCTTAATAATATTTTCAATTTTCTGCACAAATCCTTTTGGAGCCTTTAAAAAAACCATAAAGTAGTTTGGAATAGTTGCTAATACTAACTTTATCAATAGGATGCAACCAAAGAAAGACAACCACCTTTCCTTCCAAGACAAAATTCTAGACTTTATTCTATCTAGAACCTTATGCCAATATTGAATTTTATCTATGCCTGCAAAAAAAGGAATACCTAGATATGCACAAGGAAGCTCAGCTACTTGAAAACCCAACAAGTTTACCAACCTCTTTGAAATAGATGGCTTTGTATTAAAATTTTAAATTTTAGACTTAAAGGCATTTATTTTGTGACCCAAAGTAGAGGAGTATTTATCAAGCACCTGTTTGACTTGCTTCGCCTCTAATAAAGAGGATTTTCCAAATAATAGGGTGTCATCTATAAATAAAGAGTGTGTTGTTATAATCCTTGTATTTGTAATGGATACCCCCTCCCATAGTCCTTGATTTTGAACTTTTTTAATTATTCTACTCAATGCCTATACCATGATGATAAATAACACTAGAGATAGAGGATATCCTTGCCTCACTCCTTGAGTAGAACTAAAAATACCAACTGGAGCCCCATTGATAATTATTGAGAATTTAGCCCCTGATAAGCACGAGGGAATTGTAGCATTTCAAAGGAAAGCCAAACTTTTGAAGAACCTGAATCAAAAAGTCCCAATTGACCTTGTCATATGCCTTCATCATATCCAGCTTAATTATGAAAGAAGGAAAAATATTAGCTTTGATAGAATGCAACACTTCATGGGCTATGAGTGCCCCTTCAAGAGTCTCTCTTCTAGGTACACAGGCCCCCTGCTCATGAGATATTAGGGTATGTGCAGGATCATCGTGCAGAAAACAGGACCTTAAGTGGCAAAAAATTCAGAAAAATCAGTGTTAGGCAACTTGACATAAATATTTGAATAAGTTATCTATATTATTTCAAAAATATGTAAGAATATAATTTGTAGAAAATTGAATGTAGTTTCTAAAATACTAGGTTTATTTAAAATAAATAAAATCTATTTGGTGAAAATTTGAAATTTCAATGCAAGAGTACTTAAATTTGGGGAAAAAATAAGAAGTAGGTGTCTGTCTGACCACCTAACCATAATAAAATGATAATATTTTTTTTGTAATATTTTATATATAAGTAGAGGACTCATGTCTGGATGTGATGCATATTTTTTGTAATTTTTTTCAAAGTAAATAATTAATTATGAATTTTTATTACAACTTTTAGAAAATATAAAAACTTCGTCGACCACCTTAACTTGGTCAAAATTCATGAAATTTAATTTTTCTTTTTAATCCTATAGTATGTGAAGCATAGAATGTAGTATGTTTTGGATTCAAAAAATATGATACCGTTGAAAGTTATAGATGTTTTCAATCAGCCTATCGTCGGGGACTTTAGTAAGTAATTCTAATAGAAAATGAATAATAATTATTTATTAAATTCAAATTAAATCATAATTTATATTTTTGGAAAGCTGAGAATCTCCTCTAAAAACCCTTTTCGTTTCATTAATTTTGGGTGAAAAAAAAGTCGTCAGCCACATACCCTACAAATATTGCCACTTTTTGGTGCACCATGATCCTGCACATACCCATTATTTTTTATATTAAAGGCTGAATTCTAAGACAAATAGCCTTATGAAGATCTTGTAAATGGTGTTACACAAGGATATTGGTCTAAAATTTGCAAAAGATTTACTTTTGGAATAACCACAATATGAGTTGTGTTAAACTACTTAAGCATAGTGCCTATTTTCTTGGATTCTTCTAGTGCTAGTAAAACATCAAACCCAACAAATTCCCAACACTTCTGAAAAAAATTCCAATGAAACCATTTGGACCTAGGGCTTTATTAGGTGATAATGAAAACACAACCTTCTTAATCTCATCAAGGGTAAAAGGATGCAACAACTGATCATTCTCCTCTTTTTGGATTACCTTAGGAATGTTCTCAAGTATTTCCTCACCATCCTTAAGAGCATTATCTGATTTATTCTCTGGTGTCGATAATAACTTCAAGAAAAATCTTAACCCTTCCTCCTATATCTCTTCCTCCTTTTTCAAAACTTTTGTTACTAAGGACTGAATGGAAAACATAGAGTTTAAAGACTTCTTTATTTGAGCTGAGACATGAAATAATTTTTCATTTTTATTCCCTTCTCTTAGCCACAATTCTCTAGACTTTTCCCTCCAATAAAATTCCTCTCTTGTTAACAACTCAACCCACTCTGCTTTCAAACCCTTTTGTTGTTCATAATTCATATCATCTAGCCCATTGTGAATTATAAGCTCATTAATATATGATAGCTGCTTGAAAACCATTTCTTTTTCTTGAAATATGTTTTTAAACACATGTATGTTCCAATGCATAATCTAAATCTTGATATGACTTATCTTTTTACTTAATTGAAACATCTTTGATCCCTTTATAAAAGGTGAACTTGTCCACCATTGATGCAACAGATCCAAGAATTGGGGGTGCCTCAACCACATCTTTTGAAACTTAAAAGTAGATTTACTTTTAGCCTTTGGAGTATCTCCTTCAATGTTGAAATCAATGGAAAAGTGATCCGAACCTGAGAACGGTAGGATTTGAGAGGACAAAGATTGCTTATGTATAAACCAACTTGGCGAAGGTAGGAATCTGTCCAATCTTTTTGTAATTTGCAAAAAAAATTCTTCAATTTTTCCACATAAAGCTACCATTATGTGGTATAATATCCATTAAAGCATCATCTTTTATGAAGGAACAATATTTAACAGATGCAATCCTACCATACCATAGTTCATAGGGATTTTTGTCACTATGTGCTCTAATTTGAACCCTATTCAAAATTTAAACTATTGAATAAACTACCACTCTCCAAAACATATATGCTAGCTTGGCCTCATTCAACATTGTTATGTCCATATCCTTAACCACTCTGTTCTTTCTCTCTACAACTCCATTCAATTATGGTGTTCTCAAAGAAAAATATTGTCTCTTAATTCCATGTGTCTCACTACTCAACAAATTCACTTGATGTGAATTCTCCTCCTCTATTAGATATCAAGCATTTAATTCTTCTTCCCATCTCCTTCTCAATGTTTTTATTAAATATCTTGAATCTCTCAAATGCTTGATTATTTTCCTTCAAAAAGGTTACCCATATCATTCTTCTATAGTCATCAATTAGTAACATGAAGTATCTTTCACCTTTCAGTCCTCTTGTTCTTGTAGGTCCACATAAATTAGTATGGACCAATTTCAATGGCTGGAGGTTGAATATTCTTTTGTTGGAAATTTTTCCTTTGTTTTTTCCCCTACTAACAATCTTTTCATACTATATTTGTAGGCTTGGTTATATTAGGCATGTGTCTTACCAAACCTCTTGAACTTACTTTTACTAAATTATAAAAGTTTAGATGCCCTAATCTTTGATGCCACAACCAACTCTCATCAACTTGACCTATCAAACAAGCCTGACACCTTTAACTTCATAAAGATTCTAAAGATTAGAATCAGTTCTTACTCCTTGTGACCTTATAATTGTTGTCACACATTTGACTTACACTTAGTAAGTTGTGCTTCACCCTTCAACATACATGAAATATTTAGTGGGATTTTGACCATCCAAGCTCAATATGCCTTTCCCACATATCTTTATTACTATATTGTCACCCAAACTCATAGATTCTCCTTTACATTTATTGATTTCAATGATGAGCTTGCTTTTTTCTCTAGTCATATGCTTGGAGCATCTACTATCTATCACCCATAGATTTTTATTTTTGGCTTGTAGTTCCATTTGTGCAATCATTGATTGTGTGGAACTTTTCTCTTTTTCATTTAATACCTTCTTAGATTTCTTTTACATTTTTTATTCCTTCTCAAGAATAGTTGAATCCTTGTTTACTTTAGGTGATGTGTTTTTATTTTTCTCATTCTGAACTTTTGGTCTTATGAGTTTAGTTCTATAGTATTTGGAAATATGACCAAAGTTATTGCAATTGTAACACACAACATTCATATCCAATAAAGGAGAAAATGGATTGTTGCTTACAAAATTTGTACTCCTAAGAACTACTCTACATTCTCTATCCCTATGACCAAATTGATTACATGTGTAGCAATATCCATAAAAGTGTGAAGAGTACCTAGTCATAGTGTTTCCTTGTGTAGGACAAGATGATCTTCTTTGCATTGGCCTACTCATATCTATCACCCTTGAAAATCCATCATCAGTTCTCCTTATGTTTTGTTTGTCCTTTTGGTGATTTGGAACTAACTGGATATTCTTCTTGTCTGCAATAGGATTCTTTTCATCACTAGTTTTCTTGTCCTCAACATATTTCTTCTCATTTAAAGATGTATTGGCTTTGTAAGCTTCTTTACCAGCTAGATCAAACTTTTCTCCTACCCTAAATCTCTCATACAATTTTGTAGAAATTTCCATAAAGGTACTCTTAACTTTCTCAAGCCCTAGACTAGATTTTTCTTTGTTAGATGGGTTTTGTGTACTTAACAAACCATCAAGGATTTCTGATCCTCCTTTTAGTTCTAGACCTTTCTCTATTTGTTCTTTGGCCTTTGCAAGGTCTTTTCTCAATGCAAAAATTTCTCTTTCAACCTTCGTGCATCTGTCAACCTCATATTGAAGCTTGGATTTAACCACTTCTTCTATTCTCTATGTTTCCTCCAATTGTAGCTTCAAATCTACCATATTTGGGGTAGATTCTTCAAGATCCTTGATTATCTTTTCCAACTCTTTTTGAGCAAATTTCTTGAGGTGTTTATTCTCCTTTTTCAACTTGCTCAATCTCATCTCTAAGGTCATCTATTTCATCTAGAGCATATATGATTTCTCCTCCTCTCCAAGGTATTCCACATTACCAACCTATGTTCTTCAAATTCTTTTTCCATGAAATGAAATTCATTTTCTTTCATGATGAAGGCACAATCTTGTTCATCATTTGAACCACTATAGCTATTTGATACATCATTGTCTTCTTGGATGTGTAGGCTCTTCTTTTTCTAAAAAAATCTTCTCTTAGGGAAGTAGGGTTTCTTCATTTTACCATCTATTTCTTGTTCAGAGTTATCCTTCTCATTGTGTGGAAATCTTGTAGCAAAATGACGTACTTTACCATAGTCATAGCATTTGGAGGGAAAATTACCTCTATATTTTTTGGATCCTCTCCTTACTCTTTTGATGAAGTGTTCCTCTTCACCATTGGTCACTTCATGCCCAGATGAAGTTGCTTTTTCCCTTCCTTTCCTAGGTGCTTCATCCTTCTCCTTTTTGTAACTTTGAATGTATCCTCCCTTTTAGATGGCTCTACATCTCCCATTCTCAGTTCATATGCAGTAAATATGCCATGCAACTCATCAAGAGTGAGTTTATCTACTTCTCTTCCCTCTTCTATTGCAGAAATCTTGGGGTCATACTTGTTTTTCATTGATCTTAGAACTTTCTATGCAATGATTGTTTCTTTTACTTCTTCAAATCCTCTAATGGAGTTTACAACCTCTTCAACCTTTAAAAGATAGTTTGTAATATTTTCTTCCTCACTCATTTTCAAACCTTCAAACTTAGCTCTAAGAATTTTTAACTTTGCTAGCTTTACCTTGTCATCCCCTTCATAGAATTTTTTCATTCTCTCCAAGACATCATGTATAGTTTGACAACGCATCTCTTTGACAAATACTATGATTGAAAAACTATAAAGAATAGCATGCTTTTATTTGGCATTGTTCTCATAATTCTTCTTACCTACAACATTAGTGGGAGGAGTAGCAGGAGGAATGTAATTGTTCTTAATAGACATCCAAACATCAAATTCTAAAGATCTCAGATATGTCTCCATCAAAATGGTCCAAAAGGCATAATCTGATCCATCAAACCAAGGTGCCTTGTTTATGGAGGAACCTTCCTAACTAGCCATTGTGCCCACCTATCCAAGACCTACCCGAGCTGGTTAAGCTTCTTCTAGGGAACCTAGGATTTGATACCAATTGTTAGAACACAATGATCTACTAGGAGGGGGGTGAATCACTAGATAACTTAAAAACTAGCCCTAAAAGAATTTGATAAAATAATTCCTTTTAACATAGCTAGTGTAGATTAAAACAACAGAAGTAGAAACATAAATATGCACATAACACTACATATACATGAAAAACCCAAGATGTGGAAAACCACAGTGAGAAGTGCTACTAGGAGCTATTTTCCTAATCCAACCTCACAATCAAAAGTTTAGTTACAATGTTTGAGGGAACTAACCCTAAGGAGACAATAATCCCCTATTTTAGGACCACCTACTCCAAGGAAGCACCCACTCCCTACCCTAAGAACCTACCCAAATGTTGATGGCACCCAACAATCAAACTTACAATGAAAGATATTACAATTTGTTCAATATAATACAATTCAGTGTTGCAACTTATCTTGCAACTGCTCAACACCTTGTTGTAGCTTTTGCAACCATTGCACTTCCTTTATTCTGCACTTAAGGATGAACCCTGATTAAGACTTCCAGCCTTTTGTTTGGGTTCCACTCAACCTCTACACTCTCCCTTTTTTTTTAGTACATTCTATGTCTACCTCAAAGGACTCATAGATGCATCACACAAATCTATTGCACCTTTTCGATTAATGCATTCTTTGTCCACCTTTATAGATCATGCATACACTTTATCGTTCTCTCTTCTCTTTTCTTTCAGTGTATTCTCTATCCACCTCAAGAGACTCTCATTACACCTCTACACACTACACTCAATTCTTTGTAGCAACACAACCAATTTTTGTTTTTCCCTTTTGTATTAATCACCAACCTTCAACATCTACCTCGAGATACACACACTCAAGATTCTAATATTCTACTATGGTTTGATATTTATTCTCTCCTACATGCCATCAAATCATTGAACAACAAAATCACTTATCTAGAGTCAGGGACTTTTCTATTTTTGTCTTATTGAAAATCTAGGGTTTTATTCACATTTAATTCATCTCCTATGTATTGGATCATGATCTAATTCCCCACTACCTACATGTCTATGTCAATGATCTGGGAAAAAAATCACCAATAAAATTGGTAGCTAGAGCAATTGGGCCAATTGAATTCACTCCCTGAGTCAGCCTACAATTGAAACCCTCATTCACATTGTCGTAGTTGTTGAGGATTCTCAATTTCAACTCGAGTCATTGATATGGTACTTTTCACACCACGATCCATTGATCCACATTCAATATCCATCCTTTTAAAACATGATCATCAAGTGAAAGATCTACTTTGATAATTATCGTTGATCTCCACCATATGAAGCTTATCGAGTATGGGGTCTACCAAGACACACATCACAAGCCCGCTATCATGCTGAGTTAGATGCAAACTCACTGAATATTTAGTAGGCTAGTGGGCTAGCACCATTTTTCGCCTATGTTAGCACCGTGTAATTCACAACGAAGATATGAATTGCCATATTGATTAATTATCTACTGCCACCTATCTACACATCGCCATTCCTTCTTGTCACTTTCCTCTTTATTTGATCCCACCATACAGTTTTAAACATCGTCCGATCTTGCTTTGCTTAATCTCCAATGTTGCTTGCTATCCTGTAGGGCTTTTACGAGGACCCACTATATTTGCAACAAGCTAGCGAGCAGGCCATTAGATCTTCAAGCCTCAACCATAGTCATTGATTATGATCAAAGAAAATATTAAATTTGAAACTTAGGAAGTATTGTAGTTTCAAAATATTTATCAAGCAATAGATGCTAGGAAGAGCGGGCAGTCCATAAACGAACCCAAGGGCTTAAGTTATAACTTAAGCAACTGACAACTACTGATAAGCAGAAAATGTTAGAATATAAAGTTTGTTCAAAGCCATGATTACAAACCCGAAGCATGTCTGAGATTACACCATTAATGAGTAGCTCTCAAGAAGCCCATATTAGATATGCACACTGAATTGATCTCAACCAATTGGAGGCCACCATTGCAATGTCATGACATCATTTGATGACAACAATGCAACTTTGTGAGCAATTATGCAACAATTGCACATACATGCTCCTTACTTCATCAATCTACACTTAGCTTCTTAGAGTCAGATCTACTACTTTCTAATCTCTCCCTTGACATTAATCTCACTTTTTGACATCGATGAGAACCAAATTGCCAACATTCTTTCCTAGTTAGAAGCTAACGTTAAATATAGGATGACTAAGAAATATTTTGAAACTTACCAAATAATTATTCACTTAATTCCTCCCAATATACTTAATAAGATTGGGATTAGAACTTTCAAACCTTAACAGAAGATTGGAAATTGAATCTTGATATGCTAATTTGCAAGTACAATCCCAATAAAGGTTAAATTATTGGCTCTTTCAACACCTTCACCTAGTTCCCAAATTGAACTAGAGATGGCTTATTTAGTCTTCACCAAGCTCTTGGCAATGTAGGTTCCAAACTATTTGGTTGACTATTTATGAGCCAAAGTTGGCACATTTCCCTAGTGCATTCTTTACAAAGGCTTTCCTATTGGTGCTATCTTATCCACTTTGGGTTCTAGGGATCCTCAATGCCAATTTTATGGTCAACAAGAGATCGTCAATCATTTTTTTAATTTTTATCCCAGAAACCAAGCTTCATAGAATTGGATTCATGATTCTTTCAATCCTTTTAACTTTGAACCTTTCTTATGGCATATGGCCATCTTTGGGGATTGATTGAAAATTCCCATCACGTTTACCTAGATTTGGCACAATTTTATGATGAAAAATATTTTTAGCATTTGGAACTTAGGCATTATTTTTGTTATATATTTTTGGTTGTTTTATTAATACTCACTCACTGCTCTATATTAAGGCTATAATATGTTCTAATGTTCTCATGTAGATTCAAGTGCAAGTGAACAATGTTACACTTGAAGTAGCACATTTGCACATGCTTCTTGATCATTAGGGAAATACCCTTTGCATAGTTATTAAGGTTCCATCAACTATAGTCTCTAGCGAGAGCCATTCTCTTCCTCGTGGTAATTGACATGGACACATCAAATCTACTTGTGGTGGTCAAGATGTTCACTTACAACCCCCCTACACAAAGATCCAAGGTCATGACTATTTGTGAGAAGTCCCAATTCCCATGCCCCCTCTCTTGCCTCTCCCTCTCATTCCACCTCTCACTAGAACTATAACCATGGGTTTGCTGAATGTCTAGATTCTAACAAGTTTCCTTGACTTGCTCTAATCATTTAACATTTTCATGACACAACCACGTGAGAATAAAGAAGAGGGTGGTGCTTCTAGGTAGGAGCCTCCCTAGATGACTTGGATCCTAATAAAATATAAGAAAAAATGAATGAGAGAGACCCCACCCCAAGTGATAGGAATCTCAATACTTGTGACTTTGACTTTATTTCCAAACTTAGCCTCGTTTCCCACCCTTTTGTTATTAATATATACTATCATTTCCTTTTAATGATAATATAAAATTCTTCTACTAGTAAAGAAAAACTAAACTGAATATAAGTGAGATTGATTGCGTAACTCAGTAAGGCATTTAAATTCTTGACACCAGTAAGATTAAATTATCTAAATTGAAAAAAGCATTCTCCTAATTAAAGTTTGTTGATTTGTATCGTCATTTTTGCACACGTCGTCTTCAGCACACACCATTGTCTAAACATTGATGGCATGCCATCGTTTGTTAATTTGTCCCTTTTCTACTTTTCACATGGCACGGTTTATTGTGTGTCCAGTATAGTGGATGCATATTATGCTTTCCAGTGGGCTGGATAGACAATGTCCAGTGAGGTGGGTAAAAATTACGTTGCCATTCATAGATCGTTTGCTCATGTAGTGAATGAATGTTTCCCAAAAAGTTGTAAATCCATATCTTGACAGCATAAAAAGATGAATCTTATTTTGCCTTTCTGTTTCCTACGCGTGGTATTCACAGCTATCACAGAAAGCGAAGTCAATGGTATGAAGTGAACAAATCTTCAATTCGAATTTGATGGTCTTATCACGATTGGGGGCTTACTTTGATGATTGACAAAATGTTTACTGATGCAGTGCATGACAGAATGTTTTCGTGTGTGGTGAATGCATGTTGTCGCAATTGTATATCCATATCTTGACCGCATAAAAAGATGAATCTTCTTTTGTCTTGTTATTGTCTACGCTTGGTACTCACAGCTATCACAGAAAAAGAAGGGTTCGTCCAATTATTTTGGTGCAAGTAAATGGTATGCAGTGAAGAAATCTTGCTTAGAATTTGCGCAGAAGATCCGAGAAATGGAAGGAATATTTTGTTTGTGTGGGAAATGACAAACTTTTGTGTTGTTGCCATTAAATGGACAGTCAATATATGAAGGCACACCATTCCTATTCCCATTGCATGGGGAGAATCGGTTAGGATGCGGCCACGTGAAAAGTAATGAATTCCGTCCCCACCCAGATATCCCAAATCTTTCTTTTGAAGTAGATTTTTTTGTTTTATTACAACATTTGTTCAAAGCAGTCAGATTTAAACGTTTTGATTTGTTTAGATGGTTCATATGAAATCACATTGATTTCTTTAGTAAAATCTGTTGTTTTAGTTTTGGTTCACTATTTCACTTGAGTCCCTTAAATCTTTTAAGACTTAGTCATTTTGCCTGAAATCGACATTTTAAGTCAATTTCAAAACTATAGTCCAGTCCCAATGGGGTTGTCACAACTCACCTTGGCTCTACAAAGCTTCTATCTTCCTAGCATTCATTTAGTATCTTCAAGAAATCATAAGTCTTTTCTTAAGAAACAATCTTACAGTTGGTTCTCAAAACTCTTTAGGGAGTCGTCGAGGTTTTCAAAAGCTTGTGCCCTCCTGAAAAATCTCTTCTTCGAGAAGAAAGTTGTCAAAATTAGGAACAAAGCAGCCCTTTCACTTAGTTTAAGAACTAGTGTTGGGGGCCGATGAGGTTCTCAAACCTTGTCGAGCCCTAACATCAAACCAAGAAATTTAAGTTTTCCAACTAAATCTTTTGAGTTTAAAAAGCATTTTATGAGTTGCAACAACTTTTCTCAAACATTGATGTGGTTCTCACAACCTTGTCAGTGTTCGATACATACCTTGGAACCTCTAATTCTCCTAGGGCTAACAAAAGAAGAAGAAAGAAATGAACAAAAAAAGTGAAGGAAAGTGGAAAATAAATAAAGGAAGTGATAAAGCAAAGGCCAACTATGGTTTCAAAACTTGTGTTAGACTCCGACAAGGTTTCAAGAACCAACAAAGTTCTGACTCTCTTTTCCTAAAAAGAAAATTTAAAAGTTGGCGCCAACTAAAAAGCTACCTATAGTACATTAATAGTTGTCAAAGTTGAGGGAGATGAATTAATGTTGATGTATATGAAGGGAAAAAGCCACTAATGTAAATCATTCTATGCATTTGTATAACAAAAATCAAGGGTTTCTAGAGCACAAAGAGGTAGAATTGTGGCAGATAGCTTGACCAAGGTGAAAGAAGAATTTTTCATTAATCCATTCTCAGAATATATTCAAATGAGTAAGTGCATACTCCCAACACTCTAGTAGTTACTCTTATTGCTCATATTGAGCGAGTTTCTAAAATTCTCAGGCATTAAGATCAAAAATCCTAGGTGACTCCCTCCCAATATTTTCTTAGAACTAAAAATTTGGAATTTGAGTTGAAATTCAAGAAACATGAAGTATAAATATTTGGGGTATGAGCACCTATCTAGTTTAACTAGCACATTGTCAAAGATTGGCGATACTAGACTAGGGAACATAAATCTTAACGAATTTTGGGAGAGGGTAAATAAATAAGATAGGGCTTCAATTGCTTAGATACTGATTGAAAGTGGCTTACTTGAAGCTGTTGCTTTCCCCATGGCCATGTAGTGCACAAACCTTGTCCTCAAGTGTATAAACCATTATGACCCTCAAACTAGAGAAATACGAATTGAGGACAATAATCTATTGATTACTCTAGATAGAGCCACCATTAGTGGTTGCTTTAGATTGCCTAAAAGGGAAGTTTATGCGAACTTTAACTTCACTACATCATAATGTTGTTTTAGTGAGAAGCAATGATACTATAAAAATAACATTGCTATGGAGTGGTTCGTTGTTCCTAATCTAAGGGAAAGTCCCAATTGCCCAAAAATTTACATAGGTCACATTTGGAAAATGAAATTTCAGATATCATCATATTGTTGCATAGATTGAACAACAATGTGAATTCCCACGAGTTTGAGGAATGGGTGGTTTTATTTGTACAAATCATTTGTGTTGGACAACAATACCTAATTGGGAAACTCTCATCAGTGACAAAATACATCACATAATATCAAATTTTTCTATCAATATGTTTTTCTACATGACTTCATACATCACATAATATCAAATTAAGATATATAGCTATTGCCTTAACCTATAGTTGGAAAGAAGCTATCACAAATTCAAGAGGGTGAGTGATGTATTCACCATGAGACAAGTCAAGGAATTGCAAGGATACCTAGGCCAAAGGATTTCTCCTAAATAGATTCAATTGATAAACAAGTATGGTAGTCATTTTATTCAATTCCAAAGGTTCACCTACATCAGAGTAGGGGGATATGATGGTCTTTCCCATAAGTTGCTTGAGTACGCAGAAGACAAGTCCATCCTCATTGAGATTTGCAGGAAAGTTGTAGAGGTAAACAAGAGATGTGCTAAGAGGAAGAAGATTGGCATCCAATTCCCCATTGGTCTTGGATTTTATTCATGCAAGTCTAAATCAAATGCCCTCAACATTGAGAGGGATACTATGAAATACATGTTTACTTATGACTTGAGGTTCCTGTTTGACAGTAAGAACTTTGTAAAAGAAAAATTTTTGCTTGGCTTTGGATTTCATCACATTCCTCATATATGGAAGATTATTGGGTTGAATACTCCAATGGCTATGGAGTTAGGAAAATTAATTGGATGAGGATGACTCTATGACAAATTTTTACCTTCAGATTGGGTAGGAATATTAGTGATGTTGAAGATGATGAGGAAAAGTTGGTGGACCCAATCTACACCATTCATATATAGATGTATCCCATGGTGCCTATCGATTGGAGTCTCAAAGATCCTAAGAACTTGGAGACTAGAATAGCCATAGTCCTGAAAAGGGCTCAAATATGGCTTGCAAAGAAAAAGGGTGAAGTTTCTAAGGCATGAACCAAGGGAGGACAAAGGACAAGAGGAAAAAATAACCCTAGTCAAGTAGGGACATCCTAATCAACTATAGTGCCACCTCCCATATGACACATTTTTGTACCAAGGGGAATTGGGGATGTAGAACCTCTAGAAGGTAGAAAGATCCTTAAGAAAACATGCGGTGAGGGCTCACCCAAAGATAATGGAATGGAGGGGCAAGAAAAGAAATACAAAGAGAGAAAATAAGTGATTGTTTAAATGGTGAAAGTGTGGTTTTCATAAAAATGAATCAACAAGATGATGAATCACTAATCTTCCACCATTAAACATGTGATTATGTGTGTGATAAGATGCAAATAACAATAAAAAATAAACCCTAACTATTATAGCAACTATGAGGGGAGTTTTTAGAGTTTAAAATGATGTATACCTTACTGCAAGAAGCCTATTTTTAGGGCATAAAGGACTCATTCGCCTTTAGTGAAGAATGGATCACTGTTAGGATTTCTAAAATTTAGATCTGGGTTATTTTCCTTTATGTCTTCACTCTTAGATCCCCAATTGCCAACTCTTGAAAAACTTGTAATAAATTATGTAGCTTAAATCCTTTGTTCTTGCACCATAAAGGTCAATCTTGCAACTTGACAACTTTTGTAATTTTGCTTCAAACTTCTTCTCCACTTTATCTTCAACTTGTAAATCTGATAACACACACTCAAGGGGAGAGAAACTTGTTGATTATTAGTGAATAGGGGTTTTCCTAAGTCAAATCCCTTCTAGGTAATTTAATTAAATGATGAAATATGGAAATTTAAGCATGAAACATGAAATATGCAATTGATGATCCCTTGGATATTGTCTTGGAATATAAATCTGCAAACTAACATGAAGTGGACATGAAGAATGTAGATCTTGATCTTTGAATAAGATGTGTAACAATTCTTGTAGGTAGATCTTCAATGCTACATCAACTATCTTAGCTCAACAACATGTATGAATGCATTAAACCCAAGTGACATGATGAAATGATCTTGAATTGCTACAATAAAACCTTGAGAATCTACCTTGAAATGCCTTTGAATTGCTCTTGCAAACTCTTGTGCAGTCAAATGTGCTATAATGTATGAATGCTTGAAATTCGAGGATTGCTTAGGATGAAACTATGTGAATTAACCCCTTATTTATACTAAATCTAGAGATTAACCCTGAAATTCAAATAATTCAAGCTGACACCAAATCTAGAAATGAATATTATTAAAATCTAGCTAGAATCAAATTAAAAAATGGGGTCCTTATTAAGGGAGGACCCATTCGCCACCTAGGGTGAATGTGTCCTAGCACAAGTTTCTACGACCATGCCTTTGAGGGGTGAAAGAACATCAAAAACCCATGTCAAATGTGCAAAGAAAGGGGATCCTATGGAGGGAGGACCCATTCACCACCTAGAGCGAATGGGCACTAGCACCAATTTCTAGGACCTTCATTTTTCCCAATTAAATGTTTTGTAATTTGATTGTTGGGTGTTGGGATGGATCCTCAGAAGGTCTCACAAATAAGGCTTAAATTTGAATTTTAAGGGGCTAATTAAATCTAATTAACCACAATTAATTAATGAGACCCTAGATAAATGTGAAAATGTGTTACAACACTTTACAAAACCATAAATAGGGTATTGAAAGGGATGAAAATATGGTGGGGGGCTCCCTTTCACTTTTAGGGTTTAAGACCTAAAAGGAGAGAAGATATTTTCAACCATCAAAGCAAAGGGATGGTTCTATGGATTTAATGAGATATAATGAGGGGTTCACCATCAAGTGTAAAATTGGAAAAGATAATGCAATGGAAAACACAATGTGATATGCAAACAAATGTTAAATGACCTAAAAGGATGAACAAAATGTAGTAAAAAGCTCTAAAAATAGAAGTGTGCACCTAGAAGACTAAAGAGGGTAGAATGGAGGTCTGGATCACTAAAAAATATGCTATTGAAGTTGACTAGGAATCATATGCCAAGCTGGGCAAATCAATCCAATTCTTGGCAAACTACTCCAGAACAGGTTTCAGCCAAAAGGGTGTCCAAATCCACAAAAATCCTGATCAGGCCTATACAGTGGGACTCATTTACCAATAGTGGTGAATTAGTCCACTCCTACTTTTCTAGAAATTCAGGATTGGATTTTGCGGCTCTTGGTCTGATCTGTTCTTCCTGACTGGTTTGCAGATCTAAAACTACAAAATTCCACCTATAGGTCTTCTCCAAGCTTCTCCTAGGTTTGATGACAACTTTGAAAACTTTTCTCCACCTTGAATTCTTGGAAAATTTGAAACCTAGCCCTTCATATTACACACAAGAAGAGGGAAAAATGTTGTGGGCGTTAGTGAATGGGGTTTTCTTTGGTCAAACCCCTTGTCGGTAATTAAACCTTGAAATTGAATGAAATATGAAAAGAGAATGATGAATGAACAAATAGTGATGTTGCAACTCACCAAACCCTAGCAATAAGGTGTTGTAAACATGTAAATGGTGGCTCTAATAGATGTAGACTTGGAATCTTGCTTGATGTTGATAGATCTTGAATGAAGCACTTGCCTGAAACACAAACCCCACATCACAATTGTTAGTTCTAAAACAACATGATGCAAGCAATCTTTGACATGATAATGGAACTTGAAGAATTCTCTTGAATGATTGATAATATTCCCTTGAAATTCCTTGAATTCTCTTGTGAATGCTCAAATTCTCTTGTGAACTCTTGAATGCTAGGTCAGAATATGAGTGAAAGAACATTGTATTTTTACTTAATTATGCAAGAATTGCCAAAATTACAACACTACAAGCCAACATCAGATCTAGGAGAATAAAACCCCACTAGAAATTTGATTTAAATTTGAATTTTGGTCACATGGGACTTATTTTCCCAAGGTGGTGAATGAGTCCCATCATACATAATGTATGGGACCAAAAATCAACAGTGTAGAAATGTGTGAAACCTGCATCGGGGCCAAAAAGACCTAGGTGGGACTCATTCACCCAAGGTGGAAAATGAGTCCCATACACTAAATTTGGTCCACTCAAGCTAGGAACGCCTAAATTTTGATTGGCTATTGATTGGTGTCGAGATTATCCTCTAAAAGATGCAATAAATGAGGCTTGTGTATACAAAATAAGGCCAATTAAAGCATAATAAATACCAATTATTAATGAAAAGCCTAGAGGAATTTGAAAGTGTGTTACAACACTTTACAACACTATACATAAGGTAAGGTTAAGGTTTATTATGATTAAAATTATGTTTATTATGCTTAGTTAATTGATAAAACCTTAAAAAAGTGTGAAAGTGTGTCACAACACTTCACACCACTTTTGCAAGGCACAATTAAATTCCATTAGTTCATAAGGGCCCAAGACCTAATGTGAATGTGTTATCCACATTACAACACTAAATCAAGACAACATTAAGCCAAAATCTACAAGGAGGACCCAAACGAGTGCAAAAAATCCGAAGGACCCTTTTTTCAACACCACAGGTAAAAATTAAGTACATTTTATTAGAAGGGGTCCAAGATCAATGTGAATATGTAAAACACATTACAACATTAGACCTAGGAAAAATTAGGTTAATTCAATGAAAATTATTCCCAAACTAAGTAAGGAAAAGGGATACTTTTTTCTGTTACTACATTTTTCCCCCGTTTTAGTGAGAGGATGACCCCATGCCAAAATCACACTATAGTAGACATTCAAGATGCTTAAGTATGCAGAAATAACAAAGATACATAATCATACCTTATCAAAGGTGAAGCAAAAAAAAGAAAAACAAAAGGATCAAGCACAACTATTTCAACAGAATGTGGAACGAGGTTGTTTATTCATAACATACATTGCTCACTTTGGGGTAGTGGAACCTCAATCATTCCACTAGGTGAGTTGTCCCAAATATGTATGCTCACTCTAGGGTAGTGGAACCTTAGTCCATTCACTAGGTGAGTTGTCCCAAATATGTGTATGCTCACTCTAGGGTAGTGGAACCTTAGTTTGTTCACTAGGTGAGTTATTACAATGAGGTGGAAAATGAGAGAATAATATTAGCCTCTCATACCATACCGAAGTTATCCTCCTAAAAAACTTTGATAAGGCATTGACAACTTTGATAAGGCACCATAATGTAATGCTTTTTGTAAATGTTTTTGAATTCCATGTATGTAAATTTTTTTTAAAGGAGATTTTTATTTGTTCATGTAAGGTCTTCTTCTTAGGGAACATTGTGCCTAATGTCTCCAAGAGAGGACAAGTCAAGAATATCATATTGCCAATTATAATGGGATGCCTCGCTCACATCACACCATGAAGGGAGGTCATATGCTTAGAAATATTGCACTCTTGGAGGACATCAAACCCAATGAAACCACCAAGAAAAGGACATTACTCAAGAAAAAGAAAATTGTGCCATGAAATATGCCAAAATATGTCATCGATGTATGCCCCCACTTTAAAGAAGTTCCTGCACCATTGTTGTGAGAAATTGCTTTAAAGTAGCCAATGTTTTTTCCTAAGACATGAGAAGTTTCCTCATAAAACCCTATGCTAAGTTATATGTCTCCAAAATAAGTTGTGTCATGAAATAGGAAAGGAGGGTTTCCCCTGGAAATATATAAGGGGTCTATGGATTCGAGGTCAATATGTCTTTGCTACAATGTTGTCATAGAGCATGGAACTATCATCATTCCCCAAATTCTCATAGAACTTGAAGAATGATAGAAAGAGAGCGAAAACAAAGAAAAATCCTTTTGGGTCAACATGGAAGAGACCTAAATGTATTGACGCCTTGCGTCATCCCCAAAAGGAAAACACGAGAAAAATGAAAAAGATAAAAAAAAAAAAATTGGGTCAACATGGAAGAGACCTAAATGTATTGATGCCTTGCATCATCCCCAAAAGGAAAACAAAAGACAAATGAAAAATATAAAAGAAAAATCTTTTGGGTCAACATGGAAGAGAGCTAAATGTCTCAATGCCTTGCATCATCCCCAAAAGGAAAACACAAGAAAAATGAAAAAGATAAAAGAAAAAGCTTTTGGGTCAACATGGAAGAGACCTAAATGTCTCAAAGCCTTGTGTCATCCGCAAAATGAAAACACAAGACAAATGAAAAAGATAAAAGAAAAATATTTTGGGTCAACATGGAAGAGACCTAAATGTATCGATTCCTTGTATCATCCCCAAAAGAAAAACACAAGACAAATGAAATGATTATGACATATAGAAGAATGAAAGGTACATATAGAGGAATGCAAAAAAAGAGAGAGATACATCAAATGAAACATCACAAGGGATCACATTATGCACATGGAATGACATAAAGAAACATGAAAAAGAAAAAGAATAGTAAGGCACATGCGAGTCAACCTAAAACAAGGCGTTCGCATCCTAATCTTGTTTTGTATAAATGGAAGGTAGAAAACTAGCCAAAGGTACAATAGCAAGTGTCAAACTAGGGGAAGGCTATCAAGTTCTTGCCCCCACTTAGTGCAAGGCAAGAATGAGTTGATATAGGTGATGAGAATGAGCTCCTTGCATCAAAGAAAATGATTTGAAATGAATGTTTAACATGTAATAGTGAGATTTTTTGAGGTCCTACAACTATTACATGGAAAGGAGAGAAATGCATACTTTAAGGGACTATTTATACTATATATTTTTTTTAAAATATTCATTGTAAAGCATGACAATCATTTGTACTATGTCCAGGAGTTCTATGGTATCAACAATGTGGAACATTTTCATCTTTAGGATATAATTGTGGTGTTTCTCGCATGGGTGGTAATGTTATAAGCCCACAATGTAGAAGTATCTATAAATTCCTTTCAATTGTAGTTGGTAGATAAGGAAATTGTAACTTCTTTAATTTGTAAGGCCTTCTGCACTTGCTAGATTCACTAATTTCCCTAGGTGGATATAGGGTAGGAGGACCCAAGATGATATTGTATTCTTTATCATTGTCATTAGGAGGCATTGGTTTCTCTTTAGGAAGAAGGATACTTATGTTGGGAGGAGGATCTAGGACAATCCTATCATTGTGACAAGGCCTCAGTTGTTCTTTAGGAATATCACTTATGTCGGGGTGAGGATCTTGATATCCTAACCCTTTGGTATCTTTATTTTGTATTTTCTCTAAGAGTTGATGGATTTCATGTTCATTTGTTGTATCACATCCTTGTTTACTTAAGATCGTGAATCCTTTGCCATATGTTTCTTCAAGGTTAATTGATGTGTTGGTTACTTTATTGACATAGGATGGTTGAATGTTTGCTTGGCTAGAAGAACTAGGCTCAACTTGTATCTTAGTTTCAAGTTGTAAAAGGCCAAACTCCTCAAGTGATGGGATGGTAGGGGGTGTTGGTTGTTTTAATGAAGGGTAAAGGATGCATTAGTTTCAAGGTTGTTAAGAAAATCATTAATGAATTCATTCATGCCAGAATCATCTTCTCCAATGATGTAAAAATCATGAGGAGGACATTAATTAGGAGTTGTGTGAGCATGAGTAGGTTCAAGTGCATTAGGGTCATTTCCAAAGACACAACTTGAAACATCCACCAAAGAGAACAATGATTTCCACACATTGCTTAAAAAATTATCCATTTTTTTATTTTCAGATGTAAACATGGTAATTTACTAATTATATAATGCAATAGACTAAAAATGAAATGTTGTAAATGCAAAATTTGAATTTTAACAATGCACCGAAATGAAGCAATTTAAGCTATATGCAATGAATTTGATGAAACAACAAATCAAAAAACTAAAACACAAAAGTAATAGCAGAAAATAGAAGCCTAAAATTGATATTTTAATTTCTAGAAAATGTAGATCAATAGCTAATAGGGACTCATTCACCAGTAAGGGTGAATGGGTCCTAGTTAGGTATTTTTTAGATGTTTTTACTGATTTTAGAGTGATTTTTAATGCCTTTTCAGATTCCAAAAGATTCAAGTTTTACCTGATCAGGGACTCATTCACCAATAAAGGTGAATGGGTCCTTGATTAGGTTTTTGAAACTTATTTTGAATGATTTGCAAGCTTTTAGTAATGCCTTTTAGCTCTAGGTCTGAGGCAGTAAGTTTTAGTTTCAGATTTTCTAGAAATGCAATGTGAAAATGCAATGAAATAATGTATGCAAGGACCTAGGTTGAAATCCAATTTTGTTTTGATTTTCAAATGCAATTTGATGAGATCTAAATGATATGCACAATGATTGATGTGTTTTTGTATTTTTCAGATTTAGAGAGATGCAAAACTAATGCAATTCTAAAGCCTAGATGAGATATAAGATTTCAATGCAAAACAAGAAACCCTAAGTAAGATATAATTCAATGAAAATGAGATGTAAATGAATGCAATATCTAACCTAGGATGTAATGAAATACTTCAAAATCAGAAAATTGCAATATTCAATGAGTTGGGCTCACCAAAATGTTTAAATGGGTGAAATGTAGGGTTTGCATCAAAATGAATCAACAAGATGATGAACCACTAATCTTCCACCATTAAACATGTTATTATGCGTGTGATAAGATGCAAATAACAATTTCATATAATAACCCTAATTGTTATAGCAACAGCGAGGGGAGATTTTAGAGCTTAAAATTATGTGTACCTTGCTACAAGAAGCTTATTTTTAGGGCACAAAGGACTCATTCTCCTTTAGTGGTGAATGGGTCCTTGTTAGGATTTCTGAAACTGAGATCTAGGTTATTTTCCTTGATTTCTGCACCCTCAGATCCTCAGTTGATAGCTCTTGAAAACTTGTAATAAATTTTGTAGCTTCAATCCTTTGTTCTTGCACTATAAAGGTCAATTTTGTAACTTGACAACTTTTGTAATTTTTCTTTAAACTTCTTCTCCACTTGATCTTCAACTTGTAAATCTCCAAACACACACTCAAGAGGAGAAGAACTTATTGATTGTTAGTGAATAGGGGTTTGCTTAATTCAAACCCCTTGTAGGTAATTAAATTAAATAATGAAATAAGGAAATTGAAGCATGCAACATGAAATATGCAATTGAGGATACGTTGGATGTCGTCTTGCAATATAAATCTGCAAACTAACATGAAGTGGCAATGAAGAATGTAGATCTTGCTCCTTGAATAAGATGTGTAATAATTCTTCCAAGTAGATCTTCAATGCTACATCAACTATCTTAGCTCAACAACATGTATGAATGCATTAAACCCTAGCATGATGAAATGATCTTGAATTGCTACAATAAAACCTTGATAATCTACCTTGAAATTCCTTTGAATTTCTCTTGTAAACTCTTGTAGACTCAAATGTTCTATAATGTATGAATTCTTTAAAGTCTAGGATTGCTTAGGATGAAACTATGTGAATTAACCCCTTATTTATACTAAATCTAGAGATTAACTGTGAAATTCAAATAATTCAAGCCAACAATATATATAGAAATGAATATTATTAAAATCCCACTATAATCGAATTCAAAAATGGGGTCCTTATTAAGGGATGACCCATTTTCCACCTAGGGTGAATGGGTCCTAGTACAAGTTTCTAGGACCATGCCTTTGAGGGGTGAGAGAACATTAAAAACCCATGTCAAATGTGCAAAGAAAGGGGGATCCTATAGAGGGAGGACCTATTCACCACCTATGGAAAATGGGTCCTAGATCCAATTTATAAGACCTTTATTTTTCCCAATTAAATGTTCTACAATTTAAATGTTGGGTGTTGAGATGGATCCTTGGAAGGTGTCACAAATAAGGCTTAAATTTGAATTAAAGGGCCTAATTAACTCTAATTAACTATTATTAATTAATGAGACCCTAGATAAATGTGAAATTGTGTTACAACACTTTACAATGCCATAAATAGGGTACAAATTAAGTACATTTTATTAAAAGGGGCCCAAGATCAGTGTGAATGTGGACAACACATTACAACATTAGACCTAGGAAAAATTAGGTTGATTCAATGAAAATTATTCCCAAAGTAAGGAAAAGGGATACCTTTTTTGTTACTATGGGGAGTTAATAAAAAAGAAAAAGAAATTGAAATGATTGAAGTCAACCCCTTTGAAGAGAAACCAAGCCCCTCTAGGGATGTGATTGAAAAAATTGCAAAGAAGGGTAATTTCTTTCCTCCTTTCCCTTCTCGTTGAAAACTGTAACAAAGAATCCTCCCTTAAGGAGAGCGCTCCATTTTTCATCACTAGACTATTTATCTCGAGCCATTGTAACTACCTCCTCACCTTCATGGTTGGAGAGTGCATTATCTAAGAAGAGGAAAACAATACTAGTCAGTCTACCAAATCATAACATCATAGGACAATTGTTGCAAAGATCTCCTAAGTCCAAGAAAATGAAGACTGTATCAAGGTTAATGGAGGATAAAGATTCTTGACACCCATTTATAGAAATTTCACACCCCTCTTCACAAAAGGAACATAGTCAAGCTACTGTAACTGAATTTAATAGGACAAAAGTGGATTTAGGGCCTCCAAGTAGAGATGGTGATATTCACAATTTTTTAGGTGACTACCACAAGGTTACTTGAGAGGATTGAAAAAGATAAACAAGAAAAAGATGAATTGAAGAAGGTAGTATAATTACTCATAAATTTCCTAAAGTCATTGGTATATCCTTCTCCCCAACCTATTAGTAAGTCAAGTTCTTCCTTTGATCCCAACTCTATAGTCAAGAAGGAAATAGTCAATAAAGTATGAAGAGATAGCCATTACATGGTAAGATTACTAAAGAATGGGAAAAATATTTAAAATAAAAGGCCCTCATTTGATTGAAAAGTTGAATAAATTCCATGATGAGTTGACTTTGGTTAAGAATTCTATCAAACCGAGATATAAAATTGTAAGCAAGAAGAGGCCCTCTAGCTACAAGTTGACCAAGACCTCAAATAAATTTTAGACATGGGTTTAGAAAAAGATAGAAAAGAGAAAATCATCCCATCCATAGATGACCCAAGATGTATCATGTGGAGGAAGAGAATCAAATGGAAAAACACCTTCTTGAAAAAAACATTCAAGAACAGAACAACTTGCTAAAAGAATGCAATTGTATAAATGTTGATCTCATCAAAGAATTCTCATATTTCAGTTTTCAAATAAAAAAGAAAGACAATGATGGTGTGGCCATGCTTGATGAATTAAAATAAGGATTCTAGGATTTTTTTGAGACATTGTTGGGGAGTAAAACCTTCAAGGAAAATTTAAAAAAGTTGGCTAGTATTGATTCAATGTTATCTTGGTATGAAAATTTTCTAGCCAATCTCACTACCAAAATTGATGCCCTTCGTAGCACTAAAACTCTTTGGAAGCTCAAGAGTAGGAATGTCACAATTCCTTAGCATACTAAGATTCTAGCTATCACTCAAAGATTAAAAAGCATGTGTGGCAACCAATCAACGAGATCTAGTGGATGGAGAAAATGTGGGCCTATAGAATCAACCACCTCAAGACAATAGCCAAATTTTCATTTGGTTTTTAATGAACTTATAAGGTTTAAATTATATTTTAATTTTAGCGATTATTTTAAAGAATTTCTTTCAAGACTATTTGAAAGTTACAATTTTGAAGGCTTTAAATATGTAATTAAAGGATGATAGAAGGGTCCAAAATTTTGATCCCCATTACAATGTAGTGTAAGAGTGAGACTTGATCAAAAGAAGGAAGAATAAAAAAAATTGAGTTCCTAAAAGAATCCATTTTTCTCTATGTTTGTGTATAGTTGAATGTGATGCTTTGGTATTTATTTTAGATTATGTGAGCTTGAATAAATATATGAATCACTTTTCTTTGTAAAAGTGGTATTCATTTGTGTGGCATTCATTTTCTTTCAAGGTTGTGCTGAAATTTAAATATGAAGTTACCTATTTATCACTTGTGTTTCAATATTTTTGTTGAAGTGTTGGTGATATTCATTTCTTTGAAAATCTTCCAGTTTCATAATCTTTGTGTTGTGAAAAATAGTTCAAGCTCCTTTTGTATTTTGGCTTATGATTGTATTTATGTCATGGATATGCATAAGTGTTAATGTTTTTCCTACTTTTTTGTTAAAAGTATACCCCATCCTTCAAAATTTTGAAAATAGCAAATTTTATCATAAGAGGGAGTTGTACCTCTTTAAAAAAATTTAGAGGGAGGTTAATCAACAACTTACCCAACTACTCATTACTTTCTTGTCTTCATTTTTTGGCAATAACAGATTCATAGAAATTGTTTATTTGAGAAGATAAATTTGTTAACCAATAGATTTTTGGTGACTTTATTGGGGACTCCACCAAAACTACTTAATAATTTCCCTATGAATTTTATGTATTAGTATTTTTTATGAATAGTCATAGTTTTTCCACATAACAATGATAGTTATGTACCTCAGCCAAACTCAAATTGGATACAAGAGGAACAAGAAGATATAATATCACAATTGAATACATTAGCATAGAGATATAGAAGAAGCGATGAAGAATATCATAGAATTAATCAACTACTAGAAGGGGAAGAAAACTTGGGAGAAGAGATCAAAAGACTTAGAATTGGCTATCATTTAGTGATCACTAAAAGAATTTTTTCCATCCCTAAGGATCATATTAGGAGAAATTAAGATCAATTTTAGAGATAATTAATCCTTTCCTACATGTTTATTGATATTCATACTAGATTCTAGAAGATAGAAAAGAGGTGAACATAGTAGAGGTGTGATTGAACCTATCTTTGAAGATAATTTTCAAAGTGGAAATTTTTCACATTCTTTACCTTTAGCAAGAAGGTATAAGAGTAGACCTCCACCATCAAAGTATGCTACTCATTCTCCTATTTTTCAAACTTTAGTCCTACACAACTACTATTCCTATAACTATTAATTTTCCTATTTTCATGGCACAACAAGTACATGTACCTTGGGGGGCATCCATTGGACCTTTGTCTCTCAAGGTTTAGTTACATCATTTTCCCAAAGGTTCTAGGAAGAATCTTTTGAAAATATGAGGTGATGAATATTTAAATTCTTTCCTTATTGCATGTGGAGTTCTAGGGGTACAACATGAATATTTTGTTGTATGTTTATTTGTGAAGTCCTTAATAGATGCTATTGTAGAATTGTTTTACTATTTTTCTAATTAGTTAGTTGACTCATGGGATGCCATGAAAACCAAATTTGAAAATATATTCAAGAGTGTTGAAGATGAGCATTCTCTCTTGGCCCAATCAAATTAATTAAAGAAGAAAATTTATGAGCCAATAAGAGAATTTATGGCCAAATTCAACAAGCTAGTTAATTAAATTGTTGTCACTAAGAAACCTATTGTGGAGAATCAAAATTTCTTCTTGATTAATCCAATACTTCTAGATTTTAGTTTTAATTTGAGAATGGAAAGAGTTGTAGACTTGGCTACAACGCAAACTCTAGAAGTTAAATGTGAAGATGATTTCATTACAGTGGGTAAATGAAAAAGAGAACTGTAAACTAATAGTCTTCAATCTTCAACATCCCCTAACCTCATGATACAAAGATTGGAAAACAATATTATTTCCCTAAAGAGGAAAATTTCTAAAAATCTTCAACCTTCTAGCAACCATATTGGGATATATCAAGAAAGCATTATAATCAATAGCTTGGAGGTAGTAATAGATAGGTGTAGTTACCTCCTACACAACAGATACTAGCTATAGAGGCACCACTTGACATATGGAGAGAAAATATGTGCACCTTTCAACTAAAAATTGATCATGATGGAGCCACCTGTCTAGAGATGAACAAATACATGAAAATGGTTGCAATAAGAGAAGTAATAGAAGAAGTTTGTAGTGAGGAGAGTGTAAGTAAAAATTATGGTAAATTTGTAGTTAATTTCCTTGAGTATGAGTCTAATTTATAAATAGGATATATTTACACTACACTAGATGATCCTTCTTGTGTGTTGCTCACTCTAGGAAAAAAAATACAAATAAAAAAGGTACACCAAATAACATCATCTGCATTATGCTTGCCATCAAAACTGATTGAACCTTTTCTACATATCTTAGTAGTATATCATCACCAAACTTAACAAGACCTTCAAATTTTTCAAGTTCAACAAACTTAATTTTATCACATGTCATGTGACTTGAGCATCCACTATCAATAATCTAGTAGGTCTTGTCTTCTCTAGCATGAAAATAAATCACCATAGTTCCATTGTGACCTTCTTCTGGAGCAGCTTCCCTCATACATCTCTTAGAGTTAGTAGAATTAGTTCCAACATTTAGAGCCATGAACAAGCATTCATTATCCTCATCTTTAGGGTAATCAAATTCATCATCAAATATTTTGGCATCTTATTTAACATAATAACTTACCTTAGTTGATTTACCTTTGTTCTCCTTATATTTATATTTTGAAGCTTTGATAGGACATCTTGAAGAATAATGAACAATCTTTCCACAATTTAGAAACTTGAAAGGTAACTTACCTCTATATTTTCTAGTGCTCTTTTTCAATTTCCTCACAAAGTTTTCTTCTAGCTTATCAAACTCATCTAGATCGAATTCCTTATTCTTCTCTATTTTTCCAACTTTAAAAGAAGTCTCTTTTCTTAAATCACTTGGACCAATATCTCTCAATTCAAAATCATTTAAAGCACCAAACAACTAATCTCTAGAATAATGAACTAAATTTTGAGCTTCTTCAATAGAAAAAACCTTATGACTTCAAGCTTTAAGAAGAGTTCTTAATACCTTCTTTACCACCTCATCTTCATCAAGTTTTCCTTTAAGGCCTCTAATTAAATTGAAAATTTCATCCACTCCATGCATGTATACTATAATATCTTCATATTTTTTCATCCTTAGGATTTCAAACTTAGTCTTCAAATTTTGCATCTTTGCTTACTTGACTTTATTATCTCCATAGATACTTTCTACCTTTTTCTAGATCTCACCAGCAGTTTTAAGACTCATAACTTTCAAAAGTTTGAATTAGAAATACCACTCAAAAGAGCATACCTTGCTTTTCCATTGTTATCATATGCCTTGATCTCATCATCAATACTTAGACTATTTTTAGGCATTGTATATCCAGTTTCAACCAACTTCAAAACTCTAAATCCAAAAGAAATAAGAAAACCTTCCATCCTTGTCTTCTAGAATACATAATTAGATCCATCAAATAGAGGAGCCTCCTTCTTGCGTTCCATCCTAGAACCAACTCAAGTAGTTAATCTTTCTTCCAAGGAACCTTGCTTTGATACCAATTATTAAATGCAAAAGATAACAGAGAGGGGGTGAATCCATTGTACATTAAAAACATAAAAACCTCACTAACATTTAAATCCACATTTAACCTTAATCTTTCATAATGATTTATCATGAGAGTAAATAATAGAAAATAAAAGAACAACAAAACCTTGTACAAAAGAACACTAGATTTACGTGGAAAACCTAAGAAGGGAAAAACCATAGTGAGGATTAGCTCATAATATAAAGTAATTGAAACATCGAATACAAGATCACTATTGAAGCACTCAATTCCCAAAAGAAAGAAGGGATCATTTCCAGTGGATCACTACCAAAATAGAAAGAAGAAGAAAGAAGATTGTTACAATGAGAAATCCACCTCAAAAAAAAAAAAAGTTACACCATTGCTTCACCAAAACATTCTCACTCTCTTTGTAGAATGTAGACACCTTTTGCTCACTACTTTTAGTAGTCTTCATCATTGAAGTTCACACTACACTTCTCACGTTCACACTCTACATCATAATTCACATCAGACACACTTCATACTCACATCCTCCATCAACTCAACAAACATATATACCATCTTCAACCTTGAAAAAAATCTACAAGGTCAACAATGCACCTCAAATGTGCAAATTAAAATTTGGTTGGCACCAAAAAATTCTTGTTGTGGAGAGGAATGAAGGTGGACGACATCATACCTTACCTCAAACCTAATCTAGATATACACACAACACCATGCTTCCACGAACACTAAAGCATATCTGTAATTAGTGTAAACACCCAAGGTCAATTGAACTTATGTTAACAACATTAAAAAATTAAGTACACACTTCCTCAAATCCAAAGATGACTCACAGAGCACACACAACACTTAAAAATAATCTAGAATATTCCATCAACACCTTGAAATCCAACAAATTCCTTCACAACAACTCTCACTTGAAGAGCACATTCATCCTATGCACCTAATTAACCTTCTATATACTTTAACCCATGAATCCAACCTTGCAAAGAGCCAAAATTCAAAAAAATCATACTAGAGATAGATATGAGAACTATAATCACATTCTCAGATTTTCAATACTAGAAACCATACTACAAAGAAATGTGGATCAAAATTATTTCTCACAAACAACATTTCTTTCACAATACACACATTGGTGAACACAAATTTCTCTGCACAATGATCCAAAATCTAAAACTCTAGATATAATACCTAGGTCAGTGCAAGATCATGGGGGTCCAAACTAGGCCCTTAAGTGGCAATGAAATTCAGAAAAGGAGAGTTAGGCAACTTGACATAAAAATTCAAATAATTTATAAACATATTTTGAAAAATATGAAAGAACAAAATTTGTAGCAAATTGAATCTAGTTTCTAAGATACTATTCTTTTTTCTGAAAAAAGTAAATCTATTTGCTGAAAATTTAAAATTTCAATGTAGTAGTACTAAATTTTCAAGAAAAAAGAAGTAGGTGTATGTCTGACCAATCTAAGTATAAGAAAAAAAAAAAAATTATTTGAAACTTCAATATAAGTAGAGGCCACATGCCTAGATGTGCCACATTTTTTTGTAATTTTTTTGCAAGTAAATAATTAGTTATGATTTTTTTATTAATTTTTTTTTAAAATATTAAAACTTGTTTTCTTGACCACCATAACTTGGTTAAAATTTTATGAAATTCAATTTTTCTTTTTTGAATCCTATTGTATGGGAAGCGTAGAATGTGTTGCATCTTTTGGATTCAAAAAATGTAAAATCATTTAAAAATTATAGTTGTTTTTCAATCAGCTTGTTAATCAAGACTTTAGTCAGAATGTATATATAAAATCAATAATAATTATCTATTTAGTTCCAAATAAGGCATATCTTATATTTTTAGAATGCTGACAATTTTCTTAATAAACCTTTTTCGTTTCATCAAACTTAGATAAAGAAAAAGTTGTCAGCCACTTTTTTATCATATCGCCACTTTTTGGACCCCCATGATCCTGCACTCACCCACCTCTAAACACCTTTGATCAACACATTCAAACTACATAAGCAGGACTTCAATATAGAAGAAATGTAGAGTAAAACATTGAACACTACTCTGCTACAATAAAAACTTTTTTACCACACTATTTCCTCTTTTATTCAAATTTTCTCAAAAGCCCTTGGAAACCAAGCACCACAAACACATTCTCATCATCTTCAACACTCCCTCATCACAACCAAACCAACTACACTACAACAAATCAACCACAAACATGCTTATCAATGCAACACTAGAGGTTGACATTAGTGAGATTACTAATAACAAAATAATGCAACAAATCAAAGCACCTCCATAGATTGACATAAATTGAACAATAATGATTTGTTGACATCAATGAAAATACAAAATACATAGAATTCCAACATAACAATGGTGAATTTTTCCAAGAAGGGTGTACCTATTTTTTCATTGTTCAAATCTCAAGATGATGCAGAACAAACACACTAAAGATTTTGCTACTATGTCAGACCAAACAAATGATATAACTAGCTAAATTGAACCAAAAATTTATGAAGGAAATTAACTTAAAATATGACCCATCATCCATCACATCCACCATTACTTCTTGTTCATGTGATGACAGGTTTATTCATCTAGTTGTTTATCAATTTTGAACGTGGGTTGTCCATTTGGAAGGGAAGTACAAATCTCAATGATGAGTGAATCCTTTATTTTCTTGAAAAGGACACAATCATCTTCTCTCTCCAATAGGATTCTCCCATGTGAGAATATCATCACATGGTGTCCTTCCATAGTTCCACAACCAAGAAAAGGACATGTTGTTATGGGCCCATGGACTTGCGAAATCCTCTAATCTTTTTCCATGTGCCACCATTCTCTGGAGCCTATACACAACACTATATGGAATTTATCTCATGCCCCAAAATTATCCTCTACTTGTGAAACTTGTACACCTTCTACAATTCTACAAGCCATTTTCTCTTCATTGTAAATCCTAATGGGGAAGCACCAAAAGAGCTAGGGAACACTTTTATATGAGCAACTTAGATGACCATAATACCACGTGTGCAAAATTCAATTTTCAATGTGAGCACCTAAGGAAAAAGGATGGGTAAGGAATTATAAAATAAAATTCCATAGTCTGTCATAGACCTATGAGGTAATAGGGTGTGTGGGGCCAGTAAACATATGGGCCCGTGAAATAACAACACAACTTAAGCAAAAGGAAACTTGGATAACTAGTCAATAGAAGAATATAACAAGAACACAAGGGTTTAAAGCTTAGGTTCAAATTTAGAGTCAAGATGGCTCTCAATCTAATATTGGAAAATGAAAGTGATTTAGCAGTTTTTAGGTATTTATACTAAATTTCATGAATTGTACTCCAAATCGTAGTTGATGATATTTTATATTGTATTTCATGAAATTTCAAATTATGAATCAAATTGAATAAATTAACATATTACTAATAATTTTATATTTTAATTGTGTCATATTGATAAATTTTAAATGTACTCATTGATTCATCACTCAACTTAATGCTTAATAACATATTAACAACATTAGCATATACAACAATGAACATCAACAATCATTTAATGTGTATCTAGTATTAAAAATCAGAGTTTTTCTTCAATTGAGAAAATAAATAATATAGATAATTGAACATATTACTAAATTTGAGTCTTTTATTTATTGTCAAATAAAGGAATACATAGAGGCAAAGAAAAATATTTCTCAAAGACAACTCTACATAGAGTTGAGTTGGAAACTCATATTATCAAATCATTATATCAACTTTTGTAGCAAGCTCCACTATTCACCTGATGGAAGTACCATTTTTTCTAACTAATAGTGTCTAACTTGAAAATTTGTTAACAATTCATGATTGAAATTGGAACTTGAATTTAATGTGTGAGTCAAAGTTGCATTCAAGGTTATCAATGGTTTGATGGAATCCAAATAGTTCACCTACTTTGGGCTCTAACAAAACTAGTTGAAACCAATCTTCCTTATGTCCTTTGTCTTCTTTTTGAAATCATCTTTCCAATGAATCATTAGTTGTGTCAAAATAATTTGGAAAACCAATATTTGTCATATTCTTTACCTTTTTATATAACTTCATCTTTTTGTAGCTTGATCCAAAAATTCATTTATTTCATGTATTCTCAAACACTTTTGAATGATAGATGACAACATCATTGAGGCATCAATCTAATTAGTAATCCCTTTTGATTTCAATCCATTGTCACTAGCTTTGTAGACTATTTTTTGAATTTGATTTAAAGTTTTCTCTATTAAAATCTATTTTTTGTTGTCCCCTACATATTTCTCGAGCTTCCTATTATGTACTATTATATCATTAATCAATTGAAAAAATTCACACAAATGATTAATCCTCTACATTATTTTATCCCAAATATTTTATTCCATATGCCTCATTGTTTTACTACAAAATACAATTAACTTATCTTGACAAGAGTTTATTTTATTTTTTGATTCCCTCAGCTTTGTTACCAATCTTTCACTTTTTTTCTCTTCTTCCAATTTTTATTCTCACTGTTGTTTTTCTTTCACCATTTTTTTTTATTTTTTTTTCTGAAGTGGATTTTTCGTTATCATATTTTTTTTTCTCTCATCTAACATTTGGTTCAATTCATTCAATTCCACCTCTATTGGTTTATCCTATTTTCTTGTAGATGTAGAGGTAGATTTTTTAATTTTTTTTTCTAATTCATTGCTCTTGTTATTTGTTGCTTTCCTCTTTGCTTTCTCTTTTGCTAGGTCTACTTGTAACTTTTCTATTTGAATCTATAACCCTTTTTTCTCTCTTTATTTAGAAATGATTTGTACACCAATTCATTCTCTTCTTTGATAAATTAATTTTGTCAAAAAAATTGTATCCAAAAAAAATAATTGGAAACAACTCACCTGAAATTCTAAGTGATCCATTTGATTCTTTGGTTTATTTTGAACTATGGGAACAAAAAATATGTACTCCATGATTTCTTTATTTGATTCAAATATGGTTAATACCCTAGTTGTTACATGACCTGAACTTACAGTAGAAGAAATCTCTATCAGTTGCATCCTTGCTTTTTTATACATTTTTTATTTCTTTTTAAACTCATCATTATAATAAAAACCTGGGGACATACAAATAATGGCATGCTTGAATGAAAAAGGAGTACTTGCAATGATGGGAACATCTCCAATAATCTAATACCAAGCCCAAGGATTATCCATTGTTTTTGTAGCCTCACTAACTGGAGGAGTGAGTGGAAATAACTCCTAGGTATGTGCAGGATCATGATGGGTATGCATAGGGTATGTGGCTGATGACTTTTTTTTACCCAAAATTGATGAAACGAAAAGGGATTTAAAAGGAGATTCTCAACTTTTGACCAAAATAGATTATTCCTTACTTTGAATTTAATAAATTATAATTATTCATTTTCTATTTGAATTGTGACTAAAGTCCTGATTGATAAGCTGATTGAAAAACATTTATAGCTTTCAAACGGTATCACATTTTTTTTAATCTGAAACATGTGCCACATTCTATGCTTTGCATATTATGGGATTAAAAAAAAAATGAATTTCATGAAGTTTTGAACAAGATAAGGTGGTCAGACATATGATTTTTTATATTTTTTAAAAGTTGTAATTAAAAAAATTATAATTAATTATTTAATTGGAAAAAAATTACAAAAAAATATGCATTACATCGAGACATGAGTCCTCTACTTATATCTAAAATATTATAAAAAATATTATCATTTTATTGTGGTTAGGGTGGTCAGACAAACACCTACTTCTTATTTTTTCCCTAAAATTTAAGTACTACTGCATTGAAATTTCAAATTTTCACCAAATAGATTTTTTTTAAATAAACCTAGTAGTTTAGAAAATACATTCAATTTTCTACAAATTCTATTCTTACATGTTTTGAAATAATATAGATAACTTATTCAAATTTTTACATCAATTTTCCTAACTATGATTTTTATGAATTTTTTGGCACTTGGGCTTGTTTTTTCCATGATGATCCTACACATACCCTCCTTTGGGATGGAATTGGAAATTAAGGTAGTAGTGCTTGTACTGGCAGTTGGACTTGGAGCTATCATAATCCTTGGCCTCTTCAATATGACTTGATCACTAGGTGTATGTGTAGTATCTTGTATTGTTGTCCTCTTGTGTGTAATTTGTTATTGTAGCACATGTTGACCACTTTTAGTACTACTATTCATACCATCACCACTAGTGGTAGTGCTAATTGCACTAGATTGTCCACCATGGGAATTTCCTAGTTGTGATTGTATCTGACCATAAGGATTAAGATTTGAAGCTATAACAAAATGAATTCTTTCATCTATACTTATATTCCCTTGGAAAATTTTATTAGCTCGAAGGCCTCGCTTATCAACAAGTTTTCTAGCGTCTACATCTATTATTGTACAAATGCCTTTTCCTTTGGACCCAAAACCACAACCTTCATAACTTGTTTTTTTGGCCATGGTTGCTCTTAAAGTATATGTTTTGTGGTCTCACTTAAACCAGATTTAACTTTTCTTGCATATTGTAAACTTTGTTCTTCCCCATCATCACCAGATTCATTTCTTTCTTCACATTTAGAGGGATACTCTTTATTCCACAAATTTCTAAACTCAAAATCTTCTTCAAACTCTACACTAGTTTTTGGTTCACCTAGATCTTTCCTCATAGACCAAAAGGTAGTAATTTTTTATTGTGACCATTTTTTTTCTCTATAAGCCATATTTAGAGATTCTAGTACTTTTACTTTAGTACATGGTTGATCACTTTTTTCATAAAAGTTGGTGTACCTCCTGATTTGCTTCTTTGCATCTCTCTATTGGTGTAATGCCATAATTTCTACTAACAATTATTCAAAATAAATACCTTCTCAACAATAATTTTCTCCATTTCTATTTTGACCTCATCCCAAGAATCCTTGTTTCTCAAGTTTTCAAGCAAGGCTTTACTTTGATGTTGAATTCTACTTGCAACATTCTTATTGGCAACAATCCTTAATTTAATGGTGTCACATGGATCATACTTCCTATGAAAAAAAATCATCAAATTAAAAAAAATTCAAAAGACCATGTACCACACATTAAATTATTTTCTCTCAGATGTGAACCCTCCTATGAAAAAGGTAAAGAAGGAAATATGCTCTTCTTTTGTTGACTAAAAAAGTATAGTTGATCAATACTCTTCATCTGTGTTACATATTCCAATGCAAAAAACCTTTTTGTCACATGAATTGGAAGTTTGTATGGCTCTAATCCCGATCCATAAAATCTTAGCACAATATATTCTTCCATTAAGTACCAATTAGAAAATTGTATTTCTTTTCCTAGTTGAATGTAATTTCTACAAGACACATGCAATCTAGGCATTGGAGTATTTGTAATTGCTTGATAAAATGCAGCCAAAAAGTAGCCTACAAAATGATTGTAGTTCCATAGAGAATCAAGCATCCTTATCTTAGTGGTCCAGTCATATACTGGAGCCTTTTTTTTCCTCGAAATTTGTATAGGGTTGAATCTAAATCTTATTGGTCTGAAAAATTCCACTAAATCTGAATTAAAAAAATAGCACAAGTAGGTTGTGAGCCTAAATTTCTTAGTGGAATATACCTTAATCACTAAAAATAATTTATGCATGGAATCTACAATGTTCTCAAGAAAGTTACATTTGATGGGTTGCTCAAGATATTGGTGTTGCAAGGTGTGCACCCTTGGTCTCCTTCTATTGTGTAGCACAACGCTTGGGTTAATGACATGGCTTAATCACTTCCAGTGGATTCATTAACTCTAGTGGTTGTATTGAGAATTAATAGGTTGATCTTTTGGTGCAACAACAACCATCTTTGCAAAAATTGGTATCAAAGCTTGGTTCATTGGTTTCCACCCCTTGCTTACACTTGGGGATTGTTACAAGGTGTGTTCCATTAGTCTCCTTGTGATGTGTTGCACAATTCTCAAGTTTGTGAAATGGCTTAACCACCTCTCATGGATTTATTAACTCTAGTGGTTTTATTGGGCATTAATAGGTTGATCTTTTGGTGGAACAACAACCGTCTTTGCAACAGATGGACATTAAATACCATTTTAAGGAGGCTTGCACCCACTTATTGATTGCTATCCAATCTGAGGAAAAATGCTAGCATGGAAATAATATACTAAACCCATGGTTTAAAAATTCCCAATTCATAAGGAGGCTTATGATTAGTTTTAAATAAGTTACTATTACTATCCTGAACTATTTTCATTGGAAATTTATTTTTCTCCCTTTCATTGATTGCTTCATAATCACTAGCAAGATTTTCTAGGTCAATGTGGATGTTTCCAAATTCTTCAATTGTTAACCCCAACACTTTCCAAAATTCTTCAATTGTTAACCCCAACACTTTCCAAAATTCTTCTATAGTAATGGATAATATTTCTTCTTTTCTATCTTTATTAAAATAATTTATGATCATAATTGTGGGGGCGCAGACCATGATAAATTCAAGGCAAGGGAAAACCTCATGTAACATCATGCGCTCTAATCCAACTGTGGATTTAAAATCCATCGAGCTCCCTTCGGGTTAATATTATTTTGGTTGGCTTCCGTCTGTGCCCCATACATTTGAATATTCTCTGGCCCCTTTTTGAATAACTTTGCCTACTGTTGCCACGTGTCCACCATGCAATCCTCGCAAGTATTTCCTACTTAAATCCTCTTCTGATCCCCACCATGCATCCATGTGTTAGCAATGCAGGCATTTGAATCCTGCTTCCCTTCGCTTCTCAACTGAGCTCCACTCGTGTGCCATGTAGCATTGTTTCCTAGGAACTTTTTGGTAGACCCCATAGTCAATGTTAGCAATGAAGACTTCACGTGTCTTCTCCATGGGGATTTCATTGAAGAGAAGGAAAGAGCAAACAATGTGCGCCACCATATTGCCATGTGTCCTAACTAACTTCGTGGGTGAGTGACATATGTCTGGATGAGGTTTTGTTGTTATTCTAGGACCACCATAATCATTTGCAGAGGATGCATCTAGCTTGAGGGTGATTGCATTCTATGGATCATAATATTTTTTTGTTACAATAGCCTTAGGAAATCATTGCTCTAGGCATCATTACTCATGATGAAGGAATCTTTTTTGTTACTAGTTTTAGGCAGTGGGATTATTTTCTATATATACTACTTCTTCCTTCTGAAAATGAGTTCAGAACATATAGAAAAATAGTGAAAGACACTAGGCCTTTTGTATTATTTTAGATTAATTTATAAGACTCATAGACTGTGTCATTGTTTGGCCTTTCTATTTCTTATCTATTTGACAAAACACTATATTTTTCCATTACTGTACTGAGCAGTTTATTTATAGAACTTCTATGATTTCAATATAAGTTTTCTCATTTAGACCATTTCTTTGGCTCTTCTTTTTGATAAATATGTATGGGAGTTATTTTATGTTATTGGATAAATTATTCAAGTTTTCATCTTTGATTTATGTTATTCTGGGACATATAGATTGCCAAACAGGCCCTTGAATCCCATCTGAAAGATAGATTTATCGTTCTCACACCTACTATTTGGCGCATCACCTTAGTTAGATATTTATTTTATAAATCTCCTTCTTTTTCCCATTCCAAAACCCCAATTATAGAAGAATATGACTTATTTAAAAACCCATAGGTTAGTCAATTTAGCACAATTGGTCCCCCCATTAACTAAGTTTCCCATAAGGTTGTTGCTTGTCAATTTTTGGCATCAACAATTTCTTTTTCTAGCACACCTGGTGGAATTGCTTAAATGTACCTAAACCTAAAGTGGGTGTATGATCCATTGGCGTATTACTAGATCCCAAACAACAAATAACGCTAGCTTGTTAGTGCTACCACTAGGAACAGTACAAATTGGAACCCATCCAATGAATGTTCTGATCCCTCCACCAACCATGTTACCAATTGCTAACAAAAATTATGTGGCATGGGAAGTCAGAAGCCCTCTTATAGCACCATTAGCACCCACCATTTGGGCCCCTATCTCAGCCTTTGCTTTAAAATTTGTACCAAAATTCACCAGAGATGGCTCATAAACACCATTCAAACACTTACAAGATGTGGAAAAATGTGTGTTTGGTCCACAGAGTCATCGCCAAAATATAGCACTACAGTTGTTGGCAGCCTCTTTTAGGGGTAAGGCACTAGATTGGTACCACACTCTGCAAGCTAACACTATTAGTACCTAGGATCAGCTCAGAGATCCTTTCTATGAAATATTTTTGAATGATTATCTAGTGCAGGAGCACCTGCCAAAGTGCAAGCATATCTTGAAGTTTGGTTTTAAAATCAATTTTATTTTGTTTTGCAAGGTCTTAAATACCATCTTGATTGTGTTTTTGGACCTTTTTGGTTCTTAGGAAAAGTTGAATAAGTTTGGAAGCTTAAGTTGGGTTATTTTCCTTCAATAGAAAAAAAAGTTGAAAAACACACTGTGTTTTCAAACAGGATGCTTTTCGCCATTCTTAGGCTCGGGAAAGTAAACCTAACTGATTCCTTGCATTGTAATAAAGAACTCTTGACCTTTGAAGGAGGTTGGGTGCTTTTGTGAGTTGGCAGTTTCATGTGAATGGGAAGAGAACATTGATTTTTGGTGAATAAAAGACAGTTTTCTGTTTTTGTTTCTGGAAACAGCGATTAAATGAACTAAGTTAGACATTTGTTGTTTTGATTCAGCATGTAGAGAAGTATTTTTAATCATTCTTGTGGCTATTTAGTTAGTTGGTTTATCACTACCCTCCTTTCTTTGTAAATACTGTGCTTTCTTGATTTCTTGTTCTGTCTATAAATTTGGTAACCATGGGGTGTTAGGCCACATTTCTTCCCGTGCCAGCAAGCATGAGCTCGTTGGGAATTTGGTCAGAACCATTGCATGTACATATCTTAGTCATAGGAGTAAGTAGAAGATCTGGAAGCATGATTAAAGTCACTCCCTAGGTGAGTTATCAATACCCGGCTTGGGAGGACAGTTGTTTGCTCAGACATAACATAGTAGGGGTGATGAATTTCTATTAAAGCAATGTGTGAAATACTTGTCATCTAAAGTGTATGGTGATTGTAGGAGACTTCAAGAAGATTTGGCAGGAAGAAAAAGACCCTGTCTGACCATTTGGAGTTTGGGAAAAGAAAACAGTCCAGAAAAAGCTCTTTAAAACCCTAACTTCTTGCACATTCTGTGTTATGCTAGTGTACGGCCAAAAAAGGTCCCAAACCCTAAAAAACTTTTAGAGCTTGGAATTTGAACCTGAGTGTTAGTAGGAGTTTTGGCATAAACCTTTGAGAGAGAGGTTTATTGATTTGTTTTCTTGGTTGAGGAGGGCTAATAGGGGCTAAAGGCTAGTAGCCATCCCAAACCCTAGAATAGGGTTATTTCTTAGCAATGGAGAATTGAGGTTTGTAGGTCAACCAAGGACCTTTGATAGGTGTTTTTGAAACCATTTAAGTTAACACACACCCCTGCAACAAGGTTGGGAAACATTTGGAGTTGAGCTAGTCTTTAAGAGCATTAAGGGCTAGAAATTGCATGAGAGGAAAAGCAAGTGCATGAGTGGAAAAGCACCAAGAAATGATTGGTTAAGGCATTGTGATTGATTTGAAACTTGATAGCAGGGTTGGCAGGGAGGACCAGGGGTTCCTAATAACTTTTAGGACCTATAGGTTGAGTGGTGGAGAGAAAAACCAAGGGTTACCAATTAGAGACCCAGAGCATTGAGATTGTGACTATCTCAATCCAACCTTGTCCCTATCAGATTGGTATCAGAGCACAGCTAAAGATTTGGGAAAGTAGCTTATATGTCAGAATTTGAGTCAAGTGAGATTCCCAACATGGTGACAAATGCACAGTTAGCCAAGATGGTTGAAGAACAAGAAGAGGACAACAAGTCTCTAAAAGAAAGAATAGAGCAATTGGAGAAGGCATTGAACAATGCAAGGTTGGAAGGTAAAGTGCCAAAAGAAGAAGAGGTTGCAGAGGAAGAAAAAGTCCCTGAACTTGACCTTGTTCTGGAGGAGGAGCCTTTCTTGAAGGCATTAAAAACCCTGAGTGGAAAAGGACTTGAGGGCATACCACTATTCCATGGGAAGATGGATCCTGATTTGGTCATGGATTGGATAGATGGCATGGAGAACCACTTTGAATGTGATGGAGTCACTGAAGCTCAGAAAGTGAAGGTTGCAAAATCAAGGTTGAGAGGATCATCTTTGACATGGTGGAAGTTTGTTCAGACTGAAAGGGAGAAAGAAGGCAAGCATCCCATATCAACTTGGAAAGGAATGGTTGCTAAGGTAAAGGAAGCATATATTCCAGATGATTATGAAATCCAACTTCACAAGAAGAGACAGAGTCTAAGGCAGAAAGATCAAGATGTCAACACCTACACTGAAGAGTTTCATAAGCTTTGCTTGAGATCAAATGTGTCAGAGGATGAGAGCCTAAAAGTGGCTAGGTACCTTAATGGTTTAAAATGGAACATTGAAGAAGAGATGGCTCTTTTGAGTCCTGAAACAGTCCACCAATGTTATCAACTAGCTATAAAGATTGAAGAGAGGAATAAAAGAAAGCATGATCAGTCCTCTAAGGGCAAAGGCAAAGGCATAGATCAAAGAGGACAGTGGGGAGGTTACCAAGGTAGAGGTAATGATCAAAGGAACCAAGGTGAATCCAAGCTTACCAAGCATGGAGGGGAAACATCTTCAAGAGGAGGATTTAATAGAGGAAGAGGACCTCAAGGAGGTTCAAATAGAGGAAGAGGAGTAGGTAGAAGTAACTCTTACTTTGCCACCATGAAATGTTATCACTGTAATCAACTAGGTCATCCAGCTTATAGGTGCCCGGAGAAAGCTTCTTCTTCAAGCAATGAAAGGAGAGTGGTCTATGCACAAGAGGACACCATGAGTGTCAAATCACCTGAGATCAGTCATATAGGATTAGAAGTAGGTGAAAATCTGATCTTTAATAGGGTTTTGATCAGACAATCGGTCAAGGAAGAACCCAAGCAAAGGAGAGCTTTGTTTAGAGCAAGGTGCAAGATATTGGGAAAGGTATGCAAGGTCATTGTAGTTTTTGGTTCTACAGATAATATCATCTCTAAGGAAGTAGTAACTAAGTTAAAATTGTAGAAGGTACCTCATACAAATCCCTACAAGGTCACATGGCTGAATAAAGGACAGAGTGTTCTAGTGAATGAGCAGGTTACAGTGGAATTCTGAATTGGAGGCTACAAAGACAAGCTGATTTGTGATGTACTGCCCATGGATGCATGCCATCTTCTACTTGGCAGGCCATGGCAATATGATAGAGGTGCTATATATCATGGGAAGGAGAACACCATTGAATTCAAGGATGGAAGAACCTTCAAGCTGCAGTCATTGACTGAGGATAATGAGGGGTAGTCTAAGGTACCTAACATTATGTTGAGTAGTGGAAAGGAGTTCATCAAGGATCTACACCAAGGGAATGAAGGTTATGTGGTCCTAATGCAGTCCAAAGAGGAAGAAAAGGTTGAGAAGATAGTCATACCTGAAACAATTCAAAGGCTACTAGAAAAGTACAAGAGCATAGTGAGTGATGGAACACCTGCAACTCTACCTCCAAGGAGAGCTATAAGCCATCAAATTGATTTCATACCTGGAGCTTCCTTACCCAACAAGGCAGTACAAACTCACACCAGATCAGAATCTTGAAGTGGCTAGACAAGTGGAAGAATTGTTGAGTCAAGGTCTGATTCAAAAGAGCATCAGCCCTTGTGTAGTCCAGTTGTTTTAGCAACAAAGAAAGGAGGTAAGTGGAGACTTTGTACTAATTCTAGAGCAATTAATAGGATCACCATTAGGTATAGATTCCCAATACCTAGAATTGAAGATTTAATGGATTGCCTTAGAGGAGCACAGTATTACACCAAGTTGGATCTTAAGAGCGAGTATCATCAAATCAAAATCAAGGAGGGTGATGAATGGAAGACAACTTTTAAGACAAATGATGGTTTGTATGAGTGGAAAGTGATGCCATTTGGCCTCTCAAATTCCCCTAGCATGTTCATGAGACTAATGAATGAGGTGCTTAAGGATTTCACAGGGATTTTTGTGGTAGTCTACTTGGATGACATACTAATTTTTAGTAAGACAACAGAAGAACATTTGAAACATGTGGAGATGGTAGTCAAAAGACTGCAAGAAGAACAATTGGCAATCAATCTTGAGAAGTGTGAGTTCTTCAAACAAGAACTTGTGTATCTAGGCTTTGTAGTATCCCAAGGAATGTTGAAGATGGATCCAAGTAAGGTGGAAGCCATCCTAAACTGGCCTACACCAACCACAACAACCGAGGTAAGAATTTTTCATGGTTTAGCTTAGTTTTATAGGAAATTCATCAGGAATTTTAGTGGCATCTATGCACCAGTACTAGATACAATCAAAGGTGGTTTAAAAACAAAGTTTAAGTGGACTCAAGAAGCTGATAAAGGGTTTGAAAAACTGAAACAAGAAGTGGCAACTCAACCAATTTTGTTATTGCCTAGTTTTGATAAGTTGTTTACAATTGAGTGTGATGCAAGTGGAGTAGCAGTAGGAGGAGTACTCAGTCAAGAAGGTAGGCCTGTAGCCTTCTTTAGTGAAAAAATCAATGAAGCCAAGAAAAAATACTCCACCTATGATCTGGAACTTTATGCTTTAGTGTAGTCCCTTAGGAAGTGGAGGCATTATCTATTGCCCAAAGAGTTTATGGTTTTCACAGATAACCAGGCACTCAGTTACATCAATACCCAAGAGAAGCTGAGTAATAGACATTTGAAATGGATGGAACACATCCAAGCTTTCACTTTTACCATAGAGCATAAGAAGGGACAAATGAATAAGGTGGTAGATGCATTAAGTAGGAGAATGTTGACAGTGCAGGAAATACAACTGAAGAGAATTGGATTAGAGAGTTTTAAAGACCTTTATGGTGAGGATGAAGATTTCTCAGAAGCCTACAAGGTATGTTCAGATTTTGAAAATCATTTTCATAGTTAATATACTGAGTATACATTGCAAAATGGATTGTTATTTAAGGTTAATACGCTATGTGTCCCAAGAGGATCAATGAGGGAAAATCTGATCCAAGAGAAACACAATGGCAGTCTTAGTGGGCATTTTGGTATTAACAAAATTTTAGAGCTAGTTCAAAGGTTCTATTACTAGCCTAACTTAGCAAGAGATGTCAGAAAATATGTAGAATAGTGTGTTGTTTGCATGAAATCCAAAGGGGGAGCTAGCAATGCTGGTTTCTATCAGCCCCTGCCTATTCCTAACAGACCATGGGAGTGTGTGAGCATGGATTTTGTGGTAGGTCTTCTTAAGACCAAAACTGGTTTTGATAGTATTTATGTAGTTGTGGACAAATTCAACAAGATGAGTCACTTCATTCCTTGCAAAACCACCCATGATGTAAGTTACATAGCCCATCTCTTTTTCAGGAAATTTGTAAGAATCCATGGATTGCCATTGAGCATTGTATTAGACAGGGATGTGAAATTCATGAGCCATTTTTGGAAAACATTATGGAGCAGATTGGGAACCAATCTGTCATTTGGATTAGCATACCATCCTCAGACCAATGTTCAAATGGAGGTGGTTAACAGAGTGTTAGGTAACCTATTGAGGTGCTTGACTAAAGAATATGGATAGACCTGGGATATGGTGATTTCTCAAGCTGAGTATGCTTATAATGACAGTGTCAATAGAACTACAGGAAAAAGTCCTTTTGAGGTTGTGTATGGGATGCACCCAAGAGGAATTTGTGAACTTAGAGACCTTGGATCTCAGAAGAATAGGAGTGGACATGCAGAAGACTTCACTCAGACCATGAAGGAGATGCATGAGCAGGTTAAGAAGACAATTACAACAACAACACAAAAATTCAAAGATAAAGTTGATGAGTCAAGGAGAGATGTGCAATTTGGAGTAGGTGACTATGTTATGGTTCATCTTAACAAATCAAGGTTGCAGAAGGGCATGTCAACCAAAATGCAGATGAAAAGAGTAGGACCATGCAAGGTGTTAGCTAAGTATGGGAAGAATGCATACAAGGTAGAACTACCACCAGATTTGGGTATATCTCTAGTATTTAACATTGGTAATTTGATCAGGTACAAGGGGACAGTCAGTGATGAAGCTCAAAACAGTTAGGAGATCTTTAAGGATATCAGTAATATACCCCTTCCTAATCAAGAGAAACCTCAGGAAGACAAGGTGTTGGAGTCCAGGGTGAAGAAAGCTACAAGACACAAGGTATACATGGAGCACCTTGTCAAGTGGAGGAACAAACATGAATTAGAGGCTACCTGGGTTGAGGAAGCTGATTTTAAGAAGCTAGGTGTTGATCTATCATTGATATCACCTCAAGTTCCTTGATCTTTGTGTTGAGAGGGGGAGAATGGTGCAGGAGCACCTACCAAAGTGCAAGCATATCTTGAAGTCTAGTTTTAAAATCAATTTTATTTTGTTGTGCAAGGTCTTAAATACCATCTTGATTTTGGTTGTGGACCTTTTTGGTTCTTATGAAAAGTTTAATAAGTTTGGAAGCTTAAGTTGGGTTATTTTCCTTCAATAGAAAAAAAAAGTTGAAAAACACACTATGTTTTCAAACAGGATGCTTTTTGCCGTTCTTAGGCTCGGGAAACTAAACCTAACTGATTCCTTTCATTGTAATAGAGAACTCTCAACCTTTGAAGGAGGTTGGGTGCTTTTTTGAGTTGGCAGTTTCATGTGAATGGGAAGAGAACATTGATTTTTGGTGAATAAAAGACAGTTTTCTGTTCTTGTTTCTGGAAACAGCGATCAAATGAACTAAGTTAGACATTTTTTGTTTTGATTCATCATGTAGAGAATTATTTTTAATCATTCTTGTGGCTATTTAGTTAGTTGGTTTATCGCTACCCTCCTTTCTTTGTAAATACTGTGCTTTCTTGATTTCTTTTTCTGTCTATAAATCTGGTAACCATGGGGTGTTAGGCCGCATTTCTTCCTGTGCCAGCAAGCATGAGCTCATTGGGAATGTGGTCAGAACCCCTGCATGTACATATCTTAGTTGTAGGAGTAAGTAGAAGATCTGGAAGCATGATTAAAGTCACTCCCTAGGCGAGTTATCAATACCCGGCTTGGGAGGACAGTTGTTTGCTCAGGCCTAACATAGTAGGGGTGATGAATTTCTGTTAAAGAAATGTGTGAAATACTTGTCATCTAAAGTGTATGGTGACTACAAGAGACTTCAAGAAGATTTGGCAGGAAGACAGAGACCCTGTCTAACCATTTGGAGTTTGGGAAAAGAAAATAGTCCAGAAAAAGCTCTTTAAAACCCTAGCTTCTTGCACATTCAATGTTATGCTAGTGTATAGCCAGAAAAGGTCCCAAACCCTAAAAACCTTTTAGAGCTTGGAATTTGAACCTGAGTGTTAGTAGGAAGTTTGGCATAAATCTTTGAGAGAGAGGAGTACTAATTTGTTTTCTTGGTTGAGGAGGGCTAATAGGGGCTAGAGGCTAGTAGCCATCCCAAACCCTAGAATAGGGTTATTTGTTAGCGATGGAGAATTGAGGTTTGTAGGTCAACCAAGGACCTTTGACAGGTGATTTTGAAACCATTTAAGTTAACACACACCCCTGCAACAAGGTTGGGAAACATTTGGAGTTGAGCTAGTCTTTAGGAGCATTAAGGGCTAGAAATTGCATGAGAGGAAAAGCAAGTGCATGAGTGGAAAAGCACCAAGAAATGCTTGGTTAAGGCATTATGATTGATTTGAAACTTGATAGCAAGGTTGGTAGGGAGGACCAGGGGTGCCTAATAACTTTTATGACCTATAGGTTGAGTGGTGGAGAGAAACACCAAGGGTTACCAATTGGAGACCCAGAGCATTGAGATTGTGACTGTCTCAATCCGACCCTGTCCCTATCATTATCAATCTTTGCTATATCATTAGTTGGTGACCATAAAGTGAGCCCAATATGAAGCCATGACTGACTTCAACCCCTGATTCCATACAACTTTGCAAAGGATCCAGGCTGCTATCTTCCCACCAGTTGAGTTGGAATTCATGTTCTACTTGAAATCCATCAATGTCGACATCTCGATGATGATCCAATCTCTTGGCGAGACCGCTCTACCAAATTTTTACATCATTGTTAAAGAAAAAAATAACTAGATCGATGTTGAAAAGCTACCACCCCAACCCTCTATTCGTATATTTCCAAAGATATTTATTCCCACCCAGGAAATAATGTTTATCAGTCCACCTACTCCTACCCAATCTATGTACACATATCTGGGCATGCCACAAAATGTTGCTTCCACATATGGCTCTTCAAAAGATGAAATGAGTGATGTCAAGGAATTGCTATGGAATATCTAAAATGAAATAACTACCATCAAGCAGAACCGGTCTGCAACTCTGAAGCCAACCTACCAAAATTTTCAAGGCAAAAGGTATTCCTACTAGAAAAATCAATTCCAAGAAGGCTCACACACAAATCCATAGGCTCAAGCAACTAATCAGATAGTGCTAGTGCCTACTCCGCTACAAAATGCTTACACAAGCTTGAGTAGAGATCTAACAATAGGAAAAATAATCTTGCTAATGACATCAATCCTTGGTCCTTCCCCTTATGGAAATGCACATATGCCCTGAAACTACCCATGTAGCAACCTACAACAAAAGGTGGAAGAACAATGCAGCCAAGGCACAACGTCAGATCCTAGAGGTTATGTATATGCCTCTTTGTAGATGGAAAATGTAGTACTCACTGCACAAATGCAAGGGATGTCCCTGGAGAAAGAAATAGATATAGCTCTCAATCACACACTCTTCTCATGAATGGAAGAAGAAGAGGTGATGTTTGAAAATGATGCATCCACATCAAAATCCCCACAAGTGTAGTCCAATTACAACACTCACTCAAAGAGGAGATTCACGAGTGAACCAATCATCCCACTACCCAAAAGTGTCTCCAACTAGACTCCTAGTACCTCCATAGTTGCATAACAATTTTTGTTAGAAACCAAGATCTGATTGCAAACCAGAATAGACCTTCCACAGAAGAGGAAAACGAAAAAGCAGAAGTTTGCATGAAATGTGCAAATTGATATATTCGAAGTACTAATTAATTACAAGAGATAATTTTCTTTATAAAAGCAAAGATTCCTAAACCTAATCTTATCTTGAGCAACAAGATAGCTCAATAAGATAAGGATAAAAAATATAACTTAGGAATTAAATAATTACCTAAGTAAACTTATGTTAAGTGTAATTAATAATTAATTACACCAACACCCCCCCATAAGTGCAACTTAGGGAGAAGCAAATTATTATGCAAATATGAGTCCCGACAACAAGGCTTGATCAAGTAATCATGTACAAATGTAAAGAGAGAGAAAACACCCAGTGGGAAAAACCCCCCCTTCAGTGAGATGAACTACTGCGAAGAAGCACTGGAAGAACTCTGAAGAAGCAACACTGGAACCCCAAATCTAGCAAGCAAGGAAAGATACTAATCGGAATCACAAATGCAACATCAGACCCGATGCCAAGGAACATTGGAAACTCACATACTGGATCAACTCTGGAATCTATAAGCAACAGTAGATGAAAGGATGAAAGGACCCATAATGATGACAAATCTAGAAGTTGTGTCTCTCGAAGTCAATGCTAAACTGAAACTAAAACTACCCATAGGATGAGTACCATCAAGATCTTGGAACATTAACCATAAAAACATGGCCCTCAAATGAGAAAGATCTGAACCAATGCAAATCAAGAACTGTAAAATCCCAATGTGAAGTGTGAACTGAAGCAAACCAAAGATGTGTCCAGCTAAGCAAGAAAGAAGCTAAGGGAAACAACAAGAAACTAGAAAAACTCATGCGAGTTGTCACCAACATGAAATATCGATGCAAGAACCCTCCTTAATGGAACTTTATATCAGTTTGTTTATTACAATACCTAATGATTGCATAAGGAAATAATGCAAAAATATAGAAACATAGGAGAAAATGCAAACCTAACACATGAAACAAAAATGAATGCATGCATAAAATAAGTTACACATTTTCTAGAAATGACCTTAGATCTGTATAGAGGCTGAAACCAGCTTTCCGACCCCGTGAAATCATGAAAAACGGATAAGCAAGTCAACAGATATGCGTCCTGGAGTGAAACCAAAAACATCTGACTTCCAAGGCAGAAAAAAATCAAAAAAGAAAAAAAAAATCAGACCTACACCATTGCATAGAGCTTGGAAATAGCTTTCCAGTGAGATCTTGTTTGCAAAAAAACAATGTCGTATCTGAAAGTTATGCGTGTTTCCATAAAACTGCTCTGAAAATGTCCAATTTGGCCATGTGAAGCCCTTAGGGGCTAAAAAAATAAGGCCCTTGGTCGCCTGGGCGGACTAGGGGCTGAAGTGCAAGGTGTTGGGTGCGGCCCCTAGTCACCCACGTGACCACTGTAGGGGCTGGAGGTCCGGCCGAGGGTTGACGCATGGGCGTTGGTCGCCCATAAGACCACGACGGGGGCTTGTTCTGGCGCTGGGGGCTGATATGATAGTTGGTGGTGCAGGAAAGGGGAGCCATCAGCGATGGTGGTGCACCGGTGGCTACCTAGTGGCCGCCCAATGGCAGACCCCTTCATAATGGGTGGCACCGAAAGTTTTAAAAAAATTTAATTTTTTTGAGTTTTTTTGAATTTTCCTTGAAAAATGTGCCTTGAAAATTGTTTTGCCTCTCCAGATGACTTTGTCCAAATCGAACAAACTTTATATGAAAATAGGGGTTTTTGGGCACGGAAAATCCAACGGCAAGGTCTGTTTGGGCCCAAAGTGCTTCGAAAATCAGGCGACCCCTAGATCTATCAGAAAAATCACTGAGCTTGAAACCCTCACAAATCTGGCAAATGGTGATAAAAATCAATGAAATAAAAGTCATTTCTGACTTTTTCCAGTGCTCTAAATCCAACAGCAAACCTTGATCTGATCCAAAATGATGTATAATGATTCTCAAGGATTGAAACCCTCGAGGGACTCCGAACGAGCTCTACAATGAAATCCTCCAAAAAAGCTGAGAAGGGGCTACGAATCGAGGCTCTGATACCATGTTAGAAACCAAGATCTGATTGCAAACTAGAATAGACCTTCCATAGAAGAGGAAAACGAAAAAGTAGAAGTTTGCATGAAATGTGCAAATTGATATATTCAAAGTACTAATTAATTACAAGAGATACTTTGCTTTATAAAAGCAAAGATGCCTAAACCTAATCTTATCTTGAGCAACAAGATAGCTCAATAAGATAAGGATAAAACCTATAACTTAGGAATTAAATAATTACCTAAGTAAACTTATGCAAAGTGTAATTAATAATTAATTACACCAACAATTTTAGCCACAGAGGGAAATTGTTATAACCAGGGATAATGAACAAAATCCTTCAAATCTGCCACCATTCAATGTGGTGGAGCAATTGAAAAAATTCTCTGCTAATGTGTCCCTTTGGGATATCTTAACTATTCTAGAGCATAAATAATTGTTGTAGAAGGACCTACTTTAAGATGCAATCATTGAGCCAACAAAGCAATCACTAAAGGGGAGGGTTGTTGATCCATCACCTACAACCAAATTTCTCACAAATAGTATAGAGGAAGCCTCTACGGAAGTTAGAGATAAGTTGAAACCAAAGCCCTTTTTCCTAAATCTTATTGTGGGTAAAAAATTATTGCATAATTCTATGATTGAATCTAGTGCTAGCACCACAATCATGCCCAAACAAATAGTTGAAGCCTTAGGACTTAGCTATGAACCTTTAAAAAGGGGGGTTATGCAACTTGATGGGAATAAGGTTGAAATTGTAGGTGTCATCAAGAACCCCCCTTTGACTCTATTATCCTACCCTAGTATCATAGTCCCACAAGATACCATGATCATTGACATTCCCCCCATGTTCGGTCTTTACTTATCTCGAGAATTCACTTCAAAGATAGGTGGATATATTTCTTTGGATTGGTCACACCTGATCCTCAAGACCAAGCATGGAGCTAAAATGGAAATAATATCCAAACCTCTACATTCAGAACATGTGGACGATGAATCCATGATCAACTTTGAGGCTGCTCATACCTCTTTCATCAAAGAGGAAATATATTGTACCGAGCTACTAGAGGATGAAAAAGTGACTGGAGACTGGACGAATTCAGAGGAGGTCCTCTTGAGTGAATATATAGACATTGATCCTTTCAGTAACTATCATTCTACTGGGTTAGGTACCATTGTCATCTATGATGAAGATCAAGTGCTTCTGAAGGTCATGAAGGAACCTAAGAGTGGTCAAGCCTCAAAGCTCTAGACACTACACTTTGATGGAGCAAGATGCAACGTTGGTGCAGGAGCCAGGATATGTTTGACATCCCCATCCAATGAAAAGACACTCTGGTCCTTCCACTTCTAATTCACTTATTTAAAAAATGAAGTTGAATATGAAGGCCTAGTGCAAGTTCTAAGCCTTGTAGAGCAAATGGGCATTAAACAAATAATAGCGTTCAGAGAATCCAAACTAGTGGTCAATCAAGTCTAAGGGATTTTTGCATCTAAGAATGTTCACATGAGATCCTATAGATATAGATTCTAGGACCTGATCGAGGCCTTTGAAGCCTTCAATATCCAGATAGTGCCTAGAGAGCAAAATGTAGATGCAAATCACATGACAACAATCAGATCTAAATTTGATCCTACTTCCAACCTAATTCATAACATACACTCTGTACAAGTGATCATTTAACCAACAATCCCAGATATTGATCAGAGTTGGCAAGTGTTCGAAAGTGATGAACACATCGCCTCATTCATCCAACAATTGAGAGAGTTCATTGAGTAACTGCAACCAAAAATTTATGAGGCCTATGAAGGGAAAATTATTTATTTAAGGTCCAACAAGCTTCTAAAAGGATTAGTCACTCTTGAAAACCTATTCGATTGTGATGATACAAGAAATGACAAGAGGAAGTTTGTAGCTGACAAAAGTGACTATGCAGATCTTCAGGTCAGAGATGGAAGGAAGCTCAAGGTCGAAAAATATGTCCCACATCATGATAAAGAGACTCATCTATTTCTATGAGAAATATGGAGTAGTAGCCTGTTCATATGATTACCTCAAAGGATATGATCCTGAAGTCATCCAGCATACTATAGAGCTAACAGAAGGAGGAAAACCTGTCCGCCAGAAGTAGAGACCAGTAAATACGAAGATTGAAGCCTTGATGGCATAAGAACTTACAAAGCTAATTCAGTCCTAGATCATCTTCTCGATCAAGCATAGTACATGGGTATCTAACCTGGTTCTGGTCTTAAAGAAGAACATAGACATTCACCTATGTGTTGATTTTTGAGATCTAAATAGAGCATCCCTAAAGGACCACTACCCCTTTCCTTCCATGGAGTCCATCTTGTGAATAGTGGTAGGATTGGAAATGTTTTCTCTACTAGATGGTTTCTCTTGTTATAACCAGATCTAGGTCAAAGAAGAGGACCAACATAAAACAATGCTCACTACCAAGTGGGGACCATTTGCATATGCAAAAATGCCTTTTGGCCTCTCAAATGCGGGAGCCACCTTGCAGCGGGAAATGGATATTTCTTTCAAGGAACTGATCAATAAAATCATCTTGATCTACATGGATGATATTAAAATATTCTCCAAGTATAAGGATGATCATTTTGATCACCTTGAAATGGTTTTTAAAAAATGCTAAGAGTTTAGGATATCTGCGAACCCAAAAAAATGAGTTTTTGGAGTACTGTAAGGAAAACTATTGGGACATGTAGTGTCCAAATATGGAATTGCAATTGATCTAGAGTGCATAAAGGTAATTAGAGAGCTTCCCCTTCCAATCAATAAGAAAGGAGTTCAATCCTTTTTAGGAAGGTAAAGAATCCTTTGACAAGGTTAATGAAACCATTGCTTCAGCTCCTCTGGTGGTAAATGTAGACCTATCAAAGGACTTTATAATGTATGTATTCAGTATTAAATCCAACATCGCTATTGTTCTAACCCAAAAAGATGATGAAGGAAAGGGAGATCATCCAATAACATTTCACTCCCAAACCTTAAAATATTATGAGATGAACTACAACTTTGTCGAAAGACAAGTATTCACCATTTTTAAGGGACTTGAGAAGTTTCAACATGTCATATCTTGCAACAAGATGATTGTATATTTTGTGCATTCCAGTGTGTGTGAGTATATCATGGAAGGAGAAATCCTCGAAAAGAGGGCCAATTGGATCACTAAGATCCTCAAATATGATATTGAGGTCAAGCCCACAAAGACCATCCAAGGAGGAGGACTGTGCAAGTATTTGGCACATGATGAAGAAATGGAAACTAAAGAAGAGCAACCCAAACTTGTTTTAACAAATGAACCCAAGTCTAAAGACTACTAGCTAGTAGACAAAGTAAGATTCATGCATACTAGGAAATATCTGCCAGGCCTTCCTTCTAAGAAGAAAAATTTCTATAGATTGCAGAATAGTGGATGTGCACTTATTAAAGGTGTCCTCTTCAAAAGGAACTTCAATGGAATTCTACTACAGTGTGTAACCATAGAACAAGCGAAGAAAATTCTTGACACTTTCCACAATAGTCTCATGAGTGAATATTTCTCTACAAAAACAACCGCTATCAAAATTATGTGTGCTGGATATTTTTGGCCTACGTTATTCAATGAATCACACTCTTTGGTTATGGCCTACAAGGAATTCCAATTCTTTGTGCCAAGGAGGAAAAACTTTGCAATGCTTCTCAACCTGATAGTGATCGAGGAACCTTTTGCTCAATGGGGCCTTAATTTTTTTAGGATGATTAATCCCACCTCCAGTGCTAGACACAAATGGATCTTGATGGCTATAGACTATTTCACCAAATGGACCGAGACCATGCCCCTAAAGAATGTGATAGAGGTGGATTGTGAACTTCCTCAAGGAACTAGTAATGAGATTCAGCTCACCAAAGACCATCATCTCCAACAATGATAAGGCTTTCCTAGGTTCTAAGGTATGATAATTTGCACTCGTGCATGGCATATTCTTAAAAATATTATCAAATTACTACCTGCAGGGGAATGACCTAGCCAAGTTGACTAATAAAAATTTGGTCTAACTCATTAAAAGAATCAGGTTGGAACATGAGAAGGAGTGGCACAAAAACCTTTGGGCAACACTCTAGGCAGACCATATAACCCCTAAACAAGTTCTCAAGACTTCGTTGTATGAATTGGTGTATGGGAAGGAAGAAATATTGACCATCTCCATGGAGATTCTTGCACTATAGTTGCTCAAATCTCTAGAGGTGGAACGAAACAGAGCTATGGAGGTCTAGTTGGCTGAGTTACTAGAAGTACAAGAAAAAAGAGAAAAGTCCCTAATAGCCATGTCTAACTACCAATAGGTGGTTAAAAGATGGTTCAACAAGAAAACCTTAGACCAAGGCCTCAAATGTGAATACTTAGTGTTGAAGTTCAATGAGAGGGCCGCAAAGCTTGTCTAACATAGAAAATTTGATAGTCTATGGGAAGGCCCTTTTAGAATAATTCAATGTAAGCAACACAATGCATTCAAATTACAAAATATGGAGAAAGAGGCAGTGGGGATTCCAATTAACAGAATCCACCTCAAATTGTTCAATTAAGCTTTATTAATTGTTCTACCTGTGTAAATATGTAATTATTGTAAATTTTCCTTTGTGTTCTTTTGTTTGGCCGGTCTTTTCAAAAGCAACCCATGAAAATTTGAAATGAACCCATATGCGGAAAATTGAAAATGAACCCATGTGTGAAATTGAAAAGGTACTCAAAGAAATGGAGAAAAGGGAGCCCATATTGCAGAATTACAAGAAGCAAAAGAGACATAAATTTAGAAGTTGTATATTCATTCAATAATATTTTTAGTTTTACACTTCCAAAATGGCTCTGAGGCCATACTTTTAAAGTATATCTATATACTATAAAGTTTTTATATACGGTAAAATCCTTTTATAGGCATATATACAAAAAACATATGAAAAGTATAGTTTTAAGTAGCAAGAATGAGAGCATCATCATTAGCAAGAGCATTAGGAAAAATAGTAGGAGCATTAGTAGCAATAGGAGCATCAACAACAACAATGGCAAGTGGTGGGGGATATACCAAGTCCCCAAAGTTAGTATACCACTCCACGCTATAGAACAACACCACATTGTAGCAACACAACAAGAAGTGGTAGACAAGTGTGACCCTCTGGTGGTGCTCTTCATGTGTTATAATGTATAACCTACTTAGAAATGGTACCCATGGTACCACTGCATCTTCTTTGATGTGTTGACAGAGGTCACTCACTATGGGGAGTCCAAGGCCATACACTGCGTTTGTCACCCCTTCACCAAGGCCATTGAGTTAACGCTTAGGAAAGATATTCATTGTTAAGCATAAAATCATCTACTTAGGGACCTGAATATCAAGCAAAGCAGCAACAAAATATGAACAAACATCAGTGTTGACCCTATACTTATCTTTGTACTCTATGCAGCCCCCACCCAAAATCCACTTCATTGCTATGATAGCCAAAAAATGCTTGTTCTTTGTCATTCGCTTCAAACACCTATTAGAGATCTCACCTAAGAAAGTTGTATGAGACTTGTTGGTGAGCCTAATTGGAGTATTCATGATGCCTAATTCTACCCAACTACCCAAGTGCTAATTCTTTCAATTACTAAGTGAAAATTTGTTGTTTCCTTTGTGTCTATTTATAGAAATAGCTAGGATATCCAAGGTAGTTGTGTGCCATAAGCATGATTTTAATCAAGTGATTAACTTGAAAATCCACCAAGAGATTGCTCGAATTTCCCTCCCAGTTGCGTCTGCCATGTATGACTCGCTATGTGTGAAGTTAAGAAGAGGTAATTAAGTAGCTAAAACCGGTGGTAGTCCTTAGTGGTAGTCTCCACGGCTAGGTGCTGAGGTGTCATATTGCAAGCATGTTTTAGTCTCTAAGGTATAACTCAAATCTTTTCAAGTACTCATTGCATATTTTGCTTAATCATTGTTTTTAGGATATTAATTTCCAAGCATGTGAAAGGTTTATACGCCTTCAAATTCTGACTCAATTTCCCAAGAAAATCATGTCGTAGGACATGATTACTAACTATCATTAAGAATTATTGTATTTTTAAAAGGGAAAGAAATTCATTTCACACAAGCAAGGAGCTGGTAGTACATGCTGAATTTAATGTAGAAAGGAAACCATTGTCTACCACTCTAGGCTAGGAAAAATCTAAGTGTTGCATGCAAAGGAATAAGCACTGTTGAAAATTCCTGAGTACTCTATCCAATGCAAGGAGTTTCGAATGTACAATTTCTGAAGAACACCAGTAAATTATAGCAAGTTTGATTATCACATAAATCCATAGTAGAAGGAAAATGTCCCAAAATCCTCATATTGAAGTGCAAGGAGAGGCAACACAAATTTTGTTTGACGTCATGCATGCAACACCCATGGCCAATACTTTTAGTGATACCTCTTACACTTTGCCTTGGATACCAAAGAAGCCGAAGTGGATTCACGTGCAGGCCACCAAAAATTAGAAAACTCACAGGGACCAGAGCTAGATAAAGGAAGAATGGGATAACATTCATGATCCCATTCTCAACACTAACTCTAAAAGTCTTAGGGAAGTAGCTTGCAAAAGAATGAAAGTGGCCACTAGCGAACATCAATTGGCATACAAGAAATGGTTCTATGGACTCCTACAATATATGGTCCCTTTTTTGCATTACTGTTTAGAGCTAGTTCATGAGGACATTTAGTGTTTCAACCTAGATACCAACGCCATTGAATTTTGGAAGTTGAGAGTTCTACTATGTGAGGATGCTATCAGGGACATGCTATGCTTCCCAAAAAGGGACTCTAGAGTAGAGAAGATGGTCATTCACTCCAAAAAAGGGGAAAAAATATGGAGAAGTAGAGATCATGCTATGGATTTTTATAACCAAGAAACCCATAGACCTCAGAAGGATTTCACAAAGTGGCCAAAAATTCCAGTCATATGCATCACTTTTAAACATGATATGCAAGATGCCTTCTTTGCGATGGCTTTTATTTGCAACATGGATGAGGACAAATGGGTGCAAGAGTTTCAACTAGGTCTAAATTTTCAGTTGAGGACACAACATACCTTATTCTAGTATGACTTCTCAGAAGTCATTGTCCAAGAAATGATGAGCCAAATCAAGGAATACAAAACACAACATAAGTTCAGGTTTCCTTCTCTCCTTGCTCATATGTTTTTACATCATAACCCTAAATTCTTCAAAAAACATGTGAGGTTAGCTATTTTTGATTAAAAGGGAATAAGAAGGCATGTTTTTTTATGGAATCCTCTCCTCTCTGCAACTTATGACTATTATGAATTCTTGAATTATTTCTTGACTTTCATTCTGCAAGACTTAAGTGAGGATGGCAATCTTTATCGGCTTTCTGCCGACCAGACATGGTGGATGCATATTTTCACTCTGAAATGTGACTAGTTTCTGAGAGAGGATTTCACATTCATTTGGATGTGTTGCTTTACCAAGGAACCATTCTGACTTCCATCATGCATTCCAGATTAGGTGTTGGCCCTTGAGATGTTCTGACAAGTGTCAATTATTGACTATACCTTTTATAGAGGGAAGGCTAAGAAGAAAGGATTTTTCCTCTGCCCACTGAGCTTCAAAATGGTGGTTATGGAAAAGAAGTAGACACATAAGCTGCTAGAGGAAAAGTTAGCTCATCTGGGGCTTGTATGGATTTGCGACAAATGGAAATATAACCCTGATAATGACTTAACATGCACAAACATTCAGGTGACTCACAGCCCCTAGTCTTATTGGGAAAAGTAGTGGAATCCACTAGAAGATCAAGATGATCTATTAGTTGACCTAGTTCACATTCATATAGAGGATAGGAGGCTTCCATGGCTCAAATTTTACTTCCCTTCAGAAAATTTTAATGAGAAGTTCCAAATCGGTGCCACCCTTCACAATGAATTGGTCAAGAAGTGGCTTTGGAGTGAGGAAAAGATTAGAGATTTATGGATTTACTATCAAGAAATCAAGTACCCTAATGCCCTGTTCCTAGACATAGACACAAATGAAATATTTGATACTTTGTGGAACAAAGCACATGATGATACCAATGCAAGTGATGGTGAGGATGTTGACCTAGAGGAAGCTAGAAAATATGTAGGGAAGGGGAAGGAGAAGGAAAAGGAAGTGAAGACATCCCCAACACAACAAATTAAACAAGTAGCGAAGCAACCTAGCACAACTACTCTAAAGCCTACAATGAGCCAAGGATCAGAGGCCTCCACAATGCAGCTATATTTCTCTCTCCCTCTTCTTGATTCAAAATCCCTAGTTTCTTCTACTATCTCTACATTGCCTATCACTTCAAGTGTTGGCCTTTCCTTCTCTAATACTACTGTAATGGTTGCAGGAGGTTTCTCCTAGTTCTCCCAAGTGGGAAAATTTGCTTTTACTCCCCTACAGGTTACTCGACCTTTCATCAGAGCCCAGTTCGCATTTTCTATTACTTCACCTTTTAAATCCACTACATTCGCTCTGACTCAACCTACTCTACAAATGGAGTCCACTGCACCTCCGCTTCCACCACCTCATCCCATGAGTTTTCCCATTGCTTCATAGATTGAACCTTGATATATTCCTCCTTTCTCCCTACAAACACTCTCCCTTCTAAAGAAGAAATCATCCATAACCACTACTCTCTTGTTCCCTTTTGTTTTCCCTCCTGGTGCACCCTTCGTAGGTGAGCTGATTAGATCGCTAGTAGAATTTTTGTCAAAGGGCGATAAAACAAGACAAGCATAGGATCTTAGGCTCCAAAAGCAAAAGGACAAAGATGCTAAAAGGTCAACAGAGCAAAAGGTGTTGACACTTTTCAATGAGGCTCAACAATCATTGTATTTTGCAACCATGCATTTGAACATCATCAAGCCTCAAGGAGAGATCTAGCTCAATGATTACAACATCTATGCTATGAGACTCAATCTATGTGCAACCTGACCTCAAGATAAATTTGAGCTCATGGAGGAGACCCAGCGTGTGGTGACCACTGACTTTTTGAAGTTCGATCTCTAACTGAAGAATAAAGAAGATGAGCTAAAGAATGTTAAGGAGATGATAGAAGTCCTACTAGTGAAGGACAAGGCAAGGGATTCCAAATTTATGCGCTTCTCACAACAAGTGGAGGAAGAGTAGGCTAGAATCCAAGAGGAACTTGCAAAGTTCCAATCAATGGATCAAAACCTAGTTGTTGATCTACAATAGAAAAACCAAGAATTATAGGACTGGTTGACATGGGTAGAAGAGGAGATGCAACAAAAGAATGAAAATTTTTAGTGTCAATGTGCTCAATTGGAGAAAATAATATAGTAGAAGGAAATTGACTTCCATGGCCAACAAGCTCAATTCAAAAAGGAAATCCAGGAGGTAAGGCTCTCCCTGGATAAGGAATCTACAGCCAAAATCCAATCCCAACAAAAATTTCTTATCGAGCTAAGATCCTTGCAGGAACAACTCTGCACTGTGGATAAGAAGATTGTAGAACTAACATAGGACATTGGGTTGAGGGATGTCGAAATTAGCCTTTTGAAGAATCCTACCCAACCCCCTATTGCCCAGTCAAACCTCCTTCTAGTAGCCCAACGACTATATATTTCATACTAAGAAAAGGTTAAGGCCTTATGCCTAACTCTTCAGCTGGTGCTCCAGTTCATGGAAGAGGCAACAAGTTTAAGCAAGGAAGTTCATGGAATGATTGATCAATTCCCACAGTTCATTGTGGAAAAGGTTCCTGAGGTAGAAAAATTGCTAGATAAGTTGTACATAGTACCAAGATAGTAAAAGAGTTCATCCATTGCTACATAGCCATCCTCCATTCTAGCGATTGCTCTACCACACTGGGCCGAACTATGAACAATATGTGGGAAAAAATCTTCCAACTAACTCAAATGGGCCTGCCCTCCCTATTTCTTTTGATGATTCAGTGGCCACTGCAAAGTAGATTGCAACAAAGATTGAGGAGAAGCAATAAGACATATATGCTTTTTAGACTTTCAATCAACCCCCTATTGCCAAGGATATTGAGGGTGTCACTCATCAAATAGCACAATTGCTCTTTCAACTCAAGTCTAGGATCAAGATATCCATGAAGCTGCCATTCAAAGAAGTGATTGATCTACATGAAGCGCAAGAGAATCTATGTGACACATCGATGACATTTGAGGCCGACTAGCTACCTCTACAAACTACTCTATCAAATCTTTGATTATATCGCCTATTGAATAAAGCTTTGGTATTTGAACTAGAAATTTTTGGGTTCCTTGTTTCACAGGCCAAACACCCCTGGTAGTTGCCAAAATCTATGGATTTAAAATCCATTGAGCTCCCTTTGAGTTAATATTATTTTGCTTGGCTTCTACCCATGCCCCATACATCTGAATATTCCTCAGCCCCTTTTTGAAGAACTTCGTCCGCTGTTGCCATGTGTCCACCATGCACTCCTCACAAGGATTTCCTCCTTTGCTCCTCTTTTGAGCCCCGACATGCTTCCATGTGTCAACAACGTGGGAATTTGAATCTTGCTTCCCTTCACTTCTCAACCAAGCTTCACCACATGCCATGTAGCATCATTCTGTGGGCACTTTTTGGTGGATCCCATAGTCAGCTCTAGCAACAAATACTTCTCCACATGTCTTCTCATGGGGATTTCATCAAAGGGAAGGAAAGAGCAAGCAATGAGCCCCACCATATTGCCACATGTCCTAACTGACTTCTTGGGTGAGCAACATATGTTTGCATGAGGTTTTGTTGTTATTCTAGAACCACCGTCATCATTTGTAGAGGATGCATCTGGCTCAAGGGTGACTGCATTCTATGGCTCGAAATATTTTTCTGTTGCAATGAACTTAGGAAATAATTACTCTGGGCATCATTGCTTGTGATGAAGGAATCTTTTCTATTACTGGTTTTCAAGCGGTGGGATTATTTTCTATATATATAAAGAGTGAAAGAAACTAGGCCTTTTTATTGTTTTAGATTATTGTATAAGACTCATAGATAGTGCCATTGTTTGTCCTTTCTATTTCTTAGCTATTTGACAAAACACTATATTGTGCCTTTATTGTACTGAGTCGTTTATTTGTAGAACTTCTATGATTTCAATATAATTTTGTTGATTTAGGCCATGTCTTTGACTCTTCTTTTCAGTAAATGTGTACGGTAGTTATTTTATGTTATTGGATAAATTATTCAGGTTTTCATCTTTCATGTTTGTTAGTTTGGTACATGCAGATTGTTGAACGGGCCCTTGAATCCCATCCAAAAGATAGATTTTTCAAGCCCACGCCTACTTTTTGGTGCATCACCCTAGTTATATCTTTATTTTATATATCTCCTTCCTTTTCCCATTCCAAAATTCTAGTTATAGAAGAAGCTTGACTTCTTTTAAAACCTAGAGGTCACTCAGTTTAGCGCAATTGGTCCCCCCATTAACTAAGTTTCCCATAAGGTTGTTGCTTGTTAATTTTTGGCATCAACACCAACTACCCATAGTGTAGTGATACTATTAATTGGAGTTTTTTTACTATTTTTCAATTACATTTGCTTTGCAGCCTTATTCTAACATGAAAATATAAGTTATGAGGTAAGCCTACTGTAGATTTCATGATCATAAATATCATGGTATTCATCCATGAAACCTAGGGTTTTAAGCCCTCAAGCATAATCTATTTTTTTATTTGATTTTTTTTTTCCTTTCCCAACAAATAGTCTAGTAGTGGTGGTCAACATGCTTGTATAGTGTGAAGTCCCTCTTAAGTCCTTAATTTTTTATTATGCCTCTCAAGTTCTCAACCCTAAACCCAAAGTTTGAAAAATTAAGAATTTAAGAAATGATGAAACATAGGATTTTTTCTTTCACTTAACCAAATTTTGATTCTTGAAAATATTAACATAGAGACATTGAAAGGTGTGGAATGGTTGTGTGGAACCTAAAATATCCTTGGTGCACTACAATGAGAAATTTGAAGTCTCTCTATGCATTGACCCTCTCACTTAAAAAAAAATTACTTAGCAATAGAAAGATCACCATTTTTTCAAATATTAAAGTGAATGAAACATCAAAGTGTTACCTCTTCACTACACAATTAGTACAATACATTTTTTTATAGACACTTAGAAATAAATTGAAAAATTGTCTTACATTTCTATACCTTCTATTAATTGATCACTATTGGAAAGAGGTGTCATCATTCAAATGTTCCATCTCAAATGAATTATCTACCATTAATCTTTGCAAACCTAATGATTATATCACGATTTCATAGGTTTCAGTTCAGAAGCCTAGAACTCTATGCATTTCATTCTGGAATATAACTACAACCATCCATCATACATTCATCAGATGATCAAGTAATTTATGATATAAAAGTGTGTTTTAAATTTGTTTTAAACTTTACTGTGCTAGGATAGACAATCCTCATGAGATTTTACTTTTATAGAAAACTCATTAGAGACATTGAGATGAGTCTAGATGTTCATACTATGGTTCCACGAGTCACATATAGATCTTCTTGGATCATCTTGTGGCCTCATGGAATCTCTTTAAAAGCAATACATTGACACATGTTCCCTTTCTGTGGTTCTATGAAAATTGACTTAACCTTTATAAAACCATTCGCAGACTCACAAAATCATTCCATTGCTCACAATCCATCCTTTGATAGAAAACCTATTGTAGACATTGAGATGAGTTCACGTGTCCATTCCATGTTTCCACGAATCACATATAGATATTCTTAAATCATATTGTAGACTCATAGAATCACTATTGCTCATAATCCTATCCTTTGATAGAAAACCCATTAGAGACATTGAGATGAGTCCACATGTCCATTCCACATTTCTATGAATCATATATAGATCTTCTTGAATCATCCTGTGGACTCGCAGAATCTCTTTAAAAGGAAGATATTGATTGACACCTATGAATCCATTGATTGACACCTCTCCCCTTTCTACAGTTCCACGACAATTAACTTAACCTTTATAAAACTATTCATGGACTCATCAAACCATAAAGTGTGGGCTCACATAAGCCATTTAATTAAGCACATGTGAAATCTTTTTCTTAAGTGAGCACTAGGAGAGGATCAAGGGGCTAGTAACTTAATGTTGCAAAATACTTAATAAAATGCCTAATGACACTGGGAATTGGGGGAACAAGTCAACGAAAAATTTGAAATAACATTTTGGAAAACCCTAGCAAGAGTGACATTTTCAGTTCTTTTTGTCAATTTGATGGCAACTTACTTTTCTCATTTGTATTGCTTTATGTTTGAAATATGCATACAAATATTTCATAAATAGATAATACTTAGTTTTTTGAAGGAAAAAAATCTCATTTGTCTAAGTTTATTTGTGACATTTTTAGTTTTTTTTGTCAATTTGATGAAAACTTTCTTGTTTCATTTGTATTGCTTTATGTTTTAAATTTGGATGCAAATATTTCATAAATAGATAATACTTAATTTCTTGAAGGAAAAAAATCTTATTTTTCTAGTTTTATTTCATTCCATTATTTAGAACTTATTATTAATTATTTGATCTAGCCACATGTAACTAGAACTTTCAACTTACAGCCCATGCATGCACAAACATATACTCTGTAACATATTAACATACATATATTTTTTATCAGTGTAATCATTGAAACTCTTTTAAATTTTATGTGCAAGTGATATTGCTAGAAACATTAATGCTAATTACTTGTATAATTTGATTAGACATCGAACACACAAAATAATTATTTAATGTAAATGAATAAAAAAAGATAACATAACCATTTATTTTATTACAATTGAATTACAATGTTACATTATTGCATAGCCTTTTAAAGATGAGTAGAGCATGCAAGCTCTTTTTTTGTATAAATGACACATGTCACTTTACATCAGACACAATTGATTCCAAGCTGGTAGTGGTGTTATGGGATATAGACCATGGGGCTTACTGATCATGCTTTCAATCTTAGGATTTCAAATGATAGCTCCAAGCCACCACTATGGTTCTACATTATATAAAAAATTGCACCCTAGTTTTGCATCCCACTATGGTGAAGTATGAGATAATAGTTAAAAAAACTAAAACTAAATATATTTCATAATATGATAATTCTGACCCACTAGAATAGCCTAAAATTCCTTTGAAAATGCATAGGGATTTCCTACCATGTTGGGAAAAGGGGAGAAGTTAATATAGAAATGTACCTATCTTGGTTACCAATTGGAATTATGCAAAAGATAAGGGGTAGTAAATTTTCTACCACCCTCTTCAACCATTTCCAAGGCACTAGGATAGTGTAGAATGACTCTGAAAGTCCAATGTTCCTCTTTGAGGGCCTCTATCTAAATGTAGTATGAGAAGTCAATATATTTCAATGAAAACAAGATTAAAATACTTATGTGGCTGCACTCTCTTTGAAAGAACTTATCTCCATCAAAGCTCCTCATCTTGGTTCAAAACTTGGCTCAGAAGCTAGGTAAACTAGATCAAATTCTTTCAAATTCCACCCATTATGAACTTGAAGGAAATTGGTCTTTTACTTTATAACTACATAACTAGAGGAAAGAGAATTTAGAGTATCCCTAATAATACCAAAAAATAATCTTATTTCTTAGTAACCTTGCAAAATGAAAAATGCTAATCAGGATTCAGAACATTGCACTCACTAGTAAATCCTTCTACGAATGATTTTAGTTGTGCTCACTATCCCTATTTACATGCCATTTTTGAGCTCACCGAGTCACCATGCCTATTTACTCATGATTTGTGTGAGGTATAATTTCTTTTTTGTGCTAACCAAGTAACCAACTTTAATCATGTGAGGTATAATTGCTTTTTATTGACATTTGGCTACATGCTAACAAGCATGCCACTCAAATGATACAAAATATATTAAAAATCTCATTTTGATTGATAACTAGATCATGACATCATCATGTATAGTATGTCATGTAGTTTTCAATATTAAGTTATCAAATCACTCACTTCAGATGTACATATGGCATTAATCTATGATTCTGCAACCCCATTTTCTTCAATGAACAATAATCCCATGGAATTGTAGAAATGAATAAAAAGAAAACACATTCCATACTTTTTTCCATTTTCAATATCAAGTTATCAAATCAATCATTTTTCTTGCTTTGGATTAGAAGAGGATCTTAACTTTGAATCTTTTAAATATTTCCTAGGTACATATGGTGTTAATCTGCAATTTCGTAACCATATGTTCTTCAATGAACAATAAACTTGTGAAATTGAGGAAATTGATAAAAAGATAGAGAATTAAATGGCAGGCATAGTACTTTGAAGCATTGAAAAAATAGAGAATTATATGGCTTGTTTTACAATTTAATCATTATCAATGTCCACTGATAAGTCAAAATAAATTTCACTCACCTATTATAATCAAAACAATATGTTGATAATTCATTCATCAAATAGTGAAATATTTTTGCACATTAACTTTAATTTTCCTAGTATATTAACATTATATTAACTTATAAAATAATAATATTTTTGTGGAGTATAATACAATTTTTATTCACATACTAGTTTCTTGTCAATTAAGAGTAATATTAAATATATATGTCAAAGAAGTAAAAAAATGAATCATACAAAAATTAGAAATTCCTTTTCAGTCTTAAAATCCACTTTTTTGTATTGAACAAAGAAAAATGAATTTGTAAAACTGGAGCTATGAAAAGTATTTTAATTTAAGCAGGTAAGGACTGAAGTACATAGAAAGCCTAGCCAAAAAGGCACTATGACGAAAAACCAGTCATAAAATACATATTAAAAGAGTTGATGTTAAAAGAGTTGTACAACAAAATATAGACACTATTCATTACAAAATATTTTTTACCATTACCAGAGGCCCTGAACCAGGTGTCTAAGAAGTAGGTGAATTGAATTGAACAAAGTAAGAGCAAAGAAGGAAATGGAATCACTCAAATCCTTCCTCCAAAACTCTACTCTACAATGATTCTTTGTTGTATCATAGACAAGACCAAACCTCATAAAAACTAGGGTAAGAGCTTGCACTATTGAAGCAACCAATTCAACTTTGGGAAAGATTCCATCAATAAGCACTAACCCAAATTCAAAATTATAATGCCCTAGTTCCAAATCCAATGAAGAAAGAGAGTAAATGAAAGGCTGAAAATAACGTATTGCCAACATCTTCACCAACTCTTTATCCAACAAAATTTCCATGAAATTGTACAAGAAAGTAGAAGCTACCTCAAAAAATAGAGCATGGGAGTTGTTCTAAAACCATTGGAACCCTACTCAGAATTTTTCTTATAGCATCCTCAACTTGCACACAAGGAATAGTGAAAACCATACCTAGCTTTCATCAATCATATGTATTTTTTCTTCTTTTCTTCCAAAAATATTTGGGTAGTATGAAATACCATGAAGGCTCCATAGTATCATAGTGAAATTGTGAATAGAGAAGAGAAATAAAATATATTATAAATTATATGAAGAAAATTAAGCTAGTGAAGTATATATAGAATGAAGACATCAATACCAACACTTGAGCACTTAATTCACCATAAGACACACACATGTTGATGCGCCAATATTATATCACAAAAAATGAGTCATGAATTTAAGTGATTTAATAAGTAATGTGTCATAAAAAAATGTATTTCTTGCTTGATATGGGAATAATTGATGAAAAATTGGACTCAATGAGGCCTTGATTTAGTGTTGTGAGGTGTTTTACACATCTACATTAGGTCTTGGAACCTTGAAAATTGAATAAAATACATTTAACGATGTCTTGTAAAGGTGTTGTAAAGTGTCGTAAAATACTTTCACACTTTTCTAGACTATTGGACCTATTTTTCCCCTAATTCAATGTTATTAAATGTATTTAATTGCATTCTCAAATTAATCTAGAAAGCTTGTAAACTAAACTCAATTCTAATCTAGTGTTGTAATGTGTTTTACACATTCACATTGGATGTTGTGCCTTTCTAGGCTATGTGGACATCATTTTAATGTTGTAAAGTGTATTTAATCACACTTTCACATTGAAATTTGTGTCCCAATCCATAACTAACCTTTACATCATCATTAATAGGCCCCTATGACCCCATATTTTGCATCCCAAGGCTTAATTTGATCAAACACCCAACTAGAATAACCTAGAAGCCTAATTTCTTCATTCCTGGAAAATCTAGCTGGCAAAAGAGCCCCTATGGGACCAAGTCACCCATCTATGTGAATTAGTCCCATCCAAGTGGGTCTAAGTCACCTAGCTTGGTGACTTAGTCCCATTTGGGCTATTTTCGAGGTTCGGGTGGGAAAAATTGGATTTTAAGTTTATTTTTCCTTTATGTCGGCCTTAGGGATCAAATTAATTGGAAAATTAGGTGAATTTCCTATATAAACAAGCTTCTAAATCCTAATTCTTAACCTAATCATTTTTTTCATCATTCATCATCTCTCTCAAGTCAAGAAAGTTAGGGTTTTAGCATTCTAAGTTAGCAAGATAATTGGGTATGTGCAGGATCATGATGGGCCAAAAACTGGCAATATGATGGGTATGTGGTTGACGACTTTTTTTAACCCAAAACTGATCAAACGAAAAGGGTTTTTAAAGGAGATTCTAAGCTTTCCACCAATATAAATTATGCTTTACTTTGTATTTAGTAAGTAATTATTATTCATTTTCTATTCGAATTACAACTAAAGTCCTGATTGATAGGCTGATTGAAAAACATCTATAGCTTTCAAACAGTATCACATTTTTTGAATAAAAAACATGCATCACATTCTATGATTCGCATACTATAGGATTAAAAAAAGAAAAATTGAATTTCATGAAGTTTAACCAAGTTAAGGTGGCCAGACATATAAGTTTTTTATATTTTTTTTAAATTTGTAATAAAAAATTCTTAGTTAATTATTTACTTAAAAAATTACAAAAATATGCATTACATCAACATGAGTCCTCTACTTATATCTAAAATCTTATAAAAAAAATATTATTATTTTATTGTGGTTAGGGTTGTCAGATAGACACCTACTTCTTATTTTTTCCAAATTTAAGTACTACTACATTGAAATTTCAAATTTTCACCAAATAGATTTTTTTTTAAACAAACCTAGTAGTTTAGAAACTACATCCAATTTTCTACAGATTTTATTCTTACATATTTTTGAAATAATATAGATAACTTATTCAAATGTTTACGTCAAGTTGCCTAACTCTGATTTTTCTAAATTTTTTGCCACTTAAGGGCCTATTTTTTCCATGATGATCTTGCACATACACACCTTTCTAAGGCATTCAAGGGTAGATTCTTCATCCATTGTTTCAAAAATTCAAGTTCAATCATCATGGAAAGTTTCTAATTCCTTCATTTCATGTTCATCCTTCATATTATTTCTTCATTTGGTTTAATTACCTAAAAATGGGTTTGACCAAGGCAAACCCCCATACCCTAACATTCTACATTTCTCTCTCTTTCATTGTGTGTTTGCAAATTTAGGCTTGTAAATCATTGAAGAATAGGTTACAAATTTTTTGAAGACATCTCCTTGTTGGCTAGGTTAAAACATCCACAAAAAGTCACTTACAATGCTGAAAATTAGAGTTTTAGAAGCAAACACCTAGAGGAGCAGAAAGTGCAGACCAAGAGCTTGCAACTCCACTTTCAGATTTTTAGAAAGACAAAGTGGACTAAGTCAGCAACAGTGGTGACTTAGTCCCACTGTACCTATTTTTCATAATTTTTTGTAGTTCTCAATACCCATTTGGCCAAAACGGGCTCCAATGCAATTTTCCAGATCTAGGACTAGGTCGCCCAGAATGGCATAAGTTTCCTAGTAGGCCAATTTTTTAGGATTAGTATCATTTCTAGTCTTCAACACATTTCTAGGTGCATGCTTTCTACTTTTCTTTCCTGTTCTATTTTTTTTGCATTTCTATTCATCTTTCTAGGTATTTTTGCATATCACAATGTGTGTTCAAACATCTTGCATTTCATTAGTTTTGCATTAATAATCAATCTCTTTTATCCATTATTTATATTTATATAATTACATTTAAGTATATTTCATTTATACTTACATTAGTTTTGAGTGAGGAAATTGCACATTTTGGCCTACCTCTCACCTTTTAGTTGAAAAACCCTATAAGTGTTAGAGAATTTGTAGGTGCCAGAATCATTGTCCAAATTTTGGTGAACCTAGCTTTTGAATACCTTCTTGTTTGATTTGGAGTCCATCATTCTCCTAGAATTAGCTTGGATTGCATTTTTCATTTGTTAAAGTTGCATTCTAGGTTTTCTAAAATTTTGCATTAGTGAAACTACATATAGGTTGCATTTTTACATTTTAAATCATTACACCCTTCTAAAATTCTACATTTGCATCTTCATTCTACATCATACAACACAAAAAACATCAAAATCAACCAAATAAAATGAAAATTCTAAAAAAAAATCCCTACTAGGACTAATTTTCCACCTTGGGTGACTTAGTCCTTTTTCACCCTTAAAATTGTCCTTTACAAAACTAAAAACCCATTTTTAAGCTTTTTTTTGCTACCCTTACCTATCTGTATAAGTTGGTTGAGTACTTGTTACATGCATTTCTTTAAATCTAGCTTAATTTGGCTCATTTCGTGCACTGCTTAATTTTAAATTTTTTATTCCCACATTATTGCATAGCATAATCAGTCAATTATCATCTAAAAATTTTATTTCATTTGGGCCTTTTACATTGCATTTTGAGTTTGCATAGATTGTTCTTTCAAAATGTTAGTATCTACCCTTTCCAAGTTTGCAACGAAAAAATTTATTTAACAAGCATTTAATGCATTCCCTAGTTATGAGAGTCTCTTAGTGCAAGAGAATGAAAATGTTACTACTTTCCTTAAACATACACCCTATACTATCTCTCCTATTTGTGAGGATGATGTGATAGAAGAGAATAAAAATATAGATACTCATGATGATCATCATTTTTCTTCTCCCAATACCTCTCCTTTTAGTGATGAAGGTATCCTGGCGAAAGAGGATACAATCATTAGCAATCATAAAGATCTTGCTTGTCCTTCTCCTCATCCCCTTTGGGAAGATATTATAGCACAAGAGAATGAGATTGTAAATGATGAGGATAATAGATTGGTCTTAGATAATCAAATCTTTAAGGTCTATAACAACCCTCTTTATGATCATTCCCCTAACTCTCTTATTTTGGAAGATATTAGGGAAAAATGACATGATTTCATCAATGATCATGATAATCATACTTGTACTTCTCCTAGTATCCCTCATAGTTATGATGATGATACTTTGATGTTAGAAAGAACAATGCATGAAATTCATGAGAATATTAGTTATCCCTCTTCAACTAGAACAACCCTTATTGAGCAAGACACTTCAACCACTAATCATTCCCATTCTTGTGATAAAGTCAATATGGAAGAACCAAACATTGAATGTTAATAACATCTAGTTTGTAGTTCTCCTAAACACTCTCATAATAGGGAAGGTATTATGGTATAGGAAAACACCAACAACATCATATGCAAACCAAAAATCAACCTCACTTTAAAGCATCTTGAATTGCTTGATATGGATCAAGCCTTGATGCCAATCTTAGGATTTCATGATAAGTCACCCTCTATGGTGCAGGAGCACCTAGTGGAATTCATGCCTCCATGAGGCCATTTTGTAAATATTTGATTTACATGGTATTTTGGTCATTTCATAAGGTCATTTAGAGCATATTTAATATGTTTGAGTTATTTAATAGGTTATTAGGTGAGTATGAGTTCATATTGTCAAAAGTTGTCAAAATGCAAAAATAAGAAGATGAAGGGTCATATGAGGAAGTTAGAAAGTTTTAGGTGGTTGGTTAGGCTTATAAGTGGTTTAAATACCCTTATATGGTTGAATATTAGGGGAAAGGGATGTAAATAATAAAGAACCAATAATGAAGCCCTAATTTTATGCAAAATTTCTATGTTTTTTTTGATAAATCTGAGTTTTAGATCATTGTACGAACTATTATGGCCATGTTTTCATGAAAAAATAACTTTTAATGATTAATCTATGAGTCTACAACATTCTCCTTTTTGTCTCACTCAATTTCATGCAAATTTGAGTAAGTTATGCTGATTTTATTGATTGCAACTTTTCAGATTTCTCTGTTACAGTTGTATTGCAGCAACTTGTACTACTAGGTACGGCATCAAAATGAAATAAATATTATATGGTTGGATAGATGGATTAGTTAGATTTCTTTTGGAATTGTTTTGAGGTTGTTGCATGAAATATTGAAAAAGTTATACTGATTTTGGTGAAAACAGTCAAGTTCTTATTTACACAGGGCAACAAGCAATAAAAATTGCATATCTTTCATTTTAACCATTAAAAATTGGTAAAAATTTGCATGAAGGTATGTTTTGAGGTTTCGAATGGTTTCCCATTGGTTTCATTGAATTTTTAGAAGATTTATATTTTTCCTTGGTACTCTGCATCAAATTGGTATCAAAGCCCAGCAAAAGGTCTGGGTTAGTGTTGGTTTGTGGTTTTGGTTTTATGGTCGTGTATAGGTTAAAAAGAACCTAGTTGCTGCCAAGGAAAGGTAGAGAAAATCTGAATAAAATTAAGGAGAGACTTGCTTGTGAAGATGGATTTGATGAGAAGATTGGGAAGACATTTGCAGGCATAGGAAGAGAGGAAAAAGAAGAAAAAGCAAGAGGAAAAAGAGAGAAAGAGAAAAGAGGAAGAGATCTTTAATCAAAAGATCAAAGAGTTACAGGAAAGGATAGAGCAGTTGTATAGGCAAGTTACAAGTTGGAATTTGATAGTGAAGAAGAAAATTGAATGGCCCATACAAAAGATTATTCAAAGAAGGAAAAAATAAGCAAGGATAGCAGCACTTGAGGTAGAGGTAAATTTTGTTGAGAAAAGTGACATTCCAATTGTGCTTGAAGATGAACAAACTTCTTTGTTTGTTGAAGAACATATTGATGGTGACAGGAATGATATGGTTGTTGGTAATCAAGTAGTTGATGAAATTGTTGATGAACAAGTAGAGAAGGTTGTTGAGATTGTTGATAAGGTTGGTACTAATACTCAAGATGTTGTTAATAATAAGGTTGATAATGACAATGTTGTAGATTTGTTTGCTAATGAGTTTTATGCATATTTTCAAGGAAATGATGCGGGTTATATATGGTATTTTGATGATGAGAATGAAGTTATAAATGATATTGTTGAGGTATATGCACAAGAAATGGAGTTTTGGAGCCTGAAAGTTGAGAAGATGAAGGATAAGAGATGGTTTAAGAAGAAAAAGAGGAAGGACCCAAGAATAGATACAAAGAAGGACAAGTTGCAAAATAATTGGAAGAATAGAAAGAAGGAGCAGACCAGCATTCAATGGGACTTGAATTTTCTTTTCTCTGGGAGTATGGTGTAGGAGCACCTAGTGAAATTCATGCCTCCATGAGGCCATTTTGTAAATATTTGATTTACATGGTATTTTGGTCATTTCATAAGGTCATTTAGAGAATATTTAATATGTTTGAGTTATTTAATAGGTTATTAGTGAGTATGAGTTCATATTGTCAAAACTTGTAAAAATTGTCAAAAGTTGTCAAAATGCAAAAATGTAAAATTGCAAAATGCAAAAATAAGAAGATGAAGGGTAATATGAGGAAGTTATAAAGTTATAGGTGGTTTTTTAAGCTTATAAGTGGTTTAAATACCCTTATATGGTTTAATATTAGGGGAGAGGGATGTAAATAATGAAGAACCAATAATGAAGCCCTAATTTTATGCAAAATTTCTATGTTTTTTCTGATAAATCTGAGTTTCAGATCATTGTACGAACTCTTATGGCCATATTTTCATGAAAAAATCACTTCTAATGATTAATATATGAGTCTAAAATATTCTCCTTTTTGTTTCAATCAATTTCATGCAAATTTGAGTAAGTTATGCTTATTTTATTGATTGCAACTTTTCAGATTACTCTGTTACAGTCGTATTGCAGCAACTTCTACTAATAGGTACGGCATAAAAATGAAATAAATATTATATGGTTGGATATAGGGATGAGTTATCTTTCTTTTGGCATTGGTTTGAGGTTGTTTCATGAAATATTGAAAAAGTTATGCTGATTTTGGTGAAAACAGTCAAGTTCTGATTTACACAGGGCAGCAAGCAATAAAAATTGCATATCTTTCATTTTAACCATTAAAAATTGGTAAAAATTTGCATGAATATATTTTTTGAGGTTTTGAATGGTTTCCCATTGGTTTCATTGAATTTTGAGAAGATTTATATTTTTCCTCGGTACTCTGCATCACTCTACTCCTCAAAGCAACAAGGTTACATATGTTATGATTAGTACCAAGAAAAATGATATAGAAATACAAAAGAAAATTGAATAAGCCACAAAATTATTAGAAGATGTTTCGACAACCTTTGATTTCATACCTCTATCCAAGGGAAAATACAAGATCATAACAAAATATTCTAAATAGAGCAAAGAGACACTGGTAACAGTCATACAAAATTCAATAGAATCCTCTTCAACCACCTTACAAGAAAAGACAACATCCAAGAAAAACTTTGAGGAAATTAACAACCACCAAATCCAACAAAAGAAACAAACCAACTTGGGAAAGGATGTGATTCTATAGAACAATGTATCCATGTCCCTATAATGTAGGAAATAACTCATGATCTTGGTCATTGTCCCTTCAAACAAAAACCTTCAATCAATTTCAACATTGTCACAAACAATTCTTCCAAGACAACCTTAACCTTGGTACATCCTAAACTGATAGATATCTCACTAAATATGTATCATGCAAAAACTTTTTTTACTTATCAACATAAATAACATTAGTTGTTGATCCTTGCCATATAATAGTTGTATGATCATAACATACTCACTATTGCAAGGAGCAGCATATCATCCTCACTTCCTAGCTCACCCTTGTCTTGCACTAAGTGGGAGAAAAGGGTTAAGTAGCCTTGTCCTCGTATATCACTTGTTGTTGTCTCTTTTTACTAGTCGTTAACCTTTCATGAACATATAAGAGAAAGCTTGGGATGTGGATAACATGCCTTAAGTTGGCTCATATGTGACATACTCATTCATGATGTAGCTCAATTTGGAAACATATGACTTGGAATAGGGCTTTCCAAGTTGGCTTTCATGTCTTCTTTCATCATTAGCTACTTTAAAGAAATTTCTCATAGTGATGGTGTAGCAACCACTTTAAAGTGGGGTCATACATAGATGGCATCTTTTGGAAAAAATTCATGGCATGATTTTTCTTTTTTCTTGTGATGTGTCCTCTTCTTGGTGGTGTCATTAGGTTTGATAATGTCCAAGAGTGTATGATCAACTAACATGGCATGATGCGAATGAGGCATCCCATGGGCAATGATCTAACACTTTGACTTGTCCTCTCTCAGAGACATTAGGCACAATTCTCCCTAAGAAGAAGACCTTTACTTAAACAAAGAAAAATCCCCTTTAACAAAACTTTTACCTAACATTCAAAAGAATTTACAAAAAAAAATCATTTTCATTGTGGTACCTTATCAAAGTTATCAGTAGGATAACTATGGTATGGTTAGTATAATGGGAAGCCGACACATTGGCATGACTTTCTCATTATATGGTGGGAAGCTGACACACTGCATGAATTTCTCACCAAACCAGTTCTTTTAGACAACTCACCCTACAAATGACCTGATGTTCTGTGGCCTCAGAGAGCACATCTTTGATCCACCTCATTTTTTTCCCTTTCATTCTTGTCATTACATGATTGCATATCTTGATTTGTTGTAATCCATTCACTTTCTGTGTGTCTTCTTGTGCTTATGTTGGTTTCACTTAGGATCTTGGATCTTGGGGGCTTGACCTTTGCCTTGATCTTTGTCATTCTTTTTCATCCGCATTGGTACGATTGGACTCCTCTTGAATGTCTACTTTAGTGTGAGTTTGAAGCAAGTTCATCCTCTCACTAAAGTGGGGGCCAAATGTGTCACAAAAAAATGTATTTCTTGCTTGATATGGGAATAATTAATGAAAAATTGGACTTAATGAGGCCTTGTTTTAGTGTTGTGAGGTATTTTACACATCTACATTAGGTCTTGGAACCTTGAAAACTGAATAAAATGCATCTAATCATGTCTTTTAAAGGTGTTGTAAAGTGTTGTAAAATAATTTCACACTTTTCTAGAATAATGGACCTATTTTTCCCCTAATTCAATTTTATAAAATGTATCTAATTGCATTCTCACATTAATCTAGAAAGCTTGTAAACTAAATTCAATTCTAATATAGTGTTGTAATGTGTTTTACATCTTCACATTGGATGTTGTGCCTTTCTAGGCTATGTGGACGTCATTTTAATGTTGTAAAGTGTATTTAATCACACTTTCACATTGAAATTTGTATCCCAAGCCCTAATTACCCTTTACATCATCATTAATAGGCCCCTATGACCCCATATTTTGCATCTCAAGGCTTAATTTTGATCAAAGACCTGAGTAGAACAACCTAGAAGCCTAATTTATTCATTCTTGAAAATCCAACTAGAAAAAGAGCCCCTGTGGGACCAAGTTTTCCATTTGGGAAAATTAGTCCCATCCAGGTGGGACTAAGTCACCCAGCTTGGTGACTTAGTCCCATTTGGGCTATTTTTGACGTTCGGGTGGGAAAATTTGGATTTTAATTTTAGTTTTCCTTCATGTTGGCCTTGGGGATCAAATTAATGGGAAAATTAGGTGGATTTTCTATATAAACAAGCTTCTAAAGCCTAATTCATAACCTATTCATTTCATTCATCATTCATCATCCCTCTCAAGTCAAGCAAGCTAGGGTTTTAGCATTCTAAGTCATCAAGATAACTTTCTAAGGTATTCAAGGGAAGATTCTTCATCCATTGTTGTAGAAATTCAAGATCAATCATCATGGAAATTTTCTAATTCCTTCATTTCATGTTCATGCTTCATCTTATTTCTTCATTTGGTTTAATTACCTAAAAAGGAGTTTGACCAAGTCAAACCTACATCCCTAACATTCAACATTTCTCTCTCTTTCATTGTGTGTTTGTGAATTTAGGCTTGGAAATAATTGAAGAATAGGTTGAAATTATTTTCAAGACATATCCTTTTTGGCTAGGTCAAAACATCCAAAAAAAGTCGCTTATAGTGTCAAAAATTAGAGTTTCAAAACTAGACACCTATAGGAGCAGAAAGTGCAGACCAAGAGCTTTTGACTCCACTTCCAGATTTTTAGAAAAGCCAAAGTATACTAAGTCACCAATAGTGGTGAATTAGTCCCATTGTACCTAGTTTTAAGAAGTTTTTGTAGTTTTGGATGCCCATTTGGTTGAAACAGGCTCCTGTACAATTTTCTAGATTTGGAACTAAGTCGCCTAGAATGGCAAGTCCTAGTAGGCCAAATTCTTAGGATTAGCAGCATTTATAGTCTTCAACATACTTTCAAGTGCATTCTTTCTATTTTTCTTTCCTATTCTTTTTTGTTTGCATTTCTATTCATCTTTCTAGGTGTTTTTACATATCACAATGTGTTTTCAAACATCTTGCATTTCATTATTTTTGCATTAATAATCAATATCTTTTATCCATTCTACATTTAGATCATTCCATTTAGGTATATTTCATTTATACTTGCATTAGTTTTGAGTAAGGACATTAAGCATTTTGGCCTACCTCTCTCCTTTTAGGTGAAAAACCCTAGAAGTGTTAGAGAACTATGGGTACCAAAATTGGTGTCCACAAGTAATTAAAGGTAAACCATTGGTAATTTTTAAATCTAATATTTCTAGAGTTATTCCAGAGGTTTGAATTCACAAGTCTAGTGCTTAAGAAATTTTCTTCTAGAATGCAACCACAAACATCCATCGAACATTCATCAAATGATTAAGTTGCACAATAATATAACTTGTAGTTACTATCAGTGCAATTTTAATTTTATAAGTGTATTAATGTTATATTAACTTAAATAATATTTAAAAAGAACAATTTGATAATTCATGACCCCACCAAACCCCCCGTAGATGCTATTCCCTCCATTACCCTTGATGAAATCCCCTACCATTCCACATAGCTCTCAGGGTCGTGGAAAATCCCCTGCTAATGAGGATTACACTCCCTACCCCATCAATTTCATTCCCTTGTTGGAATCCATTCCTATTACTTCTATTTTGGATAAATCAGACAACTCGAAAGAAGATGTGTCATGGAACCCCACCCCTGCCAAATCTCCCATGAACTCCCCTGCCCATATAGATGTCTCTAATGTCCCTACTACCCCCACCATTTTAAACCCGAACCTCCAAAATTTCCCCAACCTCTGCATTAATTTTTAGGGGAACCGTGTCAAATCTAGGGTGGGTTTTAACTTTAGTGCTTCTACTAACCCCCTCTACAAAAAAATAAATAAAATATTGAAGATGATTAATGTCCAAAATGATATTGTGAAGTAGTTATTGGGTCAGTAGGTTATGGCCAAAGAGAGAATCTAGACATTGGAAAGTAAAGTTCTACAACAACATGTCTTGCAGTTGGATGAGGTGGAAGACAAAGTGCACTGGGATCTAATTACTTCTCTAGACAATTCTTTCGAGAGGTGGGCCAATTGGGAGAAGGAGCTGAAAGAGTTGAGATCCATTATTGGTACATAGGATGATAAAAGGACTTTGCAAATGGAGATTGAGGATATTCATAAGAATTGGGAGAAAACCACTCAATACCTCAAGGTAATCACTAACTACAACAAAAAACTGTGCAGAACACTACCCTCGCCATTCAATTGTTTTAGTAGGAATTAAGGAAAAACCAAGGTAAAAGGGTGGCTAATGATGAGAGAAATGATAGTCACACACAAAAGAAGAAAGGTAAGATGGTTGAAACTTTGACCTAGGATGCCATGATGGATACTCTAGCCATTCAAAAAGGTCCCCTAACTTTTGAAGAGAAGATCCAATTCCTATTGTTGATGGGTCTTTTTGCACTCAACATAGGCAATGCATAAGTGCATTACCTCTCTTGAAAGGTAATCTTCAACAAGTTGTTGAAAATTACCCCAAGGTCTCTCAGGTGTTAGGTCATGACATGCATTGAATATCTCAATTGGTTTGATGTGATCCTGCTGGTAATCATAGGGCATCCTTACGTGGGTTAAACTAGAGAGGAATTGGATCCTTAGATGGAGTTTATAATTTTTTTTGAAAAGTTGTTTTATTGCTACAAGTTCAGGACAACAGTCTCAAACTCCACTTAAATCTTCCAATTTTGCTTTACAATGTGCAATGAAATTTACCTAAAGCACCTATTAAAAAAAAAGAAAAAGGGCAGGGGAAGAGAGAAATTCCTAAGCCTGAAGCTACTAATGAACAGTGATAATGGAGGACCCTGTAGTGGAAAACCTTCTCAAAACAAAGTTCCACTTAACCAAATCAACTTATAGTCTCATGAAACATGTGCAATCTTCTAGGGTTTGTATATTTTCAACCTTTCACTCACCATAGATCATGAACAAGAGATGGAATTTAAGTGCAACATTTATATAATGTTTAGAATAGCTTTACACTGTAGTTTATCATCAATAAACATCAAAAAGAATGAGCAAGGAAGGGCATCAACACAAAAAAATTCTTCAGAACCAATGAACAACATTAACTATTCTACTAAAGCAAACCAAAACACATAGAACAACAAAGTAAATCTATCCAAATTCACTAAATATGAGAAGAAGAATCATGCAACATGAAGTTGGAACTCAAGAATCCACTAAATCAATGAATTCCTATTAAATTTCTAGCAACATATCTTTACAACAACTCAAATATCTCTTGAAAATGAGAGAAGACCCCCTATTTATAGTGTTCAAAAAGAAAAATGAATGGCCAAGATTTAATCTCATTATGTGGCCAAGATTCACTACAAATTAGGGTTTCACCTACCCCTAAATATTTTATAATATAAAATTACATTTTTTCATTTAGCCTATTCCATCCTCTTTTGGGTAGCATTGTAGCTCTTTTGTCTTCTAGCTGATTTCTCTTTTGTTGCAGCTACAATATGAGGAATTCATCATCTATGATTGGATTCCCTTCATTTTTCTTGAGGGTGGAATATTCCATGAACTTTCCCACTAAAATCCAAAGCCTATCCTTTTGAACAATCTTGGACTGGAGGATTTGAAAATGAAGCTTCTTAGAATGAGTTGCCACCTCCTCCTCGTGCTTCATACATTTTGGAGTAGCCTTCACCATTTGTTCTGATTGAACAAACACCCTAGCAGCAAAATCCATGAAGATCAGAGACATGTCATATGTTTCACCCTCTTCCATTTTTTATGGAAATATTCTTTAATCTTTTCAACATCTAGCTCTTCGGTAGACACATCTTGATTAGTCATAAGCTTTATATAGTCTTTATTGTCTTCCCAATGCTCCTTTTCCCATTTGAGGTCAAGCTCAATCTCATGCAACACTTTTTCTAGCACATCATTTCAATGATCAAGGGCCATTTTCCATGTCTCAACCAACCAATGATCATCCTTGACGATGCCAAATTCCTTTTCCTAGGCTCTCTCTAGTATCTTGAGGACAACTTCAACCTTTGGGTTGGTGATTCTATAAAATTCAATGTAGTGGAGGCATACCTTTTCCATCTCCTCCAACTGATTTTGTATAATCATAAATTTATTGACCATTCTAACGGTGTGCCCTATGCCCATATCACCATTGTAAACCACCTGTCAGAGCCATTCCTCAGAGGCTTTTGTCCAAATTTTTCTTCTTTCCAGCTTGTTGATATGTTCTTTGGATAGTAGCTGGGGTGGTGCTGACAATGTGGTGGGAAGCTCCTCAGTCAATGACCATTGTTGAATATAGGATGTTAAATCTGCCACTGATGCTTTTAGCTCCTCCTTATAGGTCTTGTCCTTATGCATTTGGTGCACAATGGTGGCAACAGATCCCTGGAGATGGTTGATTTTCTACTCTCTTGTATTTTTTCCCAAATAAAGGGTAGAAATATTATAACTGACCCCTTCTTCTCTCATAACCGAAGTGGCTATTTGTACTATCCTAGATCTTGATGCATCCATGGTCATATGAGATTTTACCTTTAGCTTCTTCTCCTTCTTTGTACTGATTTGGGCTCAAGAAAAAATGGCCTCCGACCTTGCCTTTGGATCCATCAAGGTTGGGTTTTTCTTCTCCAATTATTTTTCAAGCCATTCAGGCTCTCGAGAATCCCCTTTTGGTGATTCATGATCACCTTCTTCCTCATGGGTGCATTGAATTTCCATTACTTATCCACCTGGAGTCTCCTGCTCTGTTTTCTCTTATTCTTCCTCATCAGAATCCTAGATGAATACTATTTTTTTTCCTAAGGATTTGGTAGTTGTGTGCTCCTTGGGGCTATCCTTCCCCTCAAAGGTTTTCTCTTCTTGTTTATGCCCATGTTCTTCATGATGCTTTGTTTCTAGGCTCCTTCTCATCCTAGCCTCTTCTTCAATCTTGTCTTCTTCTCTTTCCTTTTCTTCTTGTTCCTTTGAAAGAGGCATCTCCTTATCATGCCTGGGGCTCTCATCTTGTTCCCCAATTAGAGCTTCAATGTCCTCCTCCATTTTCTCATTTATATTCTTCTCTTCATCTGAGGTTTGTTTCTCTACTTATTCTCTAATGTCCTTGAGTTGTTGAGCCAACTCTTCCTTGAGCTCTGGGTCAAAATTTTCCACAATATACTTTGTGCCCAACTCCTCAATGTCCTCTTCAGATGATTGTGTTTCTTCCTCCTCTTCTTCACGCACCACTTTATCAATTACTAGGTGTTGATATTTGGGATGCTCATGATAATCATTTGCTTCCTCTTCCATCTCTTTGGCAGCTTCCCTCTCTTGCCTCTCCAACTCTTCTGATATTTTCGTTGTTGCCTCCATCATGGGTGGTTTAATTGGGGGAGGACGGACAAGAAGGTTAGCAACAACTTGTGCCAAGGAAACTTATACTCTTGGGTTCATTAACACCCCAGATAGTTCTGTTGGTATATATTGCATGTGTCAAGCAAAATCCTCTGGGAGTGAGAGAGTGGGAATTGGAATTGTTGTAGTAGCTAGTGGGAGGGATTATGATGGAGACATGGAGGAGGAGGAGAGTGGAGAAGTGGTGGAAAACATGGAATCTATGACCATTACTTGTGTTGTAGGGGAAGTGGAGGTAAGGTGGATTGAAATGTCCACCGTGGGCAAGGAGGATGCAACAATTTCCTAAGAGGCTGGTGGAGGAGCGAAAGTTGTGGCAATGGCAGCAGTGGTGACTACGAGAGTGGAGGTAGCTTGTGGGGACTTTAGCTGCTCGATTTCTACTTCTACTCCCTCATGGAGCGGGTGTTCTTAGATAGTGGTCATCTTCATAAAACTTCCTGACTTCTTTGGCTTCTTGGAAGGCTCACCCTCCAACACTTTCCTCGAATATATCTTTAGTTTAGTTTGTCATTCAACCATCTCTTTTCTCTTCTTAGACCTAGTAGTGGGAGGAGACATTGAAGTCTCTCTTGTTTGTGCAACAGTGGTAGGGGCACTATCAATCTCACTTTCAAGTGGATCCTCAAGCTCACCATATGTTAGGGTAACTCCATGTAGCTTCAATCGGGAAATCTTCTTGTCAATCCATTCTTTGGTTCTTTCCTTAATTAGCTTCATCAGAATATCGAGGTCATTGACCTCTTCTTCATTCTAGTCAATTAATGGTAGCAATAGGTTGGAAACAACATCATATCTCGGATCCACTATTGTATTTTCTTCTTCAACAATCTCATCTAACACCAGAAATAAGTTCACTATTTTGATGAAGTATGCCATCATTCGCATGTAATTCCTCATACACACCTCCTTATCTTCTCTACAATTGGCCCAAAAATCCTCCACATTATGTACATGGGCATACTATATCTCAACCGCCTTATTCAACTTGCCATAAGGGTCCATTCCTGGCTGAGCAGTGTAGAGTTATAGGTTATATTCAACTAACTCCTTATCAGAATACTCTGCACACTAAGATGCAAAGAGAGAATACATGCCTTGACCAAATGTGAGGGGATAAAGGATCTCTACCCTATGCTTGTCACTCAGGAGGGCATGTGCACTTTGTAGTTGTCAGGAGAGTTCAAGTAGTATCATCCAGTCATTTGGGTATTGGGGAAGCTTATATGGTTTCTCTGATAAACCCTTGGCTTAGATGTATTTAAATTTTGGAAATTAAATGAACAAAAAGATAAAACAATGGATGAAGGCATTGGCAATGTGGGAAACCCTTCTTTAAAGTCACCTCCAAGCAGTCTAATGATATGCCCGATGAAGGCATCATTGACTCTGTAATAGTATTTCTTAAAGTTCTAGAATTGAAGTTGGGGATACCTGTCATAGACCTTCAATTCCCTGCCTAGAGTTGGACTTGGTGCTTTGAATAGTACCTTGTATTGGGCATGGTCAACAATAAAATAAACTAGGTATGATGTCATATAAAATTGTGAAGTCTTCTTCATAGCCACAAATTGCTCTTGTAAGAATTGGTTGATCATGCCTACCTAATAGAACTTGGTCTCTCCTCGAATTATCTCCTCCACAAAATATAGCATCCATTCTTGGAAGAAAGGTGTAGTAGGGAGGCCCATAACTCTACTTAGCAAGGTCACTAAGTCATAGTAATCCTTGTAGAAGTCACTTCTAAAGAGTTCTTAGGGAACTTTTTTTGCATTGCCTCCCTTCTCCTTAAGCCAATATTGATTGATGAGCTTCTTACATTTGAGGGGATCGGCATCCCACATCTTCTTAGCATATTCTTTGGTTGTTTCCTCAATTTCACTGAAGGTAGGGATATGGAAAGTTTTCCCTATTGATTTAGTAGACAACTCAACCAATATATTCCCATCTATGTCTACTATTCTCTTTGTGTCCTCCTTGTATGCCTCTCTATAGGCCATTACAAGGTTAGGAGCTATAAGGGTAGGTAGGAACCCAATAGTCTTAGCCAACCCATTGCTTCTAATCCTTCTGGAATTTTCTATTGTGGATTTGACTCAAACCCTTTTCCTGAACTCATCGATATCAATATGTCCTAGAATGGTATCTGAGATCTCCTTCCAATCTATGGTGACTCTAGAATTGAGGGGTTTCCCTTGAAACTTGTATTTCATTTGGTTTTTATCCTCTTTACCCCTAGGTGCATTAGCTGACTTCTTTCCTTTTTCCTTTTCTACTGCTGCCTCTGAAGGTCCTATAGTTGGTTCCATATATCCTGTAGGAAAGAGAGATGTAAGCATATTCAAGCATAAAAACATGAGGAACATTAGCCAAAATCTAGTGAAATGATGTTAGATTAGGTGATTCATCATTTAAAGATCCTAATATCTCTTTCAGATCAGCATTAGCCTTTCACTAGAGGGAGTTATAACAATTCGGGCCTAGGCATGTGGACTTCCCACATGGTCCATGAGGGAAAAAGGGATGGCAATGAGGGCATGACGGCATGACGGCCCACATGGTCCCACCCACACCAATATTTAGTCATGAAGTAGGGTCCACCAAGAAGGTCGGGAAACTTCAGCACATAGGTCAATCATTGTGAAGCTTTGGAAATATTAAGTCTTCTATTTAGACCTACAGACCCAAGGTGTGTAGAGGCAAGGGATGGTTTAGTAGTTGGAGATTCTATCATTGAAATGGTTCCAACAAGGCTGCATCCCACAAGTGGTGTTCCACCATGCGGGACCCACGACTTCTATAGACGACATCACTCTAACATTAAAGCTCAGGTCATTTGGATGAATATGGGATGGATGGTGCAGGAAGGCATTGTATGTTAGCCATCCAAAATGGTGGATGCAAGATGAAAGTCCACCTAAGGAGGTCTGCATCATCAGGTGTGCAAGGGGCTTTGGTATTTCTTATTTTTTACTAGATAGTCAAAGGGAAACGATGGGATTGGACCCTGCGTGGTGGACCAACAAGGGTCAATTTCTATTTTGGAATGGACGGAGTAGGATGGAAGTCTGCAAACAACTACCTACAAGAGGAGGCTTGATTGGGGCTTGATACTTGATCATTTTTCATTTGGGCTCAGATGGAGATGGAAATCACGGGCTCCATGGGCTGGGGAGGTGGTCACCTGAGGCTATTCTATACTAGCAAGCTTGTCACTATGGTCCATAGATAGAAGTCCATAGGGAGAGGCCTGTAAAGATCCAACAGTTAGTCATTTTGGCACAAAGGAAGATCGGATGGCAATGGAGGAGTTGGGACCGACAAGTCAGATGGGAAATTCGGTTTCACCATTTTGAGTAGTCATTTGAACAATGGTGAAAGGGGAGAAAAAAACCATGAAGGATGACCAACATAAGATAAGTCACTTGTTTTTAATTCAGACGGTGGACCTGATGACGGGGTCCACTAGGAAAATAGACAGGTCATGAAGGTCATTCAGAATAATGAAGCCAGAGAAAAAATCCACGGATGAAAGCCCATGAAGAGAACTCTGCAATGAGTCAGGACTTAGGAATTTTGGCGAGGCCAAGCTTGAATGGTGATGACTGGGGTGGTCTCTATGCATTGGAAAGGTGGGATCAAATAGCCATTCAAAATGGTGGGGCTTGAAGAGAATTCTATAGGTGAAGGCCCGCGTTGTCGGAAGAAGAAGGGCCAAAAGATCTCTATTTTGGGCTCATGAATTTTGGCTAAGTTTAGGATGGTCAAGTTGAAGGGGCTTCCCACGAGGGGCGGCCCAATGAAGGTATTTGCCATTTTGCTAAAGTTTAAATGTTTTAAGGGAGAGGTAATGGTAATAGTCATGTTGCAGACCCACAGGGCATGAACGCCCTAGTCCAAGAATGGTCATGGGAGGTTCAAGTCCCGCAAGCCACCTACAAAGGATTTCAAAGGTTTTCTCAAAATTCAAAGACATGGGTTTTGGCCGTCAAGGTTTGTTCTAGTTGATTTTAAAGATTTTTGTCAAATATTTAATAACTTTCTATAGAAATTAAAGAAAACTCAAAATATGGCCTATGGCAGAAGACTGGCCTATGAAACCCAATGAAGAAAGATGAGAAAATAGTGAACAAAGGCTTCAAAAGGGTGATGGAGATCAGCGGGCACGACGATGACATTAGCGGGGGCTCTGATTGGCTTCTAAACTTCTAATAGATGAAAATGATAGCTTGAAATGGGCTATTTATATATTTATATGCATTTAATTCCCCTCATTAATGCTAGTATGGAAGAGGTGAAAGTTGGTGAATGGGTATTTCAAAAATGGCACCGAGAATGACGAAGTCCACTAAGTGGATGATAGTCAGGGGTTAGTCATTTAGGCATTCAGTGGTGAAAATAGCCAAAGATGATGCAGGTGCCATGGGGCACAAATATGTCATGTGACGGCCATTCAGAATGGCTAGGGAGCCAAGGAATCCTGCAAAGAGCAACTCATAGGGGCGGACCTGCATTGATCCAAGGATGACAACTTTAAAGATTGAAGGTGAATAGCCAGGGAAATCCCACAAAGGCCCAAGGCCTTTAAAATTTGAGGGTAGAAAAACATGGTCAACTCAAGATGATTCTTCTAAGACTCTTTGACCATTTAGGACTCAAAATAGGGGGCACACAAAATGAGATGGCAATGAAAGTGACCTGGGAAAGTGATAACAGAGGGTCCCCATTCTAAACGGGGTGTGTGTGCTATCGGCAAAAAAAATGTTGACTCTACTAGAGAACGTTCCTAAGCATTCTAAGGATAAATGTTCATTCTAAACCTAGAATCTTTGGTTTTGCATACCAGGGACTAGTTTCCAAAAGTGAAGTAAGGGGCTTGAAGGAGAACAAGATCCTTAACTGAATTAGATCACAAAAGCATCTTAGAAGGGCGTGTGAGTAGTGAATTCATTCATTTTCTTTGGAGACTAACAAATGGTAGTTAATCAAACTGAAGAGACTATAGATTTTCTAGCTCCAAAAGTAACCTGGACATTGCTCCACTACTAGTTAGGAATCCATAGCCCTAACGGAGTTGTCACTACAACCCCATGAACATTGCTCTACTACTAGCCAAGCATCCATAGCCCTAGTAGAGTTGTCTGCACACCCACATGGTTGCTTGATTTTAAAATTTCTTTCTTTTCTTTCCTTTTGATATCCTTTTGATACTATTTCTTTTCTTCAACCATATAAGCATCGAAACTTATAGTGGGTTTGGAACCATAGTGGTCACTAAAGTAGACTCATGATTTTTGCTTGTTAGGTCATCATAAAAACCACTACACAACTCTTCAAAAGAAATTAATTTTCATCTTGTGCAAGATCCAAGATGAAATGTGATAAGACTCAACTAAGGGTCACGCTTGAGGTCAAGTCAATGTTCAAATGAGGAGGCCACCCCATAGAATCAACTAAAGACCAATGCTTAAGAGTGAATAGTTACCCAAAGAACACTAAGAGTAGGCAGCAAAGTGAACCGTTCCTTGAATAAGCATGACCAATGCATCAAAAATAAAGGGAAAATCTCAACAAAACAAACTACTGAGAAACGAACAAGACAAAAGGACGTGAAGCAGTAAAACAAAGGCAAACCAAAAGCAACCTAAACTAACCTATATATAGATATTTACAAAGAACAGCTCAAGAGAGCTCAAGCTTGGAAATAATTCTTTAGGTGCTACCCGTTGATGGGCAACGAGACGTCTTCAACAGTTAAGGTCTTGAGGCAGAAAGCGTTATCTCCAAGGATTTTAGCAATTTGAAATGGGCCAAGCTAGAGCTTGTCGAGTTTTTCATGTCCCCCTTTCTTTTCATGGGCCTTGTCCCAACATAGGACCAGATCAATAATTCTTAAGGCCTTGACTGTGGCTCATCTATTGAACCATCTTTTGATGATGCCTTGATGTTTGGAAAAAATTTCAATGGCACGGTCACGTACTTCTTCTAAGTGGAGCAACTCAGCTAAGCGAGCCTCCCTTCGATCCCCTTCTTTGTAGAAGTTATTGATGAATTGGAGGGAGGAATTTTTTAGGTGAATCAGGAACATAGGCTCTAGGCCATAGACTAGGTGGAATGGAGAATCACCCAAGCCAGCCTTGTGATGTGTATAGTTTTCCCAAAGGGAAAAATAGAGTTGGGTGTGCCAGTCCTTGGGATTCCTATCAAGTAACTTTTTGATGACGATGATCAACTTTTTGTTTCTGGATTTAGTCAGCTCATTGCCCTAGTGATAGTAGTTGGATGAAAATTTAAGGGAAACACCATAGTCAAAGGCCCAACTAGCGAATTTAAGGCAAAGGTAGGGCCATTATCACAAACTAATGCATACAGACAACCAAAATGATTTAGAATAAAACTTTCAAGGAAATTAATAACTACCTTTGTTGTGCATTTCCTACATGCAATAGCTTTTGTCCATCTAGTACAATAATCAAAGTTGGTTAAAATGTACCTGTGACTTATAGATGATGGTGGTCTTACTGGACCAATGAAGTCTAGACCCCATTATGCACATGGTCTCACTTCCAAGACTGGTTGTAGCGGGATAAAAACGTTCCTTTCTCTAGTTGCGGTAGTCTAGCAGACATGGAATGTGTGAACATGGTTGTGAGCATTCTTGAATATGGTTGTCCAGTAGTATCCAACTCATAGAATTTGATCAGCAGTAGAGGGACCCAATCTGTGACCAATGCCAAATTTATCATGGAATTCTTTTAACACTCTCGCTAATTCTTATTTTCCAAGGCATCAAAGGTAGACTCCATCATGATTTCTTTTGTATAGTACTAATCCTTGTAGCATATAGCTACTACTTTTTAGTCTGAGAGAATGCTTATGGACTCCCTATAAGTGAAGCGAACACTTTTTATTCAGCAAGTAATAAAAAATGTCATCGTACCACTCTCTTGGGGATACATCTTCAAGCTAATATTGTTGTACCATAAGCTCAGGTCCTATTTCAACTACTATTTTAGCTATCATTCAGGTGAGTGCCTATCCTCTTAATAATTTCATCGGCTATATCTCCATATCATATTATTGTAGCAGGGTGACCCATTTTTCTCTCTGTTCTCCTAGCTCACTTTGCATTAGCAACGTTTTTACTGTTAGGTACAGTACAATGGCGAACACTTTATTCTATAGGATATAGTGTCTGAACTTCTTGACTCCTCTGATGAGAGCATATGCTTGCATCTCCATGCTATGGTATCTTAGTTCAACATCCTTTAAGGGAGAACTCATGAAGGCAATCGGGTGCTCATTTCCTTCATCGTCCTTTTGAGTCAAAATTCTACCACATGAATGATCTAAAGCGAATGAATAAATATAAAAGGGCTTCAAAGAATCTGAGCTCACCAACATGGGTGTGTCAGCAATGGCTTTCTTGATTTCCTTGAAGGCTTTCTTTGCCTCTAGATTCCACTCAATCTTGGCATCTTGCTTCAACATTGTGTTGATTGGCTTAACAATTTTAGCAAAGCCTATAATGAACTTCCTAACGAAATTTATCTTTTCGAAGAAAGATTTCAGCTCTTTCTTGCTTCCTAGAAATTGAATCTTCAAGAAGGAGTGACTGTGCTTGGGGTCTATGGATATTCCTTGTTCTAAAATAACATGTCTGAGCAACTTTCCCTTTGTGACACCGAAGATGCATTTCTTTGGATTAAGAGATATTCCAAATTCTTGAAACTTTTGAAAAACTTTGTATAGTTTAGAAACATGATCATCTCGCCTTTTTGAGAAAATGGTAAGATCATCCATGTAGATGATTATGCACTTGGGTATGTGCAAGATCATCATGGAAAAAACAAGCCCTTAAGTGGCAAAAAATTTAGAAAAATCAGAGTTAGGAAACTTGATGTAAAAATTTGAATAAGTTATCTATATTATTTCAAAAATATGTAACAATAGAATCTGTAGCAAATTGAATGAAGTTTCTAAACTACTAGGTTTGTTTAAGAAAAAAAAAATATTTGGTGAAAATTTGAAATTTCAATGCAGTAGTACTTAAATTTCAAGGAAAAAATAAGTAGGTGTATGTCTGACCACCCTAACCACAATAAAATGATAATTATTTTTTACAAGATTCTTGAAATAGTTAGAAGACTCATGTCCCGATGTGATGCATATTATTTTGTAAATTTTTTTCCAAGTAAATAATTAAATATGAATTTATTATTACAACTTTTAAAAAATATAAAACTATGTCGACCACCTTAACTTGGTCAAAACTTCATGAAATTCAATTTTTCTTTTTTTAATCCTATAGTATGCAAAGCATAGAATGTGACACATGTTTTGGATTCAAAAAATGTGATACCATTTGAAAGCTATAGATGTTTTTCAATCAACATATCAATCAGAACTTTAGTCATAATTCAAATAGAAAATGAATAATAATTACTTATTAAATTCAAAGTAAAGAATAATTAATATTGGTTGAAAGCTGAGAATCTCCTTTAAAAACCCTTTTCGTTTCATCAATTTTGTGTAAAAAAAAGGTCATCAGTCACATACCCATCATATTGCCACTTTTTGGCCCACCATAATCTTGCACATACCCACTTTCCAATAAGGTCATTTAAGGCTATATCCATTGCACATTGGAAAGTGGCACTAACGTTGATGAGTCTAAATGACATCCTCTTGTATGCGAAGGTTCCCCACTTGGTGGTGAATGTGGTCTTGTACCTGTCTTCATATTGCACCATGACCTAGTTATACCCGAAATACCCATCAAGGAAGGACATCATCTGGGAACCATTGACTATCTATAGCACCTTGTCCAATGAAGGCACAAGATAGTTTTCCTTCTCTGACACTCTATTCAGGTTGCAGAATCCATGCACAATTTATTTTTTCTTTTCTTTTTCCTTACCGGGACCAAATTGGCCACCCAAGTAGAGTGCTTGATAGGAAAGATGATCCAAACTGACATCAACTTTTGTACTTCCTTATAAATGATGGGCTCTAGTAATGCATTGATGGGATGCTATCACTGCTAGAATGGTTGCACATCTGGCTTAAGGAGAATAGTGTGCATAATGATGGAGGTGTCATATGTCTTTAAATCTTCATAACACCATGTTACCACATCATGATACTTTTGTAGAGCATTAATTATTCATTTCTTCTCCTTTGGAAAGCATACCTTGCCAATGAATACATTCTTAACTTCCTCAATTTTTTTGAGGTTGTGGGTGTCACATTGGTTGTTTATGGAATCCTTCTTTTCTTGTTGATCTTGGTCTCAGATCTAATCTAGGTCAAATATGCACTCAAGCTGAACCATGTCTTTGGGGATAGTGTTTTTTTTAGGTTAATAACCCACACTATATATAACTTAGCTTCTTTAGGTTTAGCTTCATCAATTATTGGAGTTGCAAATAGGTCAGAACTAGTGATAAACTCCAGGATATGCTTATCATCATTGAACACCTAAAAAATGGGTGATATTGTCTGGCATAGATGGGGTGGAAGTAAGCTCCACGATGAATCATTTGAGACTAGACAAAGAGATCAGCTATAAGGTGTTGGCTACTTGAGCTAAAGCATCGATAGTATGGTTTTGGGAACGAGGGATTAATTGTATATTGAATGCATCTAGGCTTTCTAAAAGATCCTAAACTCTATTTCTATATTTTTCTAGTCTTCAGTCATGGCATGAATATAATTTTATGACTTGTTTTACCACCAGTTCTAAATCACCAAATACTTGCAACATTTTGACTTTCTTTCTTAGAGCCATTAAGAGACCATGAACTAACACTTCATATTCTTCTACGTTATTTGTACAATAAAATTGGAGCCTATGGGCAGTAAAGTAAGCCTTACTGGTAGGGCTAATGAGTTCAAATCCAACACCAGCTCCCTGCTTGGACTTAGACCCATCAAAACATAGTGTCCAAAACATGGAGGATTATTTGACTTCTAAGCCAATCATATGTACATCCTTCCTTGGTTGCATGCTCACCTTTGCAATTGCAAGAGTAGGTACTAGTTCAACGTGATTAAAGGTAGGTGGACCTATTAGTATCTCCTTCTGAGAAGTGGATTTCCCTTTGATGTGATCCATTTCTATTTGACACAAGCAACACTCAAATTTTGAGTGGGAAGCATTATGAACCCTACACCAATTAGGCAACAAGAGCTCTTGGAAGTTCATCCTTGCTCCTAGACTAACTTGATCTTGTATGCATTTTCCCAAAAAATCTTGGAAGCCATCTAACAATCCTAGATTATCATCATCGTAAGCCTCATCATCATTTGATTCTACTAGCATTTTTGTGTTGTGGGGAACACAGGATAGATTAGGAGGAGGGCTACATAGCACTGAGAATACCTCTTTAGCTGCCTCCTCTTCTAGAAACTTTTATTCTCCTTGATAAGTCACGAGGCAATAATTTCCCAATTTTGTTTCAGCAAACAATATCTTATTGGTGTTATTATATTTTGTGATCATGAATTTCATGTGTGGCTCCTGATCTATGTGGATCTAGTTTGGTAGCCCTTTCCACAATAGCCACATGTGAGAGAAATCAATTGTGGCATACCCATTCAATGCACAGGTAAAGTCTCATCCCAAGATTAATTTGTATGTGTCAAGAATATCTGCAACTTGGATGTTAATAACCTATTGCACCCTCAAGTCTGTAGTGATCTACATGGGGATACAATTGATTTCTCTAATGATGTTTACTTCAGTTTTGTCTAGTTGAGTTACTTTTCTTCAAGAAGGAGTGGTAACTATCCAAGGGCCTTGCACATAGCCAAGGGCATGACATTGGCTGATGCTCTTGAGTCGATCAAACAATTGTGAAAATTCTTCCCAAATATTCTAATTGTTGTGAGGAAGGGAGACGTTTCTAGCTTTCCTTGGAATAACACCATAGGCGTGTTAGCCTAGGCTACTTGGTTCTTATCCTTCTCATTGGTATTTTCCTTGGTTTTCACTAAATTTTTCTCTTTAGCAAATTGTTTTACAATTTGCTAATTGGTAAGGACATCTTTCTTCTTACCTATGATCTTTTGAATTATAGGCTTGTGTGGGGGCTCTTCAAAAGAGACCTTCTTGGCTAGTGTTTCTTGTGTTTCCCTAGAGGAGGGGGTCACATTAATCACCCTAAAGAAAGTGTTTCTAATTGCAGGAACCTTTACTAACTCAAAATCAGACAAGTTGATTTTGACTTTCTTAAACTCTTCAGCAATGTACTCCCCCATTTGCTCAATTTCAGCCTTGATAGATCTACCTATGGACGAACTAGCTTGATGGATTTGTGTTTGGTTTGGCTATTTGTTTCTATTCAAGTATTGTGTGGGGACATAGGGGTAGCCTAGGTTTTCGCTAGCATTGGGGTTAGGCAGGGTGCTAAAGTTATTAGGGGGAATGGAAGTGGTGAATGGTCCTCTTATTGTCCTATTTCTTAAATTATATGGAGAGGCCATTTGATGAAACATTTGAACATCTTCATGAGACTCTTTTTCATCTATTAGACCATTATCTACCAAAGTAAAGAGATGGGATAAAGCTTCTTCATTACTTACCTCTTTTACGTCTTCATTCTTTGGGGAAGCAACCTCATTCTTAGGTTCGTTGCTCTCGCTTCGCAAAACTGGGACTTGGTTGACCACAAGCACGAAAGATTCATATGGCTCAGACAAAACTATGTCTCTACAATCCACACTATCAATGGAATTTTGGACCTCCACTTGAAAGATCTCCATGGTTGTCTAAAACTCAAGGCAGTCTCATTTGGAATGCCCACTAGTCTTGTGAATCCTACACCATCTGAATAAGGTAGTTTTGGCAAGGAAGACTCCACTAGTTGTATTCTTTGTATTAGCAAGATGATCAAGAGGAGTGGGAGGTCTTGAATTCCACATTCTATTCTATCTTTGTGAGGGTCTCCTCTCAAAATTTTGGTTGGAGTTCTACCCTCATTCATAATTCTACATGGCTGAAGTAACTGTTTCACAATTATCCTATTGTCTCAATTAAGGTTGGCCTGGATGCTGTGTTGAGAGGCTTGCAACTAATTATTCTGGTTCCTGAGATGAGTCATCTTTGTGGACATATTTCTAATCATATCTATCAACTCATCCAACTAATCTTTCTCAGCACTACTTGGCTGCAATGTTTGGTTTTGGAGAAAGACGGGTTGTACTGCGGATTGGTTTTGCTGAGCAGGCAGGAATTTGGGTCCTTGCAGATATGTCGATACTTGGGACTATTGTGGATAGGTCTACTATTGTTGAGGTTGCAAGTAATGAGGCACCAAAGGCACCTAGTTCATGGGCTGCCCTAGATGAGGCACTATAGGCAGTTGTGGCACTTGATTCATGAGGGGCATCTGGTGTTGTAGAGCTTGAGTGAGCCCTTGAATCTACATAGGATTGGAAACCTACCCCAAGGAGGGTAGTGAACTAGAGATGTTTTGTCCCAAGTTAGTGCTAGTGATAACTGCCTCAGCATAAGCATCCACTAATCTAGTAGGATTTGGTCACATCCTCTTCACCAATGTAGCTGTGAGGTTGTCTAATGCTGCATAATAAACTGGCAAGGCAGTGTCATCATTGAGCACATATGGATCTTGTAACTTTGTGTATTCCCAGTGGAATCGATCGTTAAAGGAGTTGATTGGCTCATTAACTTCCCTATGGATAGACATGAATTGTTGATACAACTCTAAAGGGCTAATTAGGATCTTATACTTCTGCAAGAAGGCAATCATTAATAGGTCCCAAGATGTGATGGACCCCGTCGGTAAATTGATATACCAATAGAAGGCCTCTTCTCCCAAAGAATAAGTGAAAATCCTGCATGCCACATCTTCATGATAGATCTACATATCTTTCAATGTTTCTTGGAAGATCTTAATGTGTTCTTCAGCTATCCTCTACGGATCCCAAGGATTGAAATTCATGCAAAAAATCTCCAGGTTATTAGGAATATCATGGTAATCATTGAAAGATAACAGGGAAGGGTTATTTCCTAGCCAAGCCATGAGGGAAGGTGGGGGTGGAACTTGCTATTGGACTAGGGCAGCAACAGTTGGGACTGTGCCTTGGACATGGAAGGCAGGAACTAGGGCCACACCCTGGCTACAAGAAGCTAGTGGTTGAAAGGAAGTTTTGGATGGCTGAGAGGTGGAGGTGGAAGAGGAAGAAGCATCATGTGGTTGATAGGAGGAGGATGGGGGCAAGTTAGATGGAGAGGATGAAGAGGATGAGGTTGAGTCCGATCTTCGAGTCCTTCTAGCCCTTGTAGGGGTCTGAAACTCTTGAAATTCCCCTTTGTTGAGCATTGATATTAGAATCCTATGGGACCTTTCAGGGGAAAACGATCCAATTCAATCCAACTTAACTCCAAAGAGGCCCTCCTTCTAGAACTACTTCTGTTGATGGGTTTTTTTGCACCTTCTCAACATAGGCAATGCATAAGTGCATTACCTCTCTTGAAAGGAAATCCCCAACAACAAGTTGTTGAAAATTACCCCAAGGTCTCTCGGGTGTCAGGTCATGACATGCATGGAATATCTCAATTGGTTTGATTTGATCTTGTTGGTAATCACAGGGCAGACTTACGTGGGTTAAACTAGAGAGGAATTGGATCCTTAGATGTAGTTTATAAAATTTTCTAAAAATTTGTTCTATTACTACAAGTTTAGGACAATAGTCTCAAACTCCACTTAAATATTCCAATTTGGTTGTACAATGTGCAATGAGCTTTATCTAAAGCACCTATTAAAAAAAAGGAAAAATGGTAGGGGAAGAGAGAAGTCCCTAAGCTTGAAGCTACCAATGAATAGTGATAATGGAGGACCTTGTAGTGGACAACCTTCTCAAAACAAAGTTCCACATAACCAAATCAACTTACAATCTCATGAAACCTGTGCAATCTTATAAGGTTTACTAATTTTCAACCTTTCATTCACCATAAATCATGAAAAAGAGATGAAATTTAAGTGTAGCATTTATATAATGTTCAAACTAGCTTTACACTACAGTTTATCATCAATAAATAGCAAAAAGCATGAACAAGGAAGGGCATCAACACAACATAATTCTCCAAAACCAATGAACAACATTAACTATTCTACTAAAAAAAACCAAAACACATATAAAAACAAAGTAAATCTATCAAAATTCACTAACTATGAGGAGAAGAATCATGTAACATGAAATTGGAACTCAAGAATCCACCAAATCAATGAATTTCTATTAAAATTCTAGCAGCATGTCCTTACAACAACTCAACTCTCTCCTGAAAATGAGAGGAGACCCCCTATTTACAGTGCTCAAAAAGAAAAATAAATGCCCAAGATTTAATATCACTGTGTGGCCAAGATTCACTACAAATTAGGGTTTCACCTACCCCCAAATATTTTACAATATAGAATAACATTTTTTCATTTAGCCTGTTTCATCCTCTTATGGGTGTTGGCCTCCTAAAATGATTCAATAACTAGGCCTTTACAACCATGATTTAGAGATTGGGAATCTAACCTGAATAGCTATCTCAATCATCATGAAGGTGCATTTAACTTGTCAATCCAAGGATGTAAACTTGAAATGGGTCAGCACTGTATGTGCACTAGGAACTCAAAGTAGCCATGTCTACACTACAGCTAAGAGAAACATAAAACTGAAAAGTAAACTACTTGGAAAGAAATAAAGCAAGACTGAGCATCAAATAAAAACTATGCTAAGCTGAAATGCATAACAAGAATAAAGATCTTAGTGAACAAACATGAAACTACTCTGTCTGCTTTGGCTGTAGGAATAGTCATAGAATAGAATTCTAGTGGCTGTAGGAACAATCGATTGTAGATTTTGAACTAAGTGCATAATAGGAAATAATAACTAAACTAATTACTCTAAAGAATAGATTACTCACCAAATGGGCCCTCTTGGATGAGTATCCACTAAGACTAATATAAACTCAAATGCTTAAACTCAAACTATCATCTCATTCATTGAAAAATGTGTAAGCAGAGTAGTAGCATGGCTATATTGAAAAGTGGAGAATGTTTAATGGATCATCGATATCATCTAACAACAAAAATCAAGAAATAAGAACCACCAAGAAGAAGATTCAAATCCTTATTTATACTACCAGCTAAACAGGGTGGTGAACTCCCACTAACTAAGAGGACGTCATTAAGGGAAAATGAAGAAAAGACTCGTAGAGTGGTTACATCTATAGGGAATCCAGTCAGACATGCATGCCCAAACATGGACTCAGTGCTTCAGTAATGCCCACAATTGCTCAATGCCATAAATACAAGGCAGTTACAATTAATTGTCGTGGGGAATCCATTGTCATCGTCCTTCAGTTGACTCTTTTGAATGATTCCCATGCATGACCATCTGTTAGTTTCCTTCCTCAACTTAGCATCCAAAAATTGTGTCCTACATAGCAATGTCAGTACGTATAATAATTGCACATCTATAATCACCTTAAAGAACTTTCATCAACCATACACAAAATCAATATAGATAATGCACATAATATACCAATGTCATTAAAACTTCACAGAGATAGGGTTAAACCCAATGTCAATGGTTTAAGGGAAACATTATGAAAATATTAACACTCAATTGCTAAAGTTCATGACACTGCCAGCAAATGGACTATAGATTCTACCCAAAATTTGACCAAAAACTAGGCTCATCATTCCCCCCCAACCTAACGTCTTGCTGGTCCTCCAACAATGGAAGGGTTTTTCTTTTGTTTGGTCAAAGATCTAAAGTTTGCAACCACTAGCTGGCCAACATCTATCCTAGTAGAGCATGAGTCTGGATCCCAATAAAATCCTCCCAATCTATCAAATTTGTTACATCTTTTCCTTTTTGTAGCAATATCATATTGGTAGAATCTATAGTTTGGTACTTTCCACATGATAATGGATGGCTGGAAAGTCAGGGGAAGCCAAAATCTCCCCCTTGTTCTACCAATTTGGATATACCTATCAATTCACTTGAATGTTGTAGCATAGTTGTGAATAGAATGGGGCTTGACTTGTTTTAGCTCATCTGTTAAACTATTCTATTGTTGGGCCAGGTATCCTCTTACAAGCTCCTCTTTTGCTACTGCTTTGACCTCATATTCAATGTAGATGGCTTCAATCCAGGACATGATTTTGTCACCATAGCTAGGTCTGAGAAGTATCCTAAACCATTCTCTATGAATATCCCTTGGGTGGCTTGACTCAGCCCTGATGGCTAAGGGGATGTTAGATTCCATTTTCTTATAAGCATTATTCTGCTCACCCCAATTAATCTCATTATGTACCCAAGATATAAATGCTCGCAGCTGAATATCCCCAACATATAGCAATGGGTTCCAATCATGATCCTACTTGACAACATAATTGTGCAAATAGAATTCACATAACAAATTTTTCATCTCAGGGGAAGCAATCCTATAGGCATTGAAGAGTTTGTTAGGATTTTCAATCGAGGGGTTTAAATTTGAAAAAAAAAATTGACAACTTGAAAGAGAGATATTTCTCTCTCAAGTGCAGGGCATAAACCCTTGGAGGAGCTTTGCAATCTAGAATTTGTAGCACCAGTATCACAATGTTATCTACTTTCTTCTTCAAAGTAGTAATCTCCTCATTTTTCTCTTCAATAACCTCATCCCTCTCTTGGATTTCCTTTTTCAGTCTCTTCCTCTCTTGTTTCCATTCTTCCTTCCTCCTTTCTATTTCTTTCCATAAATTTAAAATTGTTGCATGAACTATAAAATCAGAAGGGTTATGAATTCCTACTAGTGCTTTTTTTGATGGCTTCTCCCCATACAGTACTATCTACATGAACTCGGGCTGTCTAGTTGCCTTTGGCTGCGGGGGTACTATTTCTTTGCCCCCTTCTTGTTGCATGATCTCTTGTTCCTATTCCTAGTTTTGCTTTGGCTCTTGTTGTGCTTCTTGATGTGGCTATAGGAATGCCATCTCTTATTCTCAGTTTTTTTGTAGGAACCCCTACTCATCATCAAACTCCACTATGATATTAGCAAGGTGTGCCAATGATATTTTTGCTGCTCTCCCAAATATATCCTCTTCTTTTTCTTCAACATCCTCTTGTTCCATTGGAGCTTCAGTGTCCCCATGTGGATGAATAGGGTTAGCCTTTCTCTTCTTAGCACTCAACATCTCTTTCTCTATAGGCTGTGTTTGGGATTTTTCTTTTTATTTTCTTGTTTTAGCCTCTTTCCTTCATGTCCTGGTTCTTATTAAGTTTTCTAGGGGGGCATCATTATTAGAATCAGATGAAGAGCTTGCTTTTTCTGAATTCTTTGTTTCTTAGGAACTAATGTTTATGGCTTCTTCTGTTGCTACAAGAGCATTCATACTAGAACTATCACCAAAATTTGAATCACCTGGAGTGGATTCAACTATGCTTAATCTTCTACTAACTCTACACAGTTGGGGTAAAACCCTAGGTTATAGTTCCTCAGGTCTAAATTGATCAACATTTAAAAAAATTTCCCAAGACATCTCAGATACACTATGCAAAGATTTCTTCACTAACAATTTTATCAAGCAATGGTGGGAGACAAAGTTGTCCCTACCTTTTTGTGTTTCGGCTGCCATGATGGAGAGAAGATTGTATAGAACATTAGGAATGTTCATCCTCCTTTTGTGCCTCATGTGGCTCAAGAGCTTGAAATGTATCGAATGCAGGTTTGAAAAATGTCCCTCATAGGTGATATACCTTATAATGTAGACAGTTGCTTGCTTCCATGGTTCAGGCAAAGACGTCCTCTTTGCACCCTATTTATCTATGCTCATTGGTGGGTCGTCATGTACTGTAATTTATGCTCTAGCTAACCTAACATCCCTAGAGGCAGAGTAATGCTCGCCATCAGCAGGTAACCCTGAAAATTTTGCAATTCTCTCCTTGGTTGCCACAACTTCTAACCCTTTTACTGTGGCTCTACCTTCAAAGAATGTTTGAGTCAATTCAAGTGCAATGCCCTCATCAAAGCCATCTAGTTTCATGAAATAATCAAACCATCCATAATGTTGAAATTCTGCCAGGCATTGTGCATCATGCAACAAAATGTCATGAACTGAGGGCTCATTCCGAATTAAGCCACCTCCCATTGTTTAAAATTACTGTCACTTTAAAAAATTTATTTCCTCTGCAATTATTGTCTGAAAGCCAACACCTATCTGCTAAATTTACACTACCAGTGTTGACTGAATTTCCTTTTTTTCTTGACTTTGTTTTCACCATTTACTGCTTATAACTTAAGACTATGATAGGGAAATTAAGGTGGAAGAAAAAAGGGTGATAAATGAGAGCAGAATTGGCAGCTAAGTTAACATCACCTCACACATGCGAGCCAGATTTTCAAATTAGTTTATTTAAATTTTCTGATGTAGCCAAATTATGATTTGATACATGAGCAGTATATTTGCATTTTTTTATTCCACCCCAACCTAAATATGGACATGTGCCCACACATGTGAGAAGGGAGTGGTGAATTGATAGGAAGTACTAACATATTATTTAATCACCTATAGTAATGTGCCATGATTAAATAAATGCACTTAAAAGGTAATTAAGACATGAGAATTACCGCGTACATACTTGAGCATGTGAAGTGTTACAAAGATCGTGGAGAGAAAGTACCATTTCATCTTTTTTAGAAATATTTGAGAAATTAATAAAAGTGAAGCAAAGTGAAGTGAGGTAGAATGAAATGATGGAAGAGAGAGAAAGGTGATATAGATGGACGGATGGGTAGGTGGGTGAAGAAATGGATTTCCACTAAAGTGGAAATCTTTATTATGAAAAGTACGTACCTTAATTTAGCCAAAAGGTGGGATGCTAGGTCCACCACTTTAGGCTGTAGGAAACTTGTGTGCCAAATGCTAGGTGAATTGCTATAGGAACTCTTCCTCAATTTGTGTAGGGTTGACTTGGATTCCTTTGTGATAAATGTAGTGGCCAAGAACTACACCTTCCTACATCATCATGAAGCACTTTTCACTATTTAAGGACAAGTTTTGGTTTTCACATCTCTATAGGGCCTTCATGAGATTCTCCAATGCTTCATTAAAATCAACACCATTAGTAGTAAAGTCATCCATATAGATCTCCATTCAGTCAAGGCAGATTTCTAAAAATATGCTAATGACTACTCTTTGGGAAGTTGTAAGTGCATTGCATAGGCCAAAAGGAAGTACTGAATAGGCATACATTATACATTCCCCATGGGAAGGTGAAGGTCATCTTCACCTGGTCCTCAAGTGCAATTTGAATCTGGTTGTACCCACTAAATCCTTCTAGGAAAGAATAGTACTATTGCTTTCCTGCAAGTGCACGTCCAAAACTTGATCAATGGAGGGTAGAGGAAAGTGATCCTTCTTGGTGGCATAATTAAGCTCTCTATAATCAATACAAACTTGCCATTTTCCTCACTTATTTGGCATGATCACTAATGGAGACACCCACTAGCTATCTGAAATAGGATAGATAAATCCATCATCTAACAATTTCTGCAGTTCTATTTTAACAATTTCTCTCAATGCAGGGTTGATTCTTCGTTGAGGCTACCTTACTAGTTGACAATATTCTTTGATGTAGATCTTATGAGTGTAAAGCTTAGGATCTAGTCCTCTCATATCATGATTGTCCCATGAAAATGCATGTTGATGAGACTTTAGTAAGTCTTCCTATTGCAATTGTTGTTCTTCACTTAACTTATTAATATTCAAATATCTTCTTTTAGACACCTGTACTTGAATAGTCAATTCTATCATAGTTGCTTTATTAACAGACGATACCTTGATTTCATATGGAAGAAATGTTTGGAACATACCTGTTGCTACAAGAAGTTTATTTGTAGACATAGAAACTACATGAAGAGTGGTTGCAGGAAGTTTTTCCATAGGCGGAGTGGCTGCAGGAAGATCATCTATAGGAAGAATTTCTGCAGGAACAGTGGCTATAGGAAGAGAAGGCAGAAGTGTTTTCACAGGATTAGTAGAACCAAATGCATGAGAGGATGATGCTTCCCCAACTTCACAATGGTTCTGAATTATACTAGATAACACTTCATCTTCATCTTAAAGCTGCAAGAAAGGGATTCTACCTAACATCATGAGTTGTGCCACTGATTTAACTTCCTCGACTTCTTCACCAACATGTGGCCATATAGAATCCTCTTCATTATGGGTCGGTTTAGCAAGAGGATAAAGAATAAGCTCTTTAGTATTCCTGCCATCAAAAATGGTATGTCACCTAACTGGAACCCAATATAAGTGTTTTTTGTTGCTAACCATGGCCTTCCAAGAACAATAGGATATCCTCATAGGGTGGCCTTAGGAGAGAGAGTCATGAGGTCTACTGGATACTCCCAAGAGTCTAGAATTACCACAAGGTCTTCTACTATACTATTAGGCTTCACAATAGGACTATCAGCAAGCTATAGGACAATAGGAGTAGATATCATGCTTGCAACATTTAGTTGTTGTAGGATTTCTTTAGTCATCACTTGGATTCTATTTATGAAAACTGCTACCATAGGACTGCCTAGGTCATTATACTTGGGAATAGTCACTTTTCCACACATGATGTTAGTGAGTTGTCCTATCCCATGGACTATAGTCAGGTCTTTCTTCTCTGTACCTAGCTTCTTGAGGCATGCTTCCTTGATCACCTTTCCATATATAGGAACATATTTTATGGCTTGAAATAGGGGTATCTTAAAACTTATATGCTTTAGCTGATCCAGGATTTCAAAAGTGGTACCCTCCTTTTCTTCTTTCTTCCTAGAAATTTCCAATCTCTGAGGGAATGGTGGCTCATGTGCAACCTTCCTAGTTGGGGATGGTTCAAAATTTTTAGGTATAGTTGGCTGAATAGGATCATTCAGAGGTTCCTCTTCCTCTTCCATAGGTAGCTCAGTGATGATGGATGTGGAAGGAATTGGGAAAGTGGTTTCTGAATGCAAGTGGATGCCACTTACACTCACAACATATGCAGGGAATTGATTTGGATTAGTAGAATATACTGGCTACTGCTATGGTTTGTTATTAAGGTTGAGTGTGGACTGAGCTAGGAGATGAGTAGGTTTAGGTGCATTGGAGCTTGAATTAGTAGGTAAGGGTGTTACAATAGGCTTTTGGGGTTGAGAAGATGGTTGCATGCAATTGGATACCTAGTTTGGCCCAAAAAAGGATAGTGGATCTGGTGGAATACCTTGTCTTTGAGCCCATGGCTTCCTTTGTGCAACAAAGTAGACTTGATCTCCCTAAGTTTGAATTGGTTTGAACTCAAGTGGAATCTTGCTATCAATGTTAGCTACCATCTTGCATCTGTAGTCCCTCTTCTTTTGGCTGCAATGAGGGAAGTATTTTGTCAACATTACCTCTACCTCCTCATGTTTCTTTTTGGCCTGAAGTGTATCCAGTTGAGTAGCTAGATCGTTTATAATATCCTACTTGAAATCTACCAAAAAATTAGTAATCTCCATCTTTGAAACTCCACTGGTAGATGACTTACCCACAAAATATTGGTAAGCTCTCCCTTTCTTTGAAGCTACTCTAGAATAGTTTTGACATATTTTCTTGATATCTTCCCAAGGAACTTGAGTGATATCTCCTCTTGCCATTAGGTCCAAAGAATCAATGCAACTCTCATTGATTCCTTTCAAGAAAAGCAACTTTTGTGAGTCTTCATTGAGTGTATGGTGTGGATATTTCTTCAAGAAAAACATAAACCTTGATATGTAATCTTCCAAGCTCTCATCTTCCTTCTATTGCATCCTAAAGATATCACCTTCTCTCGTATCACTGCCCCTACAATATTCCTTGTATTTTTCAAGGAACTTTTTCTTCATGTCCTCCCAAGTCTCCATAGTGTCTCTACCTAGACTCATAAACCATCTTAGTGTAGCTTCTTTTAAAGTGGTAGGAAATAGCTTAAACCGAGGAGCATCGGTGGTACAGTCATACCTCTTGTAGAGTATGTCAAACTCAAACAAGAAGGTATCAGCCATGTCTTCTTGATTAATTCCCAAGGCAAAGAGTTATCAATCTAGTTTTGATCTTTAGTGGAGGCTTCATAACTAGCTAGATCAGGATATGCGTCAACAGAGGGAAATGATTCCTCTTGTTCTTCTATGCATGCGGTATCAACTCAACATCAACTAACTCACACAAAGAATGAGAAAAAGAATAGGAGATAATTACTTGTATAAGAAAGGGGTATTCTAAGAAAAATTCAAGAGAAGTGCTATGGCATAGAAACTATCAATGACTCCAAAGAACTTCCTAGCTTGCACCATCCCTGGCAACAATGCCAAAAATGTTGGCCTCCTATAATTATTCAATAACTAGGCCTTTATAGCCATGATTCAGAGATTGGGAATCTAACCTGAATAGCTATCTCAATCATCATGAAGGTGTATTTAAATTTTCAACCCAAGGACATAAACTTGAAATGGGTCAGCACTATATGTGCACTAGGAACTCAAAGTAGCCATGTCTACACTACAACTAAGAGAAACATAATACTGAAAACTAAACTGCTTGGAAAGAAATAAAGCAAGACTAAGCATCAATTAACAACTATGCTAAATTGAAATGCATAACAAGAATAAATATTTGGGTGAACAAATAGGAAACTACTCTGTTTACTTTGGATGCAGGAATAATCACACAATAGAACTCTAGTGGCTACAAGAACAGTTAATTGCAGATTTTGAACTAAGTGAAAAACATGTAATAATATCTAAACTAATTACTCTAAAGAATATATTACTCACCAAGTGGGCCCCCCTGAATGAGTATCCACTAAGACTAATACAAAATCAAATGCTTAAACTCAAACTATCATCTCATTCATTGAAAAATGTGTAAACAGAGTAGCAGTATGGCTGTATTGAAAAGTGGAGAATGCTTAATACACCATCAATATCATCTAACAACAACAATCAAGAACTAATAACATCTAAGAAGAAGATTCAAATCCTTATTTATACTACCAACTAAATAGGGGGGTCAACTTCCACTAACTTAGAGGATTCCATTTAGGGAAAACAAAGAAAAGAGTGGCAAAGTGGTTACGTTTGTAGGGAATCCAGTCAAAGATGCATGCCCAGACATGGACTCAGCGCTGCAGTAACACCCACGATTTCTCAATTCCATAAATACAAGGCGGTTGCAAGTGATTGTCATGGGGAATCTACTACCATCATCCTTTAGTTGACTCCTTTGAATGATTCCCCTGCATGACCATCTGTCGGTTTCCATCCTCAACTTAGCATCCAAAAATTATGTCTTGCATAGCAATGTTAGTATGCATAATAATTGCACATCTATAATCACCTTAAAGAACATTCATCAACCATAAGAAAAATCAATATAGATAATCCGCATAATATGCCAATGTAATTAAAAATTTACAGAGATAGGGTTAAGCCCAATGTCAATAGTTTGAGGGAAACATTATGCAAATATTAACACTCAACTGCTAAAGTTCATGACACTGCCAACAAATAGACTATAGATTCTACCCAAAATTTGACCAAAAACTAGGCTCATTAGTGGGAAGCACTGTAGCTCTTTTTTCTTCTAGCTGATTTCTCTTTTGTTGTAGCTACACTGTGAGGAATTCATCATATATGACCGGATTCCCTTCATTTTTCTTGAGGGTGGCATATTCCATGAACTTTCCCACTAAAATTTGAAGCCTATCCTTTTAAATGATCTCGGACTAGAGGATCTAAAAATGAAGCTTCTTAGAATGATTGGCCACCTCCTCCCCATGCTTCATACATTTTGGAATGGCCTTCACCATTTGTTTTGATTGAACAAATACCCTAGTAGCGAATTCCATGAAGAGCGGAGACATGTCATCTGTTGCACCCTCTTCCATCTTTTTATGGAAATATTCTTTAATCTTTTTGGCATCCAGCTCTTCGGAAGACACATCGTCATAAGTCATCAGCTTGATATAGTCTTTGTTGTCTGCTCGATGCTCCTTTTCCCATTTGAGGCCAAGCTCGACCTCATGCAACACCTTTTCTAGCTCCTCATTTTGATGATCAAGGGCCATTTTCCATGTCTCAACCAGCCAATGATCATCCTTGACGATGCCAAATTTCTTTTCCCAGGATCTCTCTGATATCTTGAGGATAGCTTCAACTTTTGGGTTGGTGATTCTATAAAATTCAACATAGCAGAGGAACACCTTTTCCATATCATCCAACTACTTTTGTATAAGCTTGAATTTATTGGCCATTTTGATGGCCCTATGCCCATATCACTGTTGTAAATCACTCCTCAGAGCCATTCCTTAGTGGTTTTTGTCCAATGTTTTCTTCTTTCCAGCTTGTTGATATGTTCTTTGGATAGTAGCTGGGGTGGTGCGAACAATGTGGTGGGAAGCTCCTCAGCTTACAACCATTGTTGAATATAGGTTGTTAAGTCTACCACCTACACTTTTAGCTCCTCCTTAGAGGTCTTGTCCTTATGCATTTGGTGCATAATGGGGGTGATGGATCCTTGGAGATGGTCAATTTTTTTCTCTCTTGTAGTTGTTCCCAAATCAAGGGTAGAAATATTATAACTAACCCCTTCTTCTCCCATAACCAGAGTGGTTATTTGTACTATCCTGGATCCTGATGCATCCATGGTAAAATGAGATCTAACCTTTAGCTTTTTCTCCTTCCTTGTACTTATTTGGGCTCAAGCCAAGATGGCCTCTAGCCTCACCTTTGGATCCATCAAGGTTGGGGTTTTCTTCTCCAATTTTTTTTTCAAGCCATTCAAGCACTCGAGATTCCCCTTTTGGTGATTCGTGATCACCTTCTTCCTCGCAGGTGCATTGAATTTTCATTACATTGCCACCCGGAGTCTCCTGCTATGTCTTCTCTTCTTCTTCCTCATCAGAATCTTAGATGAATACTATTTCTTTTCCTGGGGATTCGATAGCTATGTTCTCCTTGGGTTTTTCCTTACCCTTAGAGGGTTTCTCTTCTTCTTGTTTATGCCAGTGTTCTTCATGATGTTCCATTTCTGGGCTCCTTCTCATCCTAGCCTATTCTTCAAGCTTTTCTTCTTCTTTCTCTTCTCTTTCCTTTTCTTCTTGTTCCTCTTAAAGAGGCATCTCCTTATCATGCTCGAGGCTCTCATCTTATTCCCCAGTTGGAGGTTTAGTGTCCTCCGTTTTATCATATGTATTCTTCTCTTCATCAGAGATTTGTTTCTCTACTTCTTTTCTGACGTCCTTGAGTTGTTAGGCCAACTCTTCCTTGAGCTTTGGGTCAAAATTTTCCACAATAGACTTTGTTCCTGACTCCTTAATGTCCTCTTTAGATGATTGTGTTTCTTCCCCCTCTTCTTCACACACCACTTTATCAATTACTAGGTGTCGATATTCAGGATGCTCATGATAATCATCCACTTCCTCTTCCATCTTTTTGTAGCTTCCCTCTCTTTCCTTTCCAACTCTTCTAATAGTTGCATTTTCACCTCCATCATGGGTGGTTCAGTTGGGGGAGGAGGGATAGGAAGGTTAGCAACAACCTATGCTAAGGCAACTTGTACTGTTGGGTTCATTAACACCCCAGATAGCTTTGTCGATATATTATGCATGTGTCAAGCAAAAGCCTCTAGGAGCGAGAGAGTGGGCATTGGAATTATTGTAGTAGCTAGTGGGAGGGTTGATGATGGAGACATGGAGGAGGAGGAGAGTGGAGAAGTGGTGGAAAATGAGGAATCTATGACCATTACTTATGTTGTAGGGGAAGTGGAGGCATGGTGGACTGAAATTTCCACCATGGGCAGGGAGGAGGGAACCATTTCTTGAGAGGCTAGCAGAGGAGAAAAAGTAAGGGCAATGGAAACAACGATGACTAGGAGAGTGGAGGTAGTAGGTGGGGACTTTGGCTACTCAGTTTCTACTTCTTCTCCCTCACATAGAGGGTCTTCTTAGATAGTGGGAATCTCCATAAAACTGCCTGACTTCTTTGGTTTCTTGGAAGGCTCACCCTCTAACACTTTCCTTGAATATACCTTTTGTTTAAGCTATTGTTCATCCATCTCTTTTCTCTTCTTAGACCTAGTAGTGGGAGGAGACGTTGAAGTCTCTCCTGTTGGGGCAACAGTGGTAAGGGCACTATTAGTCTCAATTTTGAGTGGATCCTCGAGCTCACCATATGTTAGGGTAACTCCATGTAGCTTCAATTGGGAAATCTTCTTGTCGATCCATTCTTTGGTTCTTGTCTCAATTGGCTTCATCATAATATCAAGGTCATTGACCTATTATTTGTTCTAGTCAATTAATGGCAGTGGCAGGTTAGTAACAACATCATATCTCAGATCTAGTACCATATTTTCTTCTTCAACCACCTAATTTGGCACTAGAAACAAGTTCATTGTTTTGAAAAAGTATGCCATCATGTGCATGTAATTCCTCATACGCATCTCCTTATCATCTCTGCAATTGGCCCAAAAATCCTCCACATTATGTACATGGGAATACTCTATCTCGACCACCTTCTTCAACTTCCCATAAGAGTCCATTCGTGGCCGGGTAGTGTAGAGTTCTAGATTATATTCAGCTAACTCCTTATCAGAATACTCTGCACACTAAGATGCTAGGAGAGAATAGATTCCTTGACCAAATGTGAGGGGATAAGGGATCCCTTCCCTATGCTTTTCTCTAAAGAGGGCGTGTGCACATTGTAGCTATCGAGAGAGTTCAAGTAGTATCAGCTAGTCATTTGGGTACCAAGGCAGCTTATATGGTTTCTTTGAGAAACCCTCGGCTCAGATGTATGTAAATTTTAGAAATTGAATGAACAAAAAGTTGAAATGGTAGATGAAGGCATTGGCACTGTGGGTAACCCTTATTTCAAATTCACCTCCAAGTAGTCTGATGATATGCCTGATGAAGGCATCATTGACTCTGCAATAGTCTTTCTTAAAGTTTTGGAATTGAAGCTAGGGATACCTTTCATAGACCTTCAATTCCTTGCCTTGAGTTGGACTTGGTGGTACAAATAGTCCCTTGTATTGGGCACGGTCAGCAAGAAAATAAACCAGGTATGATATCATATAAAATCATGAAGTATTCTTCACTACCAAAAATTGCTCATGTAAGCATTGGTTGATCATCCCTACCCAATAGAACTTAGTCTCTCCTTGAATTATCTCCTCCATGAAATACAAAATCCATTCTTGGAAGAAAGCTATAGTAGGGAGGCCCATAACTCTGCTCAGCAAGGTCACCAATTCATGGTAATCCTCGTAGAAGTCACTTCTGAAAAAGTTCTTGGCTCATTTTGTTTGCGCTACCCCTCTTCTCCACAAGCTAATATTGATTGATGAGCTTCTTGCATTTGAGGGGATCAGCATCCCATGTCTTCTTAGCATATTCTTTGGATGTTTCCTCCATTTCAACAAAGATAGGGATATGAAAAGTTTTCCCTATTTATTTAGCAGAAAAATCAACCAATATATTCCCATCTTTGTCCACTATTATCTTTGTGTCCTCCTGGTATGCCTCTCTACAAGCCATTACAAGCTTAGGAGCTATAAGGGTAGGTGGGAACCTAACAGCCTTAGCCAACCCACAACTTCTAATCCATTTGGAATTTTCTATTGTGGGGTTGACTTAGACCCTTTGCTTGAACTCATCGATATCAATATGTCCTAGATTAGTATCTAAGATCTTCTAATCTGTGGTGACCCTAGAATTGAGGGGTTGCCCTTGAAACTTGTATTTCATTTGGTCTTTATCCTCTTTACCACTAGGTGACTTAGCTAAATTCTTTCCTTTTTCCTTTTCTATGGCCACCTCTGAAGGTCTTGTAGTTGGTTCCATATATCCTATACAAAAGAGAGTTGTAAGCATATTCAAACATAAAAACATGAGGAACGTTAGCCAAAATATAGTGAAACAATATTAGATCAGGTGATTCATCATTTAAAGATCCTAATATCTCTTTCAGATCAGCATTAGCCTTTCACTAGAGGGAGTTATAACAATGCGAGCCTAAGGGTGCAGAATTCCCTAGGCTAGCAGTCGTTCTGAAGGTAGCTACAAAAGGGATGGAAATGAGGGCACAACTGCCTGCATGGTCCCACCCATGCCAAAATTTAGTCATGAAGTAGGGTCCACCAAGAAGGTTAGGAAACTTCAGCATGTGGGTTAAAATCATTTTGAAGCTTTGGAAATGTTAAGTATTCGATTTAGGCCTGCAGACCCAAGGCATCTAGAGGTAAGGGGTGGTTTAGCTGTTGGAGATTCTAACATTGAAATGACACCAGAAAGGTGGTGTTCCATCATGCAGGAACCTTAGCTTTGGAAAACGACATCACTCTAACATTAAATCTCAGTTCATTCAAATGAATGTAGTCCAAAGGGTGCGGGATGGTGTCATATGTTAACGATTTGAAATGGCAAAGGCAGACAAAATTTTGCATCATCGGGTTTGTGGGGGACTTTGGTATTTCTTGTTTGTTACTAGACAGTCAAAGGGAAACAGTGGGGCTGAACCCTGCATGGCAAACTGATGAGGGTCAATGTCTATTTTGGAATGATGGGAGCAGCACGAAAGCCTGCAAATGATCACCCAAAAGAGGCAGCTTACCTAGGGCTTGATACTTGGTCATTTTTCATTTGGGCTCAAACAGAGATGGAAACCACGGGCTTTTTGGGGCAAGGAGATGGTGAGCCGATGCCGTTCTATAATGGTGAGCTCACCGCTGTGGTTGGTGGATAGAAGTCCATAGGGAGAGGCCCGCAAAGAGCCAATAGCTAGTCATTTTGGTGCAAAGGGAGATAAAGCAACAATGGAGGAGTCTGGACCTTCCAGTCGAATAGGCATTTAGGTTTCGTCATTTTGAGTAGATGTTTGAACAATGGCGAAAGTAGAGCAAAAACTTGTGAAGGATGACCCACATAAGATAATTCACTTTTTTTTAATTTGGATGAAAGACCTAATGGAAAGGTTTGTTGGGCAGATAGACGACTAGCAAAGGCCGTTCAAAATGATGAAGCCATGGCAGAAATCTATGGATGGAATCCTACAAAGGGAACTCTGCAATGAGTTAGGACTTAGGCATTTTTGCGAGGCCAAGCTTGAATAGCGATGACTGGGGCTTGATCTGCACATTGGAAAGGTGGGATGAAATAATCGTTCAGAACGGCGGGGCTCGAAGGGCATTCCACAGGTGGAGGCTCACGCTATCATACATGCAAGGGCTGATAGATCTCTATTTTGGGCTTATGAATTTTTTCCAAGTTTAGGATGAGGGTATGTGCAGGATCATGATGGGCCAAAAAGTGGCGATATGATGGGTATTTGTAGGGTATGTGGCTGACAATTTTTTCTTACCCAAATTGATGAAACAAAAAGGGTTTTTAAAGGAGATTCTTAGCTTTCCACCAATATAAATTATGCTTTACTTTGAATTTAATAAATAATTATTATTCATTTTCTATTTGAATTATGACTAAAGTCCTGATTGATAGGTTGATTGAAAAGCATCTATAGCTTCCAAACAGTATCAAATTTTTTAAATCTGAAACATGTGTCACATTCTATGCTTCACATACAATAGGATTAAAAAAAAAATGAATTTCATGAGGTTTTGACCAAGTTAAGGTGGTCAGACAAATGAGTTTTTATATTTTTTAAAACTTGTAATAAAAAATTCATAATTAATTATTTTCTTGGAAAAAAATTACAAAAAAATATGCATCACATCCAGACATGAGTCCTCTACTTATATCTAAAATCTTATTAAAAGATATTATCATTTTACTATGGTTAGGGTGGTTAGACAGACACCTACTTCTTATTTTTCCTTGAAATTTAATTACTCTGCATTGAAATTTCAAATTTTCCCCAAATAGATTTTTTCTTTTTAAAATAAACCTAGTAGTTTAGAAACTACATTCAATTTTCTACATATTCTATTCTTACATATTTTTGAAATAATATAGATAACTTATTCAAATTTTTATGTCAAGCTGCCTAACTCTGATTTTTCTAAATTTTTTGCCACTTAAGGGCCTATTTTTTCCATGATCCTGCACATACCCATGACCGAGTTGAAGGGGCTTCCCACAAGGGTGTGCCCATTGCAGGTATTCATTGTTTCGCTAAAGTTAAATGTTTTAAGGGAGAGGCAATGATGGCAGTCATGTTGCGGATCTGCATGGCATGAACACCCTAGTCCAAGAATGATCGTAGGAGGTTCAAGTCTCGCAAGCCGATTGTAAAGGTTTCAAAGGTTTTCTCAAAATTGGAAGACATGGGTTTTGGTCACCAAGGTTTATTCTAGTTGATTTTAAAGCTTTCTTTCAAAGATTTAATAAATTTCTACATAAATTAAAGAAAACTCAAAATATGGCCTATGATAGAAGACCGACCTTTGAAACCCGATGATGATGGATGAGAAAATAGTGAAAAAAGGCTTCGAAATGGTGACAGAGCTTGGCAAGTGTGATGGTGGCATTGGTGGGGGCTCTGATTGGCTTCTGAACTTTTGGCAGATGAAAATGATAGCTCGAAATGAGCTATTTATAGATTTTTTCTCATTTAGAGCCCCTCATTAATGTTGGTACAGTGAAGGTGAAATTTGGTGAATGGGCATTTCAAAAATAGCAACGGGAACGATAGAATCTGCTAAGCGAATGATTGTCAAGGGTTAGTCTTTTAGGTGTTTAGTGGTGAAAATAGCCAAAGATCATGTGGGTCCCGTGGGGTAGGAGGACGTCACGTGACTGGCATTTGGAATGGTTGGGGAGCTAGGGAATCCCACAAAGAGTGGCCCATAGGGGTAGACCCGCATTGCTCCAAGGATGGAAACTTTAAAGATTGAAGGAAAATAGCTAGGGAAATCTGGAAAAGGCCTAAGGCCTTTAAAATTTGAGGGTAGCAAAACATGGTCAACTCAAGATGATTCTTATAAGACTCTTTGACCATTTAGGACTCAAAATAGGGGCACAAAAAATGATATGATGATGAAAGTGACCTGACAAAGCAAAAGGAGAGGGTCCCCATTCCGAACAGGGTGTGTGTGCTATAGGCACAACACCTATCTCAGGAATGGAATACTATCAGTGGTCTCAATTTTTTGGGAGACCTATAGGTGTCTTTTGGTTTTGTGTTGATCTTTTTTCTGTGTTTTCTTTATTTATTTTTGATGGTCGAATTGTTTAAGTTTTTTTTTTTAAGAAGACAAATGAGAGGGGGGATGAATCAATTGTGAAAAATTTAACCTTTACAAACTTTCATTAGAAATTAGATCAATCAAAAATCCTTTATTCTATTAAAATGATTAAACATTAAGTGCAAAGGTAGAAACTAAAAAAGCATCACAAATACACAGTAACACCAAATTTACATGGAAAACCTAGTAAGGGAAAAACCACAGTGAGTATTAGCGCACAATATAAAGAATATCAAAACTGATTACAAAGGCTCACTACCAAAATAGGACTCACTATATGGATCAAAACTCACTGTCCAACAAGGGTTAACCACCTAGAGGGCTCACTACCACAAAGATACAAAGAAGATAGAAGAGATATGTTACAGAGAGAAAACAATCCCAATGCAACAAATGTTTCCACCACAATTCACTCAACCACTTACATACATGCATGAATGATAGAGTACACCTTTAGCTCACTGTAACTAGAAGCTCAACAATTAGATTTCACATTGATCTACCAAACTCACATCACATACACACTATTTCACATCTATTTCACATCTATATTGATTTGTTTCTTTGCATACCTTTCACCAATATCTCATCCTCTATTTATACCATCTTCAACTTTGAAACAAATCCAAAGTCAGTCATACATCATTTAAATTCAAATAGGTCAGTTCCAAAAAATTCTAGGGTGGAATTACAATGAGGGAGACTTGGACACATGCTTGATGAGGACCCAAATAAGTCCCAACATACTTCATGAACTTTGAAAGTAGTGTTTAATACAAGGTCGGCTAAACTAGTGTAAAACACATAGAATAATTAAGCACACACAACCCTTAACATGGTCCAATCTTTCTAGACAGTAAAATTATCTTTAACACTATCATAGCAGCTTAACTCTACAACCACAAGTCATAAGACTCAACCAAGAAGAAATCTAGAGCAACTACATTTCTCTCAAACCTCAACTAGATACCCTCGAAAACATAGTTCACAACTGGTGAACATAACTTGCATTGTACAATGATCCAAAAGCCAAAAATATAGATATATCAGCTTTCAACAACCATGATCAACATATCTCAACCACATGAACATAGGAGAAAATCTCAGAGAAAAACCTGAAGAAACCACTAAATACCTACAACCTTTCTTCATTACAATTTTCTCAATATCCTCAACATATACAACCAATAACCTACAACTATTCCATCAATGACAATAGAAACTAATTGATAACTAGGTAACTAGTTGACATTAATAACAACACCTTCATTCTTGCAATAATCTCCCCCTTTGTCATTGATGGAAACACATGATGTGAAAAACCATCAAAGATAACACAATAGCTCTTAACACACTTTTCATGATTTTACATTTTGTTTCCCCCACTTAGTAGATAATATTTTTCAAATTTTCCTCATCTTATCATCTTAGTAGATAATATTTTTCTCATCTTCCTCATCTCCCCCTTTTATGTCAATGGCAAAGGCAAAAGATATTTTAAATTTATTTCCCCTTTGACATTAGGAACAAAATACTCTTTCAATGACAATGCATGACACTACCTACTACCCCTAAGAGGTAGCCATCAAAACATCAATCTAGATGAAAGATAGATCCATATAGCCACTAGACTGATGCATATCCATGATATGCATCTAGCTCATGAAAAGAGGGGAAATTACCCTTAACTTCTCCTAGAGATACTCAAAAGTATATTTAGGCAGAGTCTTCATAAATATATAAGCAATGTGATCCTTCGTAGGTACATACTCAAGTCTTACTTCATTCTCCATAATCTTATCTCTCAAGAAATGATACCTGATAGATATATGCTTTGTCCTTGAATGCGTTATTGGATTCTTTGAAATGTTAATTACACTTGTATTATCATCAAAGATAGAAATAGGATCATCATACATTACTTTGATATCTTTGAATTTCTATTTCATCCATAAAACTTGTGTACAACAAGATGTAGCAACAATATAATCAGCTTCAATAGTGGACAAAGAAATTTAATCTTTCTTTTTACCCAAACAAGCCACCAATTTGCAACCAAGAAAGAATGCACCACCACTTGTACTTTTTCTGTCATCTACATAGCCAACCCAATTTTCATTTGTATAAGCACTTAGTGTAAAGTCAATATCCCTAGGATATGATAAGCCATAATCCAGAATTCCATTCAAATATCTGAATATTCTCTTAAAAGTAGTAACATGTGTTTCTTTAGGATCTTCTTGAAATATAGCCACAAGATAGACTACATGCATAATATTCGGTCTAGTAGCAATCAAATAAAATAGTCCACTAATAATAGATCTATATTTGCTCTGATCATACTTAGGTGAATAATCATCTTTGCTTAATTTGCAACCAATCACCATAGGAGTGCATACTAGTTTGGAACCATCCATCCCAAAATTCTTCGACTTCTCTCTTACATACTTTGACTATGAAATAAAAATCAATTTCTCTGTTTGATTAATTTTCAGCCCAAGTGTTGGGGTTTCTAGCTAATGGTCTAACATCCCCTAAATGGTAGCTACTCCTTATAATTAGAGACCCTAGGTAAGTGGCCAATGAATAGGAGGACCGATTGGAAAGCCTCTTATCTACACTTTAGGCTCTGTAGGACCAAAGTGGGTATTCCTATACATTAATGTAGATCATCACACTACAATGGTGGAAGGCCTTCAATGGGCTAAATCATCTACACAACCTTTGCTACTAACAATGGATTGTGGTAGTGTGAAAAAGGAAACATGAAAGAAAATCTAAACTAACAAAGCATGAAATGTTTTGAATTGAAATATTTCAATCTACCCTAGCTTCATAGTTTGTGAATCTCCTTTACTAGTGCCTAATCCACACAGAGTTAGGAATGAAATAAACTCCTACAATATACCAACAATGTCTTCTCATAACCCTACTACCTTGCAACAGGAAAGCAATAAAAGGATAATCATCATATTCCTTAGTTATCCACACTGCACTACAATACCCTCATTATCTCTATGCAAGAAATTACACCACTCCTTGAATGAGAGGAAAATATAGACATAAATGAAGCAAAAAATATGTTTGAAGCATCAACACAACCCTTTATTATATTGATTCAAAGGATAGTGCACACAATATTTGGACAACATACAAATTTTGTATGACAGTCATCTATTGTTATTACAGAGCATAGCTCATTACATTCCCTATCTATGTCCAAAGGACTTACCCTATTCAACTTGACTTAAAGAAAATAATTAAAAAAAGCATAGAAACATAATCTGGCAGGGAAACAATACACCAGACCACTTAGGTCAGAGAGTAGAAGTCTGAACATTACAAAACAACAAAAATTTCATTTATAGTGCAAGCATAACTTAGAATTGAATTCAAAATTCTAAACCCTAACCCAACTAGGGTTACAGAAGGATGAACTCCGATCAAATTACAAGAAGCAAGAATTTCCTCCAAAAATGGAGCAACAACTGGCCATAAAGGCCTCTAACACCTCAAGCACACTCCAACTTTAATGGCATTCTGAACATAGGCATGGTACTCCTAGGAAATCTACAATCAAAATCAGGAACATACCCTGAAAAATACCAAAACCACTACAACACTCCAAGAAATAAATGGTGCCACTCAACAATCACTTTAGCATTGGAAGAAGCACAAGAATGTGATCAAAATTAGTCTAGAATTGATTGGGTTTCTAAGAAATAGATGCACCATTATTGTGGAGTCAATGCCTATCAATAGGAGCAACTAACCATTGGGGAATTACACTTTGAACTGTGGTCGTCGATATATCTTAATCGTGACAAGATCCATTGCCTATCGCTCACTGCCCAAAACTTTAAAACTTGACCATCAAATTTAAAACCTTTAAAGTTAGGTCACTCGATCACCATCACCAACATGACTCACAACAACAATGTGAGTCATCCAATCACTCAATTGGGTCACACCACCTGTCGACATTCATCATTTTCCACCACCATCACCTTCTTGTCAGTTCCCATCATCTTCATCAACGGTCAACACTCATCCACTATGGATTAATCTCCATTGCTCACTACTAACCCCACAGGACAAAGCTAAGATCCACCAAACACTCAATGGAACTAACAAGCACCATTGGATCATCTTGATCATAACCGTTGATCCCTTTCCACCCATCATGGTGACATCACACTCCACTATCACATTTTTTTCCTTTGTAGGACCCACGAGAGACATGTGTCACTAGTCTACTAACCTCGCAAGAATTTGGAAAGCATTATTTTATTCATGTAGGGTGCATGGGGAATGACTAAGATTAAATCTTGGTGTAAACCTCCACTGTTAGATCAAATCTTATGATGTTGGGCTTGTAACTGGAGACCAATCCCCACACCTACAGTAATGCATATGTCAACAATCTGCTAACCTCATTGCCTTTTGGGAAACAATTTTTTATTCCAACAGGGCTAGCGGGGAATGACAAGGATGCATTCAACACTTTCACTTTATTTTTTATCGTTCGATCAAGGGTACACCTGCACACTTAAAGATTTAATATGCACATGCATATAAGTCATGAATTAAAGGGTGTTTGCCTTAGGTAAAAGGAATTAGGTGGGACAAAAAATATTTAGGCCCATGAGTTAGGAAAATATCAGATATTTCAAATGGGGCAATGACCAAAAAGATAAGGAAAAGGGGTTGGTGAACACAGGACCACCAAGACATAAGTTATAACTTGGATGACCGACAACTTTAGATAACAATGAATTCCCTAAGTCACCCAAAATATAAATCACAGAACCTCATGTCAAAGGTATTGAAGCTAGTAAAACCCACGACTTTCCAATAACAAAGAGATCACCAAGTCAGGAGGTTGCAAATCCCCAGAACCCCATGACATAGGTTGGAAAAACTTGGAAACCCACAACTTAGGAAAATGAAAAAAATATTTGAAGGGGTTAGGGCTAGGAAAAAAATGAGCCAATGAAATAAGGTCATGACTTAAAGGGACAAGGCTAAGCGGGTGCAAAATACAACATGATTTTAAAACAAAAGTGCATGCCAAGGGTTTAGGGTTTTAGGATATAAGGGTTTAATCCATTCATGCAATTTTTGAACCCTAAACAGACAAAATGGAGGAAACTCAGAGGCACAAGGGGAAAAAAATTATTGAAATGGTCATGTATTTTACAACTACCACCAATGGCTCCAATTGGGGACGTCTGCTTAACAAAGCAAAGGGAGAATTGAGATCTCTGGAGAAGCAGTCCATGCCAACCATTGGGCTACAGAGTCAGCCCAATATAAAACACCTCATTTGATAGCCTAGGCCACCAAATGAAAAGGGGAATTAGCATTTACCCCTGTTAAACACCAACCTATTAAAGGAGCTAATCTCCCTTTAACCAGTAATTATTTTTGTCACACTACAGCAACATAAGTAGCCTCTTTCCTACAAAAAGAATATGTGATTACCCTTGAACAAGTGAGAACTTGCTCCATGTTTTGTTTTGCTATTACAGGGTAACCACATCATATAAGCCACCTCACTACCACCCATTACATTTTTTGATTCTATACCTGGTGATAGAAACTGAGAACACTTATCAACACCATAAAAAACATGTCTCTTCACACCTGTTGATCACTTCACATGAATCAAGGCCAGAAGAAAAAGCCTCAAACTCACATGGAACAAAAAATTGTGTCATTCTATCATGCTGACAAGTAGAGGGAAATTCATCCTCAAACAAGTCAAATTGAAAGATTTGAAGCTCAAGCACACAAGGGACATGAGCAGCCAAAAAATTACCTCATTGCTTCCCATTAGAACTAAAAGCAACATGCTTGAAGTTCTCAAAGTTCATACAAACCTCATCACACACATCCATTCAGATCATGAGGCACTTTGTGTGAAGAGCTATACTCTTCATATTGCCTCTCCTTTTCAACCTATTCACAATCTACTAAGGCATATGTGCCACAAAAATTTGAACTATGACACACATCTATGGAACTTTCCTTAGCAACATTGCTCTGCCATGACAAACTTGAAGCCCATTGATCATGAGAAATAATATGAGTTGCAAACCCTTAAAAAAAATATTCATATGCATCTATATGATCCATACAGTCATACCCCTCAAGTGCAGACTCATCATAAATAACATCATTAGCTGTAGCAACATTTACCTCTTGATTTTCATGTTCACCTACAACTATTTATATGCTATCCTCATGTAGAAGTTCAGCAGCAACTTCAAAACCAAAACTAGGGACAAAAGAAGGTGAGAAATCAAACAAGGGAAAAACCTCTTATTCATTACTTACTGTAGATATATCTTCTTCTTCCCTGCTACCACAAAAACTAGTAGAGTCATATCCCATACTATCAAACTAGAAATCATCATTAGACTCAACATTACTACTCTCTTCCAGTTGAAAATCACCACACAAACTATCACACCCATTTGATATAGAGAGAAATCTCTCTTTCTTCATTATTTCATCATCAACAAGAGGTACATGTGCACAAAATTCTTTTGTGGCCTACTCAAAAGCAGAATCTTCACCACTATAAAATGCATCATTTTTCTTTTCTATACTAGTCAAACTCCTAGAATAAGTATCATCAAATAGTCTACATAAGAAGTGAACTCCATTCCTCTCTATCAACATTCCAATCATTGAAATACAACCATCAATGTATCCAACTCCTGAAGGCTTCCATCTTTGTGGCATTGTACTCATACCTAGCTCAAGTCTTTCACAAAATAAATCAACACATGTTGATTCATCTAGCCTATTTGATTTTTGTATAGCAAACCAACATTCCATGAACTTGTCATGAAAATTAGATAAGGATTCATCCCCATATCTCTCTATATTTCATAATACATCTAGAGGTGAGAAATTTTCAACCTTAGATTCATATTTCTCTTCAACTTCTTAACTATGTAGAGAACTTCCATCAGAAATATGACTGTCATTCACCTCACCAAATTGATTAGTGAAAATTTCTTTAAATTTATGCCATGAACAAATTGAATGCAAAGGCAGATTAGCTTTGAACCAGTCCTTAGCATCATCTTCTAAAGTTCTTACAAATAAATTCATGAAAACGTCCTCTTCTTCTATCTAAATTTCCACTAACAAGTCAGTGAAATCTTTCCAATGTCTTGATGTTGATTCTTCTAAATTTCCTCTAAACTTAGGAAAATACTCCTTTATCTCTATTGGAACAGAGTGTTGATAACCATGGCTTTTTTTGAAATCTATAGGGTTATATATCTCCAAAGAAAAAGGTTTTCTTTGAGGATATGACTGTGGTTCACACATGACAAAATAGCTAGTAGAGGGGGAATCCCTTTGATGATATGTTTTAAATCTTAACCCTCCACAACTAGCTACAAAATATCCAACTTCTCTTTTCCCTTTTGAAATAGTACCTTAAAGCACTGAATAAGGGACAATATTTACTAGAACTTTGTTGTAGACCTTCATACAAAATTTTGCAATAGAAAAATAAATGAACACTGTTGCAACCAACTCTTTTGATGATGTGGAATATTTTGTAGTGTCATCACCTCTTTAAAAGAGGAAAATATCTTCAAGAAGCAGAGAAATCCTTCCAAGATAAATATGTTTTTAAGTTCTCTCCACCAAAAGAGCACCAGACTTCAAGAACACACCAAAAACGTTGCAGAAACTTCCCTCTTCAAGTATGTAGGTCCCTTAAAATATCTATCTTCATGAATGAGGCAGAGCATATTTGCAGTTGCTCACCCACAAATTCATGCACTTATCTTTATCTTCCTCAGAGCATGTAGTTCACAAAGAGGAAGAGAATACGTTTAGTTGCTCACCCAAATATTTATTTTTCCTTTTTGACTCTTTTAAGACAAGATGGTCTTCTACCTGATCTTCTCAAGTTATCCCTAGTAGAGTCACCAATCTATTGGTGACTCAAATGGGCCAATGAAATTGAGGAGAAATTTGAAACTTATCCCTAGTAGAGTTTCCAAACTATTGTAGTTTCCAACTAATGGTCTAGAATCTCCTAAATAATAGCTACTCCTTATAATTAGAGAACTTAGGTCAATGGCCAATGAACATGAGGTGATTGATTGGAAAGCCTCTCCTCTACAATTTAGGATCTACAAGACCAAGGTGGGTATTCCTATAAATTAATGTAGATCATCACACTACAATGGTGGAAGGCCTTCAATGGGCTAAATCATCTACACAACCTTTGCTACTAACAATGGCTTGTAGTAGTGTGGAAAGGGAAACATAAAGGAAAATTTAAACTAAGAAAGCAGGAAATGTTTTGAATTAAAAGATTTGATTTTTCCCTAGCTTCATACTTTGTGAATCTACTTTACCATTGCCTAATCCACACAAAGTCAGGAATGAAATAAACTCCTACAACAAATCAACTATGACTTCTCATAACCCTACTACCTTGCAACAGGAAACCAACAAAAGGACAATCAACATATTACTTAGTTATCCACACTGCACTACAATACCCTTGCTATCTATATGCAAGCAATTACACCACTCCTTGAATGATAGGCATACATAAACATAACTCAAACAAAAAATGTGTTTGAAGCATCAACACAACCCTTGATTATATTTATTCAAAAGATATTTCACACAATATTTGGAGAACATACAGATTGACATATATAATGAAGCATAATACAAATGTTGTATGATGATCATATATTGTTATTATAGAGCATAGCTCATTACATTCCCTATCTATGTCCAAAGGACTTACCCTATTCAACTTGACTCAAAGCAAAGAATCATAGAAAGTAAAGAAACATAATTTGGTAGGGAAACACTACACCATACCACTCAAGTTGGAGAGTAGAAGTCTAAAGAGTACAAAAACAACAAAAATTTCCTTTATAGTGTAGGCATAAATTAGAATTGAATTCAAAATTATAAACCCTAACCCAACTAGGGTTACAGAAGGATGAACTTTGATTAGATTAAAAACAACAAGAATTCTCTAAAAAAATGGAGCAATAACTGGCCATAAATTCCTTTGACACCTCGAGCACACTCCATCATTTATGGCGTTTTAAAAATAGGCATGGTACTCTTGGGAAATCAATGATCAAAATCAAGAAGAACATATCCTGACAAAGACTAAAACCACTACAACACTCCAGGAAATAAATGGTGTCGCTTAGCAATCACTTCAACTTTGGAAGAAGCATAATAATGTGATCTAAATCTATTTGGAATAGATCTGGTAGATGAGAAATAGATGCACCATTACTATGTAGTCAATGCCCTCGAACAAGAGCAACTAACCATTGGGAAATCGTACTTTGAACTGTGGTCATTGACATATCTTAATCGTGCCAAGATCCAAAACTTTAAAACTCGACCATCAGATTTAAAACCTTTAAATATGGGCTGCTCGATTACCATCACCAACATGACTCACAAAAATGATGTGAGTAATCCAATCACTCAATTGGGTCATGCCACCTATCAACCTTCATCATTGTCCACCATCATCACCTCCTATCAGGTCCCACCATCTTCATCAATGGTCAACACTCATCCACTGTGGATTAATCTCCATCGCTCACTGCTACCTCCATAGGACCAAGCTAAGATCAACCAAAAACTCAACGAAACTGACAGGCACCATTGGATCATGTTGATCATAACCATTGATCCCTTGCCACCCATCATGGTGACATCGCACTCCACTACTACATATGTTGCCTTTGTAGGACCCACGAGAGACACATGTCACTAGTCCGCTAACCCCACAAGATTTTGAAAAGAATTATATCATTCATGCAGGGTGTGGGGGGAATGGATGAGATTAAATCTTCGCACAAATCTCCACTTTTGGATCAAATCTTATGATCTCTGGCTTGTAAGTGGAGGCCAGGCCCCACACCTACATTAATATATGTTTCAACAATCTGCTAACCTCGTTTCCTTTTGGGAAATAATTTTTTATTCTAGCAGGGCTAGCAGGAAATGACCAAGATGCATTCAACAATTTCACTTTATTGTTTATCATTTGATCAAGGGCCCACCTACACACTTAAAGAATTAATACACACATGTGTATAAGTCATAAATTAAAAGGGGGCTTCCTTAGGTAAAAGGACTTAGGGGGGATGAAAAATATTTAGGCCCATGACTTAGGAAAAGATCAGATATTTCAAATGGGGCGATGACCGAAAAGACAAGGAAAAGGGTCTGGTGAACACATGACTGCCAAGACATAATTTATAACTTGGATGATCAACAACTACTTGTTGATGGTGTTTTCTGCACAGCAACAACTCAGACAGAATGCAATATTCTATCTCTCTTGAAAGGTTACTTTCAACAATAAATTACTGAAAATTACCCCAAGGTCTCTCAGGTGTCAGGTCATTACAATGCATAAACAACTCAGATAATATGTGAAAATGTTGGTAATCACAATCAGACCTTACTACAAGCAAAATGTATCTTTCCAATTATCAGATTTTATCAAATCCTAAATCTAACTAGATAATAAAGAAATGGCAAAAGATAAGGGTGCAAGGGTATGATAAGATCTAAACTATACCTAGAATGAACAATGCAAATGATAGATATCTGGAATGGACCAATCTCAAATAACCAATCCTTGATCAACCCACAATGCAATCTCACAAGAATGCTGCAAACTTCTAAGGTATATAGATTTTCAAATCATAGATATTCATCCACAATCGAACTTAAGCACATGAAAATATATGGTCCAGGTTGACTTCACCAGCCTACTACAATCAGATAGTTACTGGGAGTATAGACCAGAGATTGCTACAAACATTCCAAACATGAAATCATAAACATCATCCACCAAACTAAAACTAAATTCATTCTGAACACTAAACCCTAAATCTTCAAGCAATTTGAAAGATAGAACAACAAGAACCATGCAAGATGAAATAACACAAGAGATTGCACTAGGAAAACCACAATGTCTTCAATTGTATTAGATTATCAAAATGCTGCAACAATTCCACTGTTCTGTTTACAATACTTGCTTCAAGAATTTCACAAAATGCTCTAACTCTTACTTGTCTCTATTATCTCTTCTCTATATTTCTAATGTCTTACAATGAGGAAGGAATGCCCTTTATAGAAAAATCTCCAGATATGTCGGCCCAGCCAAACATTTACAAAATAAAACAACTGCCAAAACAAGTCAGCCTTAGGAATTCAAAATAAGGCATACATTAAATGCCGATACATCATCAAGGTCGGCCTAGACACGGTCCCCAATGCAGCCTGGATCAATACATGCCCTATAATAATAGGGAAGCACAAATCTCAAAATGGCATTAAATACTGCCTCCCTTATCCTTGTTATGGTCCAACGATCCTTGAACCCTCAAAAACACCCTATCCAGCTCGGTGACAGGTGGCAAAGGAAAAATCTTAAGTCTGCATTTAATGGAATCAATCTCCTCTTTTGATTGCTCAACAGTCTTATTCCAATCACCCTTGTGAGATTGATACTTATCCATTACTGCCAGATAGGTTGTCGCATCATCCAACTGGTGCCCTATTATGACATTCCCAAAGTCTGGAGCATAAACCTCATGCCACCATTCCTTAAGCTGTTCCAAACTTAGGTACTTAGGAGCAATTTTCCTCCTGCCGGTCATAACCTCAAAAAATGTAATACAACCCTCATAGACACCAGTTAAATCACCATCCATCTGTTTCTTTCATTTCTGAATCTTCCTCATGGCCTTTTGTCGAACTAGCAGGGACTCAAACCATTCCCAAGGTTCATTTAATCTAGAGGAAGGAAGGATCCCGTCTGTAACCAACTGATCTTTACCATATTCTAGGATGACCTTGGATTTCTGTAGTAGAAGGTCAATGTCTTCCCTATCCTGGGATAGCACATGCTCCAATAATTCCTTGGCCCAGACTGCATCTTTCCGAATTGAAAGGATATCCTTGATTGCACTATCTCCTTTTACCTGCACACTGTTCAACCAATCTGTTGTAGTTTGAGCAGAAGCCTTTATCTTTTCAATCTCGGAGATGGTTTCCTTAGGCAAGAAACTATGAGTGGCAGAGGAAGAGGGGTGGAGAGATTGTAGAGGCTTCATTACATCCTCCAAGCACTTCCTAAGCCTTTCGTTTTCTTTTCTAAGCTCATGCTTGGTCTAAGCTTCCTTTCTTAACCTCCCAATGATTATTGCACTAGAGCCTTCATATTCATCAATGTCCTGTTCCATAGAGGCTGGCCCAAGGTTAATAGTCTGCACATTGTAATCTTTACCAGTGACCTCTTCTCTTGTCTTGTCTGCAGCCGGGGTGGCAATGTGGATTACTCTATTTTTTACCTCATCCCTCTCTATCTTTCAAACCACTTTAGCAACCTTCTTCCTCTTCCCTTTGCCGATCTTGGACAACATTTCATCCCAATACAAAAGAGTGTCCTCAACAATGACCTGTTTCTTCCTCGTGATTTCCTTTTCAAGCCAATCCGGGATAGTAGGTTCTACCTGGATTTCCTCTGTTGTTGCCTCTTCCTATTTTTTTTCTGGCGTTTCATCCTTTCCTTTCTCAAGAGACTGCCCACCTTGGTCACCTACCTCAGGTTCATCCTCTTCTACAGGTGATGGGGCTCTAACAAGGATGTCCTCCTCCTTCCCAGGTGATCCATTTCCTTTGCTATTCTATAGAGAATCTGCATATTGGACTAGTGGAGAAGGATGCTTTCCCACCTCTTCCATATCGAGCTCAGCTGTCTCACCAAAGAGCGCTCCCTCCTTGAAAGGTTCTGCCTCTAGACTAGTCTCATGTTCCTCAAGAGTCTCTTGCTCAGGTATGTTTGGTGGAGGAGAAGCAGCCTTAGATGGCTCCACAGCTGGTAACTTTGGAGAAGAGTCCATCTTTTGCATAGTGTCTTTAGGGGAAGGACTCCTGGATCTCCTCATATAAACTTTGGTCTTCTCTCTGGAACTCTCCACATCAACAATCAGAGGCTCATCTTTTGAGGTATCCTGACCCTTCCTCTTTGAACCCCTAGCTATTCTCATCCTCTTTGGTGGTGGAGGAACATCCTCCTCTTCTGCTTTTCTCAACTCCTCCTCATAAGAGGACTTGCCAATCTTCAAAGCCTGACTTCTTTTCTTTCCTTTTGGCTTTCTTTTTGGTTCTGGCTCACTTTCTTTAGGGCCTCTGATCTTTATTTTGAAAGGTGATCTCTTTTGAGTTTTCCCTTTGGGGTCATCTTCCTCGGATTCCTCTGAAGTAGACATAGGATTAAGGTTTCCCATCAAATTAAAGGTACAAGGTACCTTCTCGCTCTCCAGCTCCCAAACCTTGTGTTTCAACCAAGAAGTGGTAAATTTCATAACTGGGGCCATTAGGTCTTCCAACTCTGTGACCTCATCCTCATTCCAGCTGATTTCCCCGATTGACCTATCCTTAACAACTTCATAGGCATGATCTTGTAATAGGTTTCCATCATCCTCCAATTGGTCAGGGATGAACTTGACATTGTATTGTCTAATTGCATCAACAGGAAGCCTAGAGTACCTTTTCTTTCTTGCTTCAAAATCATCTTTGATCTTGGCCCAATAGTCCTCTAGGTCATCTTTATGATGGTACTCCCTGGTGGCCTTCTTATGTGCTTCCCCAGTAATATCAAAGTTTGTTCTTTTGGAATGGAAAGAAAAACCATGAGTCGCAAACTCATCACCTACTACTTGTGCTGATTGAATGGAAGGGCACACTTCCGCTACGCCAATTCCAAGGGGGAAATCCCCACCAAAGCCTATTTTATGCTTTTCCTTATTGACAACTGCATCGAATTCACATATTTGTCTAACAATTTCCAATAATGCAATATGATCGGTAGGGTACCTAGGTAACCTATATGGAGCAGCCGGGCATCCATCAATTCTAATGTAAGAGAAGGTGGGAAACTGAATGAACCAGGCCCCATAATTCCTTATCAACCCCTTCACTCCATCCGACAGTCTCACATGCTCTACATTCTGAAGCATCCTAGTGATATGCATTGTAAATGCATCATTGGCTCTTCTGTAGTTCTTGTGTCCTAGGTGCAACTCCAAATAAATCTCATAGACTATTTCTTGTCTGAATGTCCCCTGTGGATTCAAGCCCCTGTATGGGTAGAATCTTGCCAACACATACATCACATAAGAGGACATGGTGAACCTCTTGGCTTCCAGGACATCCCTTAGTTGCTTATCAATTATGGTGTTGATAAGTCCTGCCCAGTGGTAGTTGGTTCCTTGTTCAATTTTGGTGATCACATGGACCATCCAACTCTCTAACACCCCAGCGGTCTTCAATCCTACCACCCTGCTCAAGAATGTGATGGCATCATAAATGTGTGACCTGAATTTAACCCTATGCTACTGCTTGGGCAGTTTGGACTAATGTGATTTTGGCTTCTCCAACCAAGAGTTGATCATCTGTTGAGCTTTGGTTGGCTCATTCTCATAATATGTCTAGGCCATATCCATGTTCAGAGCACACACAGAAGGAAAATCCAGCATGTCAAAGGCTTGTGCAATAGAAACCAGACTGAAATTGGCCAAGAATCTTCTTTCAGTGCTGACAACCCTTTGTGTGTCGAAGTCATACTGTCGGGCACACTCAAGTATCAATTCATAGCATTGGATTGCTGGAAGGAACCCTGCACATTAACAAGTCCAGATTTCATCATTCCCTACCTTAGGATCGATGGATCCTTTTGAGTTGTCCTTTGTTTAAACTCCTTGTATCTCCAGGCTCCAACATTGGTATCAGACACCTCGGACCACACGGAAGATATCTTGCTTTCTGGAAACTGACTCTTAGTGTCCAATCTTAATCTTTCAGCCTCTGAAATGGAGGACCCCTCCGTGTCACCTTTGGACTTTCCCGCAGCAGCCCTGCTTGACTCCGCCTACACTCACAAAAGATCATCATGAGTACCCAATTACCATGCATAATCCAATCCAAAGGTTAGCATAAAATCAAATAAAGCAGCTAAGAACTATCACAAATCGCCAATCCTTGAAAATCCAGAAAAATAAAGGAATCCAGGAAAACAGCGTAAACCGGGAAAATCCAATTGGGGCAGAATTTCAGAGAAATCTGACCCAGACAAATTCCTGCTGCCAAACATTATTAGCCGAATAAATCATTAGCACAGACAAAAGATCATAAGATAATCATGAAATTCATTCATTGACAACAAGAAATTAGCATTTAACCTTTACTCCATGAATCCTATCTTTAGAAAATTGGAAGAAGTGCAACCACATAGGAAAACCAGAAAAGTCTGGATGGGACGGATTTTCGTGGACAGTTCAAGGAACTCCGGAAATCGTTACGCCCCACGGAATTAGCCGAAACCGGGAAAATTCGAGTGCGAAGGAATTCTGTAGGCACCTCGGAAACCTGATGAATGACGACACGCGAACCATTAATCAAACGATCATGCAATCTCTTCTACCTGGATTCTAATGGTCTCAAAATCAATGCTAACTGATCAAGATTCAAAATGTGGATGAATTTAAGTTCTCAAGGACCTCAAAATGTCTAAACCTCATGGAAAAATGGCGATGCCCTAATTTCGATGAACAACCTCCCGCCATGAAAACCAGGGTAAGTTCAAGGTTTAAAATACCATCTATGAAGATCAGTCTAGAGTGCTTAGAATCCTCACAAAGCAGGGGCCAGTTTAATACAAATGCAAGATTGACAAATCATAACGAATTCATTATTCTGGGCCGAGCACCGAGAAAACCCTAACCTTGCACAATATGGAAAATTACCCACTAAGAGGGCAAACAATCTGACCCAGAATACCTTCCAAATGGATGCACCCATCATCTAATGAATACATACAAGCACACATGGCGCGGTTGATGAGTTTTTCACGAAGAGATGGGTCAAACCCTAATTTGATAAATGCAAAATCGTAACCAAGCATAGGCCGACCATCACTCAATCAAGAACAGTTCAATTATCATGTAAACAGATGAAAGGGCCAATGATAACCTACCATGGATTAGTCCAGATGAAACTCAAACTCGAAGAAGCGACCACAAAGAAAACATGCCCAAGCAATGAAAATCCAGACACCGGCACCCAACAATCCACACGCAAGTGGTTCAATATCAATCCTCAAAGCTCAGATGAAAACTCTTAATCACCAGAGCAGTAAGCAAGTGAATAGATGAAATCGAAATGATGCTTAAAACGTTTTAAATCCACCCATTTACGCGTCTGAGCAAAGGTACTGCAAGCATTAATGAGTGACAAGACATGTCTGAAAAAATATGGAAACCCGAGCCCAGGACGGAAATTCAAAAAATCCCCAGATACATGGAAAATACGGATGAACACGAATTCCGTGGAAATAGCAGAAACTGAGATTTTAATGAAGTTCAAGATTTTAGCACAGTCCGGGAAGATCCGCCAGACCCAGAAAATCCTGGAGTCAAGCAAACACCCGGATACAAAAAATTCAGCAATGAACAAACCAGAGCCCGGGAAAATCCACCGGAGTTGGAAAATCTCGGATTCAGGTCAAAACCAGAACTTTCACCAAAAGCTAATTTTAACCAATTCAAGCCTCAGGGAGGGATCAAAGCTAGCAAGACCAACAAGTCAAGACCTTAAAAAGGTAAATCCAATAAAACCAAAGGCCAAAATACATCATCAAAAGAGGTTCCCTACTCCAAGTGGGGCGTGTGTGCAAAATTGCACAACAAATGGCGACTCTGCTAGGGAAATGCTCCTAAGCATTTTGATGACAAACTGGAATCAAGAACCTAGAACTCATGATTTCAAATCACCTATCCTGCCACCCCCATGTGAAAACAAAGAAGCCCCTAGTCATCCAGACTTTCCTACACCAAGGTCAAAGTGTGTGCATATGCATTCATTATCCTCCTTTAGTTGCAACAAGAACCAAACTTGGTATGAACAAGCTACATAACGATTCATACTCTAAAAGTATCCTGGATAGAGCCTCGCTGCCAGTCAGGCGTCCATAGCCCCGACGAGGTTATCGTTGTGATTCTCTTGAACATAGCTCTACTGCCAGACAGGCGTCTATAGCCCTGGTAGAGATATCCAAATCCCCTTGATAAGTTGAAGTTAAACCTCTTGATTTTCAATATGTATTTTCCTTTTTTTTTTTAATAACATTTTGTTTCCACAGTCCATGATAGATGTAAGTAAGATTTCTGGATTAACTGTGTGCAATTTTTTACATCGACATTTCGGATCAAACTCCATGATCCATCATCAGGATGATAAGTAGAAAGAGAGAGCAGTGAAAATAAGATAGCAGACTTGGGTAGAAATAGGTGAGGGAAGGGGAAGGGGGAAGACACAAAACCCAAAAAATGGGGGAGAAAAGGTTAGACCAAGGGAGAGGAGAGGAGAGGAAAAGTCAAAAATGAGAAACCTTTGCAAACATGGGACAGAAAAAAGAAAGAGATTAAAAACCATGGATGTTATAAAATAACCAAAAAATAAAGACCTAAGAAAAAGCAGGGAATCAACTAGAATAAATTAAAAACCACTAATAAAACCAAAAAAAACTAGAATGAGGACAAGTTGAAAAAGGAAAACAAGTAAGATAAACTGAATAAGGAAAAAGAAAATAAGAAAAAACAAATAGAAGGAGAAACGGTGAAGAACAAAAACAAAATAAAGACCAAGAAGCAAAAGAAAGGAAACTTGAAGCAAATACCAAAAAAATAACGAACAATGCAAAGAGACAACAAATAAAAACATAGGAGGACAAGAAAAAACATCACAATGAAACTCAAGGAAATTAGATAAAAGGAACCAAATGATAAAGAACACCACCTATGAAACACAAAATAAAGACAAAAAAGCATAAGAAAAAATACAAAGCAAAACAAAGAAGGGGAAATAAGATCGTAAAACAAAAAACCAAGGAATTAGAAAAATGATCAACCCAAGGAGAAGCGACCAAATAATTAAGTAAAAGCAAGGAATTAAAACAAAAAACTCAAGAATGAAAAGAAGCAAGAGGGAAAAGAATGAAAAGTGAAACAAGGAAACAAAGAAATAAAATGAGGGTAGAGGAAAGAGAAACCAAAAAGCATCAAGGAAATTAGTAGCGAAGGGAAGGAGACAAAACAAAAGGGAGATCAACAACCTAACGATGAAGAAGAAGGCCCACTATAAGATCAAATCAAGAAACAAAGACAAATTAATTTAAATTAAAATAAGTCAAAGACAATAATAAAGAAACAAGAAAGGAACGAACCAATTGAGGAAGAGCCAAGGAAAACAAAACAATAACACTTAAAACACCTAGGGAAAAGGATTGAAAAAAGAAGAGAAAAAAGAAAGGGAGATGAAAAGCATGCAAATGAAGAAGAAGAGCAGAGGGAGAAAAGGGGAAAAAAGAAGGGAGAGCAAGGAGAAAGCGGAAGGGGACTTGCACGGAGAATGGGATCCTTGAGGAAAACCGAAGAAGAACCCAAGGGGGAAGAGAGAGGGAGGGGGAGAAACCTAGAGGTTATTTAGGAGTGGTTTTCACTATTTTCGCTTCAACCTGTGAACAATGAAGTTCACACTTAGGGATGAGAACCACAGTGGCACTAGAGTAGAAAAAAGGATTTTTCACTCGTTCAAACTTCATAAGGACCTACTACAACTTTAGGTATATTTAATTTAAAATATGAGACCCTAATGTATTCCTATTCAAACCGACTAGAAAACCCTTTGCCTCAGCACAAGGATAAGTAACAGTAGGTAGGGAATTCGTAGCATAATGCCCTAGAAGGATGATTAGAGTTTGTAAAAGAAATACCAAGAACATCAAACCTACTTTGTCACCACTATCATACAAATGCACCCAGGGATCCCCAAAAGAGAAGGAACCAAGAGCAAGAGCGACGCAAACCAAAAAAAACAAACCAAAGCAAACCTATTCTAACCAAAGCAGAACAAGCAAAACAAAATGAAAACCTACACTAACCAAAACAAAACAATAGAAAACAACCTAAACTAACTATATACAAAGCAGGGAGCTGAAAATAACTCAGGACTGGAAATAATGTTTCAAATACTGCCCATTGATGGGCATTGGAATATCTTCTCCCATGAGAGTCCTCAGACAGAAGGCATTATCTCCACATATTTCAGCGATCTGATATGGGCCAAGCCACAGTTTGTCAAATTTACCATGATTCCCCTTTTGATCATGAGGTTTATCCCAGTATAGGACAAGGTCAGAAATCCTAAAGGCTTTGATTTTAGCCCTTCTGTCAAACCACCTCTTAACTACCCCCTGATGTTTGGCAAAATTCTCAAGGGCATTGTCTCGTTTCTCCTCAAGGTGCAGTAGTTCTATCAACCTAACCTCCCTTCTATCCCCCTCATCATAAAACTCATTTATAAACTGTAAAGTTGGGATCTAGAGTTGAATAGGAATACTGGTTCCAGACCATATACCAAGTGATAAGGAGATGTTCCAATGGATGACTTAAGTCATGTACGATCTGCCCAAAGGGAAAACCGAAGCTGGGTGTGCCAGTCTTTTGGGTTCCTCTCTAATAGCTTACAGATGACAGTCAATAAGTTCTTATTAGAGGACTCTGCTAAGCCATTACCCTAAGGGTAATAATTAGATGCAAACTTCACAATAATGCCATGATCAAAAACCCAATTTGAAAATTTTAAAGATGCAAAAGCGGGACTGTTATCACATACAACAATAATAGGGCATCCAAATCGATTAAGAATAGCAGATTCTAAGAAATCAATCACTACCTCAGATGTACATTATCTACAAGCAAAAGCCTCAGTCCATCTTGTGAAATAATCAGTAATAGTGAGAATGTACCTGTGTCCTGCAGAAGATGGTGGGTTGATGGGGCCTATGAAATTCATACCCCATTGAGCAAAAGGTCTTACCTCAGTGACCGGTTGGAGCAGAAGCACCGCATACCTTTCCCTTGTTGCTACGGTCTGGTAGGTGTGACAGGTCCTGACATGTTGGTGGACATCTTTGAACAATGTGGGCCAATAGTACCCTGCCCTCAAAATCTGATTTGCTGTAGCAATTGCAGAACCATGGCCAGTGCCATACTTTTTGTGAAATTCATTTATCACCCTCTCAGCTTCCTATTTTCTGAGGCATCTCAGATAAATGCCCTCATAATTTTTCTTGTACAGAACAGCTCCCTTTAGCATGAAACTGCTACTCTTCAATCGCAGGGCTCTCCTCTAAACAACATTAAGATGACCCGGAGACTGTTGGTTCAATAAATAATAAACTATGTCATCATACCAGCCATATGGGGAAACCTTTTCAATGTTATAATTCTGGACAGTCAGTTGAGGACCTATTTCTGCCATAGTCTGAGTAAGTCTCTGTCCTCTTACCAACTTCATGGGTTGTATCTCAATATCGTACTCTTGCAGCATTGTCACCCACTTAGCTCTACACTCTCCTAGCTCATTTTGCATCAGAAGTAATTTGACTGTGGGGTCTGGGACAACTGCATAAACCTTGTTCCTGAGGATATAATGTCTGAATTTCTTCACTGCTCTAACCAGAGCGTATGCCTGCTTCTCTACACTTGGGTATCTCAATTCAACATCTTTTAATAGGGCACTCATAAAAGCGATAGGATGCTCATTTCCCTCATCAGACTTTTGAGTTAACATTCTCGCGCATGAATGGTCTGAAGCAAATGAATAGATGTGAAAAGGCTTGTTATAATTAGGACTTACCAATACTGGAGCATCAGCAATGGCTCTTTTGATTTCTGCAAATGCCTCCTTTGCTTCTGTAGTCCATTCAACCTTGGCATCCTGCTTCAACATTGCATTAAGTGGCTTAACAATTTCAGCAAACCCAGTAATGAATTTTCTGACGAAGTTGATCTTGCCAAAGAAAGATTTCATTTCCTTTTTGCTAGCAGGGGGCTGAATCTTCAATATAGCCTCCACTCTTTCTGGATCAATAGCAATCCCCTTTTCTGATATCACATGTCCTAGCAGCTTTCCCTCTGTTACTCCAAAAATACACTTTTTAGGACTCAAGGATATGCCAAATTCCCTGCACCTTTGAAATACTTTGTGCAGATCTGAGATGTGATCCACTCTATTCTTTGAAAAAATAGTTAGATCGTCCATATAAATAATGATGCATTTGCCTATGATATCTTTAAAGGCAATATCCATAGCCATTTGAAATGTGGCCCCTACATTAATGAGTCCAAATAGCATTCTCCTGTAAGAAAAGGTACCCCATTTAGTTGTGAAAGCAATCTTATGCCTATCCTTATATTGAACCATTACTTGATTGTATCCCAAATAACCATCGAGAAAGGACATCATCTGAGATCCGTTAACTACTTGAAGTACTTCATCCAATGAAGGGACTGGATAGTTGTCTTTTTCAGATGATCTGTTCAAATTCCTAAAATCAACACAGAGTCTAATTTCACCATTCTTTTTCCTTACTGGAACCAGGTTTGCCACCCATGTTGAATGCCTAACCGGAAATATGATTCTGGCAGATAGTAGTTTCTGAACTTCTTTCTGTATGACTGGTTCCAATAATGCGTTAATTGGTCTTTGTCTTTGCCTAAAAGGCTTGGCACCTGGCTTCAAAGGGATAGTATGAGTTATGATTGATGTATCATAAGTTTTCAAGTCCTCATAACTCCAGGCTACTATATCGGGAAAGTTACGCAATGCTGCAATTATTCCTTGCCTTTCTTTTGGAGTGCATACTTTTCCAATAAAAATGTTCTTGGTGTTATCTTTAGTTCCCATATTGTAAGTATCACACTGTCCATTAATAGAATCCTTCCTTGATTCTTGTTCTTGATCCTTGATTTTGTCCATATCAAAAATTCGCTCCAACTGTACCATTCCCCTTGGAATAGTATTAGACTTTAGGTTCATCACTCCTAAATCCAGTTCTGCTTCTTGGGGCTTTGTTTCATCGATGATGTGGGAAGCAAAAATGTCTATATTTGTGATAAAATCTAGAATATGCTTGTCATCTTCAAACACCTAGAAGTTAGTAACATTGTCTGGGACTGATGGCATAGGAGTCAGTTCTACAGTGAACTTCTTCAACCCTGACAAAGATAAAGGCTGTAGAGTGTTTGCCGCTTGAGCCAGAGAGTCAACTGTTTGATTCTTCTGCCATGGTATTAGCTGAATGTTGAAGGCATCAAATCCCTCAATGAGGTCCCATACTCTATGCCTATAATTAGTCATTCTTCTATCGTGACAAGAATATTGTTTCCTTACTTGCTTAACTACTAACTCAGAATCACCAAAAACTTGCAGAAACTTAACCTTTTTCTTAAGTGCCATAAGAAGTCCATGAACTAACGCCTCATATTCTGCTACATTGTTAGTACAGTGAAATTGAAGCCTATGGGCTGCAAAAAAATTCTTACCCTTTGGACTGATCAGTTCAAACCCTGCCTCAGCTCCATGCTTGGACTTGGATCCATCAAACCTAAGAGTCCAACATTCAGTAGTCGTAATCCTCTTCATCACATCTTTCGGCTTAATATTGCTAAATAGTTTTTTAGATGACACAGACTTATTTCCTTGATACTCTTCCTGAGGGTTCTGTATATCTGTTTCAACTGCCGGGGTTGGACTCATGTACTTCTGTACTTGTTCTACTGTTGTTTGGCATAAACAACATTCCAACTCTGAATGAGAAGCATTATGAACTCCACCAATTTGGAAAGAGTAATTCTTCAAAGCTTGTCTTTCTACCTAGGTGCATTTGATTTTCAACACACTGCTTGATGAACTCTTGAAAACTGTCTAATAGGCTGATCTAATTATCTTCAGTTTCCTCTTCTTCATCCACTAATTTTGTCAAAATAGTTACAGGGCTGGATCCTGTTTCTACATCGATAGGTATCATGTGTAGCATCAATACCTCATCTGAGTCTGACTCCTCATACTATGTTGACAACACATAATTTCCCATGCCAACTTCTAATATCAAAACTTATGTTGAAGTCTTTTGGTATTTTGTGATCATGTATTTCATTCTTGGCTCTCTCTCAATTCTGATCTGATTTGGCACTCCTTTCCAAGGAAGCCACATATGAGAGTGATCCATAGACACATATCCATTCAAAGCCTTAGTAAAATCTCTTCCAAGAAATCAAACCATACGCATCAGGGATATCAGCTACCTGAATATTGATAACCTGTTGAATCCTTGGGTCTGAAGCTACCTGCATGTGAATCATATTTAACTCTCCCACCACATTCACTTTAGTTCTATCCAATTGAGTCACCTTCTTCTGAGACTCAGCAGGTGTAATTCCTAGAGCTCTACAAACTCCAAATGGCATCACATTGGTGGAAGCACCTGAATCTAATAAACAATTATGCAGATTCTTACCAAATATACGCACAAAAATCAGAAATGGTGGGGTTTCTGTCTTCCCTTGAAACAAAGTGGGCTGAGTATCTACTTAAGCCACTTGAGTCTTATCCTTCTCCTTTCCTTTATCTCCAGGAGGAAAATTAGTCTGACCATGGGCTTGACTTTGTGTCTTCACAGGCTGAGAGCTAGAAATATTGCTAATACCCTCCTTAGAAGATTTATCTAATGACACTGGATGTGCATCATAAGTACCTAAAACTGCCTTCCTAATGGGAGGGAACCTTAATAATTCGAATGCTGAAAGATTTACCTTTAATTTCTTGAACTCCTCAGCAACATACGAAGCCATCTGCTCATCATTCATATTAGTGGAAGCTTCCTTAGGAGGTTCATCCGCCTTGTCCTTGCCTACTTGAACAGCCTTTTCCTTATGTGGGTCAGTTTGAGCTTGTCTTTCCTTTGAAAGGTTTTGTCTGGAAACATGTGGATAGGACGGATTATTGCTAGCATTAGGATCTGGGGGAGTACTGAAGTTATTAGGAGGAATGGAAGTGGTGAAAGGTCCCCCATCCTATGAGCGCCTATGAGGCATATCTCTCAGACCTTGCCTCTAGAACATATGTACTTCCTCAACATAAGCCTCCTCTTGATTGAGGGGGCCATTATCATTCATTGTTTCTTCATTAAATAACTGAGCCACTTCATCCCCATTACAAATTTGATCTATTTTCCCTTTCTGAAACTCAGATTCCTCCTCTGGTACATTTTCCTTACTTGCTGGGAAGGGAGCGTGATTTAATACCAGCACAGGAGAATCATAAGGGCTTGAGGGAACAATCTCCTGCCCATTTACGTTATTCTCTATCTTGTACTGGAAAATGGAGGTTGCAGTTTGGAATTCTAGACATTCCAACTTTGAATGCTGACTTGTCTTATGAAGCCTACACCATCCTGACAGGGCAGCCTCAACCAAATATACACCACTGGGAGGCTTGTCTTGACTGACTGGCTGGTTTGTAGATTGGTTGACAGGTTGATCCAAGGGAGTAGGAACTCCTCCATTATTAGGTCTCGTATTCCATGTTCTACTCTGTCCTTGTGATTGCCTCTTATTGAACCCTGATCCACTACCTTGTCCCCTATCAAAATTCTGCCTCCTATCATTATTGAACCCTCTATCATTGTTGTAATCTCTATCCTAATTATATCCTCTGTCATTATGGAATCCTCTCTCATTACGTTGCCGCCCATGTTGAAAATTCTACCCTTGTGAAAACTCTCTGTTCTGATTAGACTACATACTTTTCTGAGCAACTTGTAACTGACTATTTTGATTCCTGAGGTAAGTCACCTCTAGGTTTAGCTTCTTTATCTGCTCAGCCATTTCATCAATCCTTTCTTTATTTGGATCTACAAAAGGGGGCCGGCTTGGGTTACTCTGAGGAGGGACAGGGATTGTAGCAGATCCAATAGACTGATGTAATACCTTAGAATTTTGCAGACAAGCAGGGAAATTATTTGGTTGTTGTTGATACATAGGCTGATTAACCTGCTATTGGGGAAAATTCATCATAGGAGAGACTTGGCTCATGGGAAGACCAGGATGTGGCACCAAAGGTAATTGAGGTATTGGATTCATGATCAGAGTATGATTGGTAAGTGCCTGATTTACTGCCTGAACTTGATGGGGATGTGCAACTGGTCCTAAAGAAGGCAACGGTCCAGTCACATGTTGTCTCAGATCTATGTTAAGCTTAACAGTTTCTGTATAGGCATCAGTTAGGTTAGCTAGAGGGTTGGGTCTCCACTTCAGAAAGGTTGTTGTAAGGCTATCCAATGCTTTGTAATAGACTCCTAGGGCTGTATTGTCATCCAAAACATAAGGATCTTGAAGTCTGGTGTACGCACGGTGAAACCTATTATTGAAACTGGATATTGGTTCATTAACTTCTCTTTTGACTCTAGTGAATTGCAAATACAATTCATTGGCACTGACGGGTATTCTAAACTTCTGTAAAAAGATAGTTTCAAGATCATTCCAATTGAGAATTGAGCCAGATGGGAGGTGATTGTATCAGTAAAAATCCTCTTCCCCTAGTGAATAAGGAAACAACCTACAAGCAACATCCTCATGAACAATCCCTCTATCTTTGAGACAAGTTTGAAAAATCCTTATATGCTCCTCTGCAGTCCTGTTTGGGTAATTGACATGGAATTTTGAACAAAAGTGCTTAGGGTTTTTGGGCATAACATTGTAAGCGTTGAAAGACAAAGGAGACGGGTTATTAGCCAGGAAGGCCATTGGCAAAAGTGGGGGTGGTGGTTGTGGTTGTTGAAAGGGAACTACCTCAGGGATGGGTATGGCTTCAACTTCTGGATGTGGAGATATAGATGATGCTGGTGAAGGAATGGGTGATGATGATTCTCCCCTTTCTCGAGTCCTTCTTAACCTAGTGGGGAACTGTAACTCCTGTAAATCTTCTTCTCCTGTGGTAGATCTGGTGTTCCTCCTATATCTCTCAGGAGAGATGGCGTTCAAGAAATGATCCGGTGTGCTCATTCAGACCCTCCTTCTAGCACCAATCTGTTGATGGTGTTTTCTGCAAAGAAACAACTCAGACAGAATGCAATATTCTATCTCTCTTGAAAGGTTACTTTCAACAATAAATTACTGAAAATCACCCCAAGGTCTCTCGAGTGTCAGGTCATGACAATGCATAAACAACTCAGATAATATGTGAAAATACTGGTAATCACAATCGGACCTTACTACAAGCAAACTGTATCTTTCCAATTATCAGATTTTATCAAATCCTAAATCTAACCAGATAATAAAGAAATGGAAAAAGATAAGGGTGCAAGGGTATGATAAGATCTAAACTATACCTAGAATGAACAATGCAAATGACAGATATCTAGAATGGACCAATCTCAAATAACCAATCCTTGATCAACCCACAATGCAATCTCACAAGAATGGTGCAATCTTCTAAGGTATATAGATTTTCAAATCATTGATATAAATCCACAATCAAACTTAAGCACATGAAAATATATGGTCCAAGTTGACTTCACTAGCCTACTACAATCAGATAGTTACTGGGAGTATAGACCAGAGATTGCTACAAACATTCCAAACATGAAATCATAAACATCATCCACCAAACTAAAACTAATTTAATTTTGAACACTAAACCCTAAATCTTCAAGCAATTTGAAAGATAGAACAACAAGAACCATGCAAGATGAAATAACACAAGAGATTGCACCAGGAAAACCACAATGTCTTCAATTGTATTAGATTATCAAAATGCTGCAACAATTCCACTGTTCTATTTACAATACTTGCTTCAAGATTTTCACAAAATGCTCTAACTCTTACTTGTCTCTATTATCTCTTCTCTATATTTCTAATGTCTTACAATGAGGCGGGAATGCCCTTTATAGAAAAATCTCCAGATATGTCGGCCTAGCCAAACATTTACAAAATAAAACAACTGCCAAAATAAGTCGACCTTAGGAATTCAAAATAAGGCATACATTAAATGCCGATACATCATCAAGGTCGGCCTAGACACGGTCCCCAATTCAGCTCAGATCAATACATGCCCTATAATAATAGGGAAGCACAAATCTCAAAATGGCATTAAATACCGCCTCCCTTATCCTTGTTCTAGTCCAACAATACTTGAACCCTCAAAAACACCCTATCCAGCTCGGTGATAGGTGGCAAAGGAAAAATCTTAAGTCTACATTTAATGGAATCAATTTCCTCTTTTGACTGCTCAACAGTCTTATTCCAATCACCCTTGTGAGATTGATACTTATCCATTACTGCCAGATAGGTTGCCGCATCATCCAACTGGTGCCTTGTTATGACATTCCTAGAGTCTGGAGCATAAACCTCATGCCACCATTCCTTAAACTGTTCCAAACTTAGGTACTTAGGAGCAATTTTCCTCCTGCCGGTCATAACCTCAAAAAATGCAATGCAACCCTCATAGACACCAATTAAATTGCCATCCATCTGTTTCTTTCGTTTCTGAATCTTCCTCATGGCCTTTTGCCGAACTTGCAGGGCCTCAAACCATTACCAAGGTTCATTTAATCTGGAGGAAGGAAGGATCCCGTTTGTAACCAACTGATCTTTACCATATTCTAGGATGACCTTGGATTTCTGTAGTAGAAGGTCAATGCCTTCCCTATCCTGGGATAGCACATGCTCCAATAATTCCTTGGCCTGGACTACATCTTTCCCAACTGAAAGGATATCCTTGATTGCACTATCTCCTTTTACCTGCACACCGTTCAACCAATCTGTTGCAATTTGAGCAGAAGCTTTTATCTTTTCAATCTCGGAGATGGTTTCCTTGGGCAAGAAACCAGGAGTGGCAGAGGAAGAGGGGTGGAGAGATTGCAAAGGCTTCATTACATCCTCTAAGCACTTCCTAAGCCTTTCATTTTCTTTTCTAAGCTCATGCTTGGTCTGAGCTTCCTTTCTTAACCTCCCAATGATTACCGCACTAGAGCCTTCATATTCATCAATGTCCTGTTCCATAGAGGTTGGCCCAATGTTAATAGTCTGCACATTGTAACCTTTACCAGTGACCTCTTCTCTTGTCTTGTCTGTAGCCGAGGTGGCAATGTGGATTACTCTGTTGTTTACCTCATCCCTCTCTATCTTTGAAACCACTTTAGCAGCCTTCTTCGTCTTCCCTTTGCCGATCTTGGACAATATTTCATCCCAATCCAAGGGAGTGTCCTCAACAACGACCTATTTCTTCCTCATGATTTCCTTTTCAAGCCAATCCGGGATAGCAGGTTCTACCCGGATTTCCTCTGTTGCTGCCTCTTCCTATTGTTTTTTCGGTGTTTCATCCTTTCCTTTCTTAGGAGACTGCCCACCTTGGTCACCTACCTTAGGTTCATCCTCTTCTACAGGTGATGGGGCTCTAACAAGGATGTCCTCCTCCTTCCCAGGCGATCCATTTCCTTTGCTATTCTCTGAAGAATCTGCATATTGGACTAGTGGAGAAGGATGCTTTCCCACCTCTTCCATATCGAGCTCAGTTGCCTCACCAAAGAGCACTCCCTCCTTGAAAGGTTCTGCCTCCAGACTAGTCTCATGTTCCTCAAGAGTCTCTTGCTCAGGTATGCTTGGTGGAGGAGAAGCAGCCTTAGATGGCTCCACAGCTGGTAACTTTGGAGAAGAGTCCATCTTTTTCATAGTGTCTTTAGGGGAAGGAGTCCTGGATCTCCTCATATAAACTTTGGTCTTCTCTCCAGAACTCTCCACATCAACAATCGGAGGCTCATCTTTTGAGGTATCCTGACCCTTCCTCTTTGAACCCCTAGCTGTTCTCGTCCTCTTTGGTGGTGGAGAAACATCCTCCTCTTCTGCTTTTCTCAACTCCTCCTCATCAGAGGACTTGTCAATCTTCAAAGCCCGACTTCTTTTCTTACCTTTTGGCTTTCTTTTTGGTTCCGGCTCACTTTCTTTAGGGCCTCTGATCTTTATTTTGAAAGGTGAGCTCTTTTGAGTTTTCCCTTTGGGGTCATCTTCCCCGGATTCCTCTAAAGTAGACATAGGATTAAGGTTTCCCATCAAATTAAAGGTACAAGGTACCTTCTCGCTCTCCAGCTCCCAAACCTTGTGCTTCAACCAAGAAGTGGTAAATTTCATAACCAGGGACATTAGGTCTTCCAACTCTGTGACCTCATCCTCATTCCAGTTGATTTCCCCGATTGACCTATCCTTAACAGCTTCATAGGCATGATCTTGTAACAGGTTTCCATCATCCTCCAATTGGTCAGGGATCAACTTGACATTGTATTGTCTAATTGCATCAACAGGAAGCCTAGAGTACCTTTTCTTTCTTGCTTCAAAATCATCTTTGATGTTGGCCCAATAGTCCTCTAGGTCATCTTTATGACGGTACTCCCTGGTGGCCTTCTTCTGTGCTTCCCTAGTAATATCAAAGTTTGTTCTTTTGGAATGGAAAGAAAAACCATGAGTCGCAAACTCATCACCTGCTGCTTGTGCTGATTGAATGGAAGGGCACACTTTTGCTACACCAATTCCAAGGGGGAAATCCCCACCAAAGCCTGTTTTATGCTTTTCCTTATTGACAACTGCATCGAATTCACATATTTGTCTAACAATTTCCAATAACGCAATATGATCGGTACGGTACCTAGGTAACCTGTATGGAGCAGTCGGGCATCCATCAATTCTAATGTAAGAGAAGGTGGGAAACTGAATGAACCAGGCCCCATAATTCCTTATCAACCCCTTCACTCCATCCGACAGTCTCACATGCTCCACATTCTGAAGCATCCTAGTGATATGCATTGTAAATGCATCATTGGCTCTTCTATAGTTCTTGTGTCCTAGGTGCAACTCCGGATAAATCTCATAGACTATGTCTTGTCTGAATGTCCCCTGTGGATTCAAGCCCATGTATGGGTAGAATCTTGCCAACACATACATCACATAAGAGGACATGGTGAACCTCTTGGCTTCCAGGACATCCCTCAGCTGCTTATCAATTATGGTGTTGATAAGTCCTGCCCAGTGGTAGTTGGTTCCTTGTTCAATTTTGGTGATCACATGGACCATCCAACTCTCTAACACCCCAGCGGTCTTCAATCCTGCCACCCTGCTCAAGAATGTGATGGCATCATAAATGTCTAACCTGAATTTAACCCTATGCAACTGCTTGGGCAGTTTGGACTAATGTGATTTTGGCTTCTCCAACCAAGATTTGATCATCTTTTCAGCTTTGGTTGGCTCATTCTCATAATATGTCCAGGCCATATCCATGTTCAGAGCACACACAGAAGGAAAATCAAGCATGTCAAAGGCATGTGCAATAGAAACCGGAGTGAAATTGGCCAAGACTCTTCCTTCAGTGCTGACAACCCTTTGTGTGTCGAAGTCATACTGTCGGGCACACTCAAGTATCAATTCATAGCATTGGATTGCTGGAGGGAACCCTGCCACATGAACAAGTTTGGATTTCATCATTCCCTGCCTTAGGACCGACAGATCCTTTTGAGTTGTCCTCTGTTTAAACTCCTCGTATCTCTAGGCTCCAACATTGGTGTCGGACACCTCGGACCACACGGAAGATATCTTGCTTTCTGGCAACTGACTCTTAGTGTCCAATCTTAATCTTTTGGCCTCTGAAATAGAGGACCCCTCCGTGTCACCTTTGCACTTTCCTGCAGCAGCCCTGCTTGACTCAGCCTACACTCACAAAAGATCATCATGAGTACCTAATTACCATGCATAATCCAATCCAAAGGTTAGCATAAAATCAAATAAAGCAGCTAAGAACTATCACAAATCGCCAATCCTTGAAAATCCAAAAAAATAAAGCAATTCAGGAAAACAGCGTAAACCGGGAAAATCTAGTCAGGGCAGAATTTCAGAGAAATCCGACCCAGACGGATTCCTGCTGCCAACCATCATTAGCCGAATATATCGTTAGCACGGACAAAATATCATAAGATAATCATGAAATTCATTCATTGACAACAATAAATTAGCATTTAACCTTTACTCCACGAATCCTATCTTTAGAAAATCGGAAGAAGTGCAACCACATAGGAAAATCGGAAAAGTCCGGATGGGATAGATTTTTGTGGATAGTTCAAGGAACTCCGGAAATCGTTACGCCCCGCGGAATCAGCCAAAACTGGGAAAATCCGAGTGCGAAGGAATTCTGCGGGCACCTCAGAAACCCGATGAACAATGACACGTGAACCATTAATCAAATGATCATGCAATCTCTTCTACCTGGATTCTAATGGTCTCAAAATCGATGCTAACCGATCAAGATTCAAAATGTGGATGAATTTAAGTTCTCAAGGACCTCAAAATGTCTAAACCTCATGGCAAAACGGCGATGCCCTAATTTTGATGAACAACCTCCTGCCATGAAAACCAGGGTAAGCTCAAGGTTTAAAATACCATCTATGAAGATCAGTCTAGAGCACTTAGAATCCTCACAAGGAAGGGGTTAGTTTAATACAAATGCAAGATTGACAAATCATAACGAATTCATTATTCTAGGCCGAGCACCGAGAAAACCTTAACCTTGCACAATATGGAAAATTACGCACTAAGAGGGCAAACAATCTGACCTAGAATACCTTCCAAACGGATGCACCCATCATCTAATGAATACATACAAGCACACATGGCGTGGGTGATGAGGTTTTCACGAAGAGATGGGTCAAACCCTAATTTGATAAATGCAAAATCGTAACCAAGCATAGGCTGACCATCACTCAATCAAGAACAGTTCAATTATCATGTAAACAGATGAAAGGGCCAATGATAACCTACCATGGATTAGTCTAGATGAAACTCAAACTCAAAGAAGCAACCACAAAGCAAACACGCCCAAGCAACGAAAATCCAGACACCGGCACCCAACAATCCACACGCAAGTGGTTCAAGATCAATCCTCAAAGCTCAAATGAAAACTTTTAATCGCCAGAGCAGTAAGCAAGTGAATAGATGAAATTGAAATGATGCTTAAAAGGTTTTAAATCCACCCATTTACACGTCTGAGCAAAGGTACTGCAAGCATTAATGAGCGACAAGACGTGTCTAAAAAAATCCAGAAACCCGAGCCTAGGACGGAAATTCAGAAAATCCCCAAATACGTGGAAAATCCGGATGAACACGAATTCCGCAAAAATAGCAGAAACCGAGATTTTAATGAAGTTCGGGATTTTAGCGCAGTCCGGGAAAATCCGCCAGACCCGAAAAATCCCAGAGTCAAGCAAATACCCGGATTTGGAAAATTCAGCAATGAACAAACCAGAGCTCGGGAAAATCCGCCGGAGCTGGAAAATCCTGGATTCAGGTCAAAACCTGAATTTTCACCAAAAGCTAATTTTAACCAATTCAAGCCTCAGGGAGGGATCAAAGCCAGCAAGACCAACAAGTCAAGACCTTAAAAAGGTAAATCCAATAAAACCAAAGGCCAAAAGACATCATCAAAAGAGGGTCCCTACTCCAAGTGGGGCGTGTGTGCAAAATTGCACAACACTACTGATAACAAGGAAATCTCTAATTCGCCCAAAATCTGAACCATAGGACCTCATGTCCTAGGTTGCGAAGTTAGGAAAACCTGCGACTTACCGATAACAAAGAGATTACCACATTGGGAGGTTACGAAACTCCGGAACCCCATGACATAGGTTAGAAAAACTCCGCAAACAACAAACCAATGACATAAGGTTGTGACTTAAATGGACAAGGCTAAGCAAGTACAAAATCCAACATGATTTTAAAACAAAAGTGCACACCAAGGGTTTAAGGCTTTAGCATATAAGGGCTTAAGCCCTTCATGTAATTTTTGAACCCTAAATAGACAAAAGGGAGGAAACTCAGAGGTGAAAGGGAAAAAAATGATTGAAATGGCCATGGATTTTACAAGTACCACCACCAAGAAAGAAATTTATCTCACCAAACATGGAAATCTCAAATTCTTTTTGCATATCTTCGGCAAATATTTTGCACATAGTTTCATTTCCTCCAAAGATAATGTCATCAACATATACTAACATAATCAAGATTTTTTCATTTTCAATTTTAAATTATAGGTTACTATCTGTCATACCTTTTTTAAAACGGGTTGTTGAATCAAATACTTGTCTAACCTTACATACCAAGGTGTAGGAGCTTGCTTTAATCCATCTAAATATTTCTTCAATCTATAGATCACATCCAATTGATTTGACAACTGAAATCCTTCTAGTTGTTCCATGTAGGCCTCTTCTTCTAGCTCACCATTCAAAAATCCAAACTTAACATCCATCTGATAGACCTTGAAATCTTTATGAGAAACAAATGCTAAAAACATCCTGATAGCTTCCATCCTTGCCACTAGAGAAAAATTCTCCTGAAAATCTATGCCTTCTACTTGTTAATATCCCTTACACACAAGCCTTGCTTTATTTCTGACCACTTCTCCATTCTCATTCAAATTGTTTTTGAATATGTACTTTGATCCAATTATGTTTTTTTTTCTTGATCTAGGGACCAATTCACATATGTTCTTCTTTCATAGCTTCCATCCAATGCTCATCTTTACATTATTCACTTATGGTCTTTGATTCAATATCATAAAGTAAACACATATTTATCTCACCAGCAACAACTTTGCTTCTTGTCAATACTCCTTTTGTCTTGTCTCCAATGATTTGATTTTCTAAATGATTTTTTTGCACATACTTAGGTGTGTTTTGGGACACCACCAGAGCTTCTTCTTCCTCTTCTTAATTCTACTTCTCTTGCTCATCCTTTTCTTTTTCTTCCACAACTTCTTCAATCCTTACCCCAATTAGGTTCATCAAAACAGATCCATCAACTTCAATTGAATTCTTCATTGCTTCATCAACCTTGAAATTTATGCTTTCTACAATTTTCCTCAATATTTTATTGAAACATCTGTAAGCTTTGCTTCTAGTAGAATATCTGAGAAAAATACCTTCATCACTTCTAGCATCAAACTTCCCTATGTTTTCTTCATCCCATATGATATAAAATTTTCTTCCAAATACCTTGAAATACTTAACCGTAGGAATTCTTCCACACCGTAGCTCATAGGAGATCTTAGTACTATTGGATCTTTCTTGAATTCAATTGAACACATAAAAATTAGTGTGAATAACTTCTCTCTAGTAAACTTCCAGTAGACCAACTTTAATAATCATTGATCTAGCAGCTTCTTGAATTGTTATGTTTTTCCTTTCAACAACTACATTCTGTTGAGGAGTTCTCAAAGCAGATAATTGTCTTTTTGTTCCATGAACTTCACAAAATATATTAAAATCACAGGAGGTGAATTCACCACCTCTGTTAAACCTTAAGCATTTAATTCTCAAATTTACTTCATTCTTAGCCATATCTTTGAATGTCTTGAATCTATCTAATGCATCATATTTCTCTCTAAGAAATGTAACCCATGTATACCTAGAGTAATCATCAATAAAAATCATAAAGTACCTTTCACCTTATATACTTCTCACTCTTGTAGGACCACAAAGAACTATATGAATTAAATCCAGTAGTCTGATAGTCGATTGTTCCTTTGATCTAAAGTTTTTTATTTTTTTCTTTCCAAACTAGCAATTTATGCAAATAGCATTAATAGGCTTTGTAATCCTTCGTAAATCTATCATGGCTTACACTACATTAATCCTCTCTAGGATATCAAAATTCATATGACACATTCTTCAATGCCATAACCAACTGTCATTAATTTGAGTCATAAAGCAACATCCATCAACACCTTTAAGTTGAAATATTTTTCCTTCAAACTTCTTTCCTATAGCAATCATTGTTTCAGATCCTTTCTTGATGTACCATAGAAAAATGGGCCTTTAACATTTTCATGGTCTTTTAGGTCTTTCTTCATGATGCTTGGTCCATTTTTCTTTGATTTAATGTTGTAATGTGACTTAAACATTCACATTAGGTCCTAAAAATTCAAATTATGACATCTTGTGAAGGTGTTGTGAAGTGTTGTAAAACATTTCTATAGTTTTCTAGGCTCTATTCATTACAATTCACCTAAAATTCACCTTTTCATCACTTATCAAGTCCTATTTTGAAGTGTTGTAAAGTCTTGTAACAAGATTTCACTCTTTTCTAGGCTTGTTTTCACTATTTACACCTCTCTTATGCTTTATTTGACCCCTTTATGCACTCATAAGGATTAAATAAGTGCATTTTTCAATTCAATCCTGACAAATAACATTAAATGTAACTTAATTCCTGACACCCACTTTCAAGTCCCAAGTGGGACCCATTCGCCATGGGTGGCGAATGAGTCCCTCTTGGCTCCAAATTCAAAATATTTCAAATTTTCTTTTAGGTTTTTATTCAAAACTACCTTATGTTGGCCTATGATGAGGTATCATTGGGTTACTAAGGCACAAGTGTGTATAAATATGTGTTTTTCTCCTCATTTTACATCTCCTAATTCATTTTCAAGCAATGTCTTCATTCATTAAACATCAATCAAGCATTTGAGCACTTTGCATCATTCAATCAAGTATTTTGGAGGAGCCATTGGCAGATCTTTAGATTTATTCAACAAGGTTGTGGTGAGTTTAGGACATTTGTATGTTGTTTATTCATCTTTCCTTGTTCATTTCATTCCATTTCTTCATTAAGGGTTTGATTACCAAAGTGGGATTTGACCAAGGAAAATCCCTATAACCTAACCCTTAATCATTTTTCTCCTTTTGCATGTGTGTTTGCAAAATTGTGTATGTAAATTTATCAACAAATTAGGTGTTGAAAAGTGGACAAGAATTCAACAAAGTGTTTCAAGTCAAATCAAACCTATTTCAAGCTTGGAGACAACCTACAATTCATTTTCTATAGATTTGACTCCGTCAAACTAACAAGAAGACAATCTCAGATCTGGTGCCATAGAATTGGCCCTTGATTTCAAAGAATTTTGGGAGAGGAATGATTCACAATCAGTGGTGAATGAGTCCCACCTTAAGTTCAGAAATCTAGATTTTCTCATATTCTATATCCCAACAATCAGAAACCTATTTCCAGGACATTTCATCAGAAGCAAGATTGATTTGCCATCAGTGACGAATGAGTCCCACTAGTGATTTTCATTGATTTCTGTCAGCATTCAGAACACTCCAGATTCTTCATCAAACTCCCAGGTGCACTTTATTTTACCTTCTCTCAATTTTGTTCTGCATTTGTTCATACTTTAGTTTATGCTTGCATATCACACTGTGTTTTCAAACATTGCATATTTCTTAGATTTTACATTCTTAATCAGCCAATTACATTACTTCGTTGCATTTAGATCATCTCATTTAGTCTTAATAACATCATACATTTCCTAATTTGAGTGAACCACTTTGGTTTTTCATGAGGTTTATCTCTCTCCTTTTAGGTGAAACATCCTAAGAGTGCAAGAGTATCCTATAAACCTTGTGCCCAAAAATCTATGGTTCACTTGATTTCACACCTCTCATCTTTAAATACAAGATTATATCCTTTACTACACATTTTTCCAACACTCAAGAGATTATTCCTTAAGCCCTTAACATAGTATACATCATTAGTATTATGCTTCCCATCAAAACTTATTGAACCTATCCTACAAATCTTAGCACCAGTATCATCTCCAAACATAACTAAGCCTCCATCATATTTTTCTAGTTTAACAAACTTACTCTTATCACCGATCATGTGATGTGCACAACCACTGTCAACAACCTAATAGTTCTTTTCCTATTTAGCATGTAGGTTAGGGATTACAATATTTTTATCCTTTTTTTTTCTTTAGAAGACATTCTTTCACTTTTCTTTTTGAATTAGTAGAAGTAGGTTCATCTTTCATAGCCAAGAAAAAACATTCATTGTCATCAAAATCTTCATAATCAAATTCCTCGTCAGAAATACTAGCATCCTCATTCACATAATATGCTTTGTTGATCTTCTTACCTTTGTTTTCTTTGTCAAATATTTGTTTGTTCCTCCTAGCTCTTTTCAAACACCTTGAAGCATAGTGACATATTCCTCAACAACTAAAGCATTTAAAGGTTAACTTACCTTCATACTTTCTGGAGCCTTTCCTCATTCTTGTTAAAAATTTGGCTTCTACTTCATCAAGATTCTCTTCATTTGGATCTTTAGCTCTTGTAGCCTTGAAAGCACTTTTTGATTTGCATCCATTTCTCAAATTTGGCTTTCTCATTTCATAAGATGTCATAGTTCCCAATAATTGATCTTTAGTGTAGGTCTTGTAGTCTATATGTTCTTCAATAGCAAATACCTTTTCACTATATGCATTAGGGAGATTTCTAAGAATCTACTTTGAAATCCTAGATTCATCTATTGTACCACCAAGTCCTCACATTCCACCTACCACTTCATCCACTCTATGTACATAGGATTTAATGTTTTCATCTTCATACATATGTAGGAGCTCAAACTATGTCTCCAAATTCGGAAACTTTGCTTCTTTGACCCTTTCATTTATTTTATGTTCCTTCTCTAAAGCATCCTAGTCTTCTTTAGGGGTATGTACAAAATCATGATGGGCCAAAAAGTGGCAATATGATGGGTATGTGTAGGGTATGTGGCTGATGACTTTTTTTTGCCCTAAATTGATGAAACGAAAAGGGTTTTTAAAGGATATTCTCAACTTTCTACCAATATAAATTATGCTTTACTTTGAATTTAATAAATAATTAATATTCATTTTCTATTTGAATTACGACTAAAGTTCTGATTGATAGGCTGATTGAAAAACATCTATAGCTTTCAAACAGTATCACATTCTATGCTTCACATACTATAGGATTAAAAAAATTGAATTTCATGAAGTTTTGGCCAAGTTAAGGTGGTTAGACATCACGAGTTTTTTATATTTTTAAAAGTTGTAATAAAAAATCATAATTAATTATTTACTTGGAAAAAATTACAAAAATATGCATCACATCAGAACATGAGTCCTCTACTTATATCTAAAATCTTATAAAAAAATATTATCATTTTATTGTGGTTAGGGTGGTCAGACAAACACCTACTTATTTTTTCCCTGAAATTGAAGTACTACTACATTGAAATTTCAAATTTTCAACAAATATATTTTTTATTTTTTTTAAATAAACCTAGTAGTTTAGAAACTACCTTCAATTTGCTACAGATTCTATTCTTACATATTTTTAAAATAATATAGATAACTTATTCAAATTTTTACATCAAGTTTCCTAACTCTGATTTTCCTAAATTTTTTGCCACTTAAGGGCCTATTTTTTCCATGATGGTCTTGCACATACCCTTAGCAGCCTTCATATTTTGAACTTTAATCAACTCAAAATGTGCAAAACTATTCTTCAAAATGAACTTCACCTTATTGTTCACTTCATGCGCCTTGATTTCATCATCTGTACTCGAACCATTAATAGGATTGTAAGCAGTCTTGTAGGCTTTCTCAACATAATATCCACAATACTCTATATATTCTTCCATCAGTATTTGGGTATGTGCAAGATCATGATGGGCCAAAAAGTTGCAATATGATGGGTATTTGTAGGGTATGTAGCTGAGGACTATTTTTAACCCAAAATTGATAAAATGAAAAGGGTTTTTAAAGGAGATTATCAGCTTTCCACCAATATAAATTATACTTTACTTTGAATTTAATAAATAATTATTATTCATTTTCTATTTGAATTACAACTAAAGTGTTCATTGATAGGATGATTGAAAAACATCTATAGCTTTCAAACAGTATCACATTTTTGAATCCAAAACATGCATCACATTCTATGCTTCACATACTATAGGATTAAAAAAGAAAAAATTGAATTTCATGAAGTTTTGACCAAGTTAAGGTGGTCAGGACATACAGTTTTATATTTTTTAAAAGTTGTAATAAAAATTCATAATTAATTATTTACTTGGAAAAAATTACAAAAATATGCATCACATCCGGACATGAGTTCTCTACTTATGTCTAAAATATTAAAAAATATCATTTTATTGTGGTTAGGGTGGTTAGAGGGACATTATTTTTCCCTAAAATTTAAGTACTCTTGTATTGAAATTTCAAATTTTCATAAATAATTTTTTTTCAAAAATAAACCTAGTAGTTTAGAAACTGCATTCAATTTTCTATAGATTCTATTCTTACATATTTTTGAAATAATATAGATAACTTACTCAAATTTTTAGGTCAAGTTGCTTAACTCTAATTTTTCTAAAAAAAAATCCACTTAAGGGCTTGTTTTTTCCATGATGATCTTGCACATACCCATTTTCCAGATAGCATAATTAGTTCCATTGAACTTTAGATACTCAAAAGTGATATTTCCTGCCATCCCAAACCTTCCTTAAGTGGTTAAGCTCCTCTCCAAGGAACCAAGCTCTGATACCAATTATTGAACAAGACAACTAAGATGGGGAGGTGAATCAGTTGTGACAAATTTTAACCTTTACAAAATTTTACTAAAAATTAGATCAATCACAAATCCTTTACTCTGTTAAATAATTAAGCATTAATTGCAAAAATAGAAACTGAAAAAGTGTCACACATACATAGTAACACCAAATTTATGTGGAAAATCTAGTAAGGGAAAAACCACAGAGAGGATTGGCTTACAATATAAAGAATATCAAAACTGATTACAAAGGCTCATTGCCAAAATATGACTCACTGTCTGGATCAAAACTTATTGTCCAACAAGGGTCAACCACCTAGAGGGCTCACTGCCACACTAATACAAAGAAGATAGAAGAGATATGTTACAAAGATAAAACAATATCAATGCAATAGAGATTTCAACCATGATTCACTCAACCACTTGCAAACATGCATGAATGATAGAATACATCTTCAGCTCACTGCATCCAAAAACTCAACAATTAGATTCTCCATTGATCTGCCAGACTCACATCACATACACATTGTTTCACATCTATTTCGTATTTATCTTGATTTATTTCTTTGCATACCATTCACCGATATCTCATCCTTTATTTATACCATCTTCAACTTTGAAACATATCCAAACTCACCCATACATCATTTAAATTCAAATTAGGTTGGTGTCAAAATATTCTAAGGTGGAATTAGAATGAGGGTGACCCAAACACACACTTGATGAGGACTTGGATAAGTTCCAACATGCCTCATAAACTTTGAAAGTAGTGTTGAACACAAGGTCGATCAAACTAGTGTAAAACACATAGAACAATTAATCACACACAACCCTTAACACGATCCAATCTTTCGAGAAAACAAAATTATCTTCAACATGATCATAATAGCTTAACTCTAGAACCACTGTAAGTCATAAGAATCAACCAAGAAGAAATATGGAAGTACATTTCTCCTAGACCTCAGCTAGATACCTTGAAAAACATAGTTCACAACTAGTGAACATAAATTGCATTGTACAATGATCTAGAAGCCAAAAATATGGATATAGCAGCTTTCAACAACCATGATCAACATATATGAACCATACGAACATAGGAACAAATCCCAGAGCAAGACCCAAAGCAACCACTGAATACCTATAACCTTTCTTCATTACAATTTTCTTAATATCCTTGACATATATAACCATTAACCTGCAACCATGACATCAATGATAACAACAACCAATTGATAACCAGTTAACCAATTGACATCAATGACAACACCTTCATTCTTGCAATAGTTTTAGTTTTGGTTTGGTGTCTCACTTCTCATGACCCCCTCGTTCACCTTTATGGCTATTTTGTAAAGGGTACTGGCCATTCCAGTCTAAATCTAATAAAAACTTATTAAATAATATAACTTGTAGTTACTATTCATTATGTTGCATTGACATCTAGCTTCAAACATAATACTTCGCTCAGTGGCTCACTTTTGATAAGAAATTATAATATGTTGACACTTGTCTCAATTCTGGACACTTATGAAGGAATTTGGGTGTGCGGAAAATTTATCCTAAAATAGAACAATATATAGCATTTGATATTTTTACCACCCACGCTATGCTTTTTTATTGGCATACCAATTTAATTCGCCAATGAATTTTTTTATTGGTTTGAAAAAAGGTTTAATTTTCCAATGAAAATATTTTTTGGTTTGAAAACAGGTTTTAATCGGAAACAAAAATATTTTTTGGTTTGAAAAGAGGTTTAGTTCACCCATAGAAATACCTTTTTGGTTTCAAAATTGGTTTAATTCGTTGATGCAAATATTTTATTGGTTTGAAAGTAGGTTTTAATTGCCAATGAAAATATTTTATTGGTTTCAAAAAAATTATAATTTGCCAAGATTTTCCACAGACTTCTAACAATTACAAAAGATTCGCCAATTGAGATTATTATTTTCCCCAAAAAAGAAAAAAAATTCCAATAAACTTAATTATTTTTTAGGAAGTATACAAGATTTGCAAGTTTTTACACATTTTCCAAGGGGGGGTTCTTAAAGTTATCCCTACCAATATGCTTAATAAGATTGGGATTAGAACTTTCAAAACTTAGTGGAAAGATTGGAAATGGAATCTTGATATGTTATTTTTCTACTACAAGCTCAATAAAGTTATTCTTGGCTCTTTAAACACCTTCACTTGGTGCCAAAATTGGACTATAGATGGCTTCTTTAGTCTTCACCAAGCTCTTGACAATGTAGGTTCCAAACGATTTGGTTGACTATTCATGAGCCAAAGTTGGCCCATTTCCCTAGTACTTTCTTTACAAATATTTTCCTATTGGTGTTATACTATCTCCTTTGGGTGTTAGGGATCCTCAATGCTCATTTTACGGTCAACAAGAGATTATTAAACACATTTTAAAGTTCTATCCCAAAACCCAAGCTTCATAAAATTGGATTCATGATTTTTTCAATCCTTTTAAGTTTGAACCTCTCTTATGACATATGGTCGTCTTTGGGGATCGACTCAAAATTCCCATCATGTTTACCTAGATTTGGCACACCTTTATGATAAAAAAATATAGTTTTAGCATTTGCAACTTAGACATGAATTTTACTATATATTTTGGTTATTCTATTAATACAGTCATTGCTCTATATTAAGGCTATAATATGTTCTAATGTGCTCATGTAGATTCAAGTGCAAGTGAGCAATGTTGCACTTGAAATAGCACATGTGTACATGCTTCTCGATCATTTGGGAAATACCCTTCGCATACTTACTCAGGTTCCATCAACTATAGCCTCTACCAAGAGTCATTATCTTCCTTGTGGTAATTGACATGGACACAACAAATCTACTTGTTGTAGTCAAGATTTTCACTCACAATACCCCTACACAAAGATCCAAGGTCATGACTATTTGTGAAAAGTGCCAGTTTTCCATGCCCCCTCTCTTGCTTCTCGCTCTCATTCTACCTCTCACTAGAACTATAAATTATGGGTTTGCTAAATATCTAGATTCTAGCAAATTTCCTTGACTTTCTCTAATCATTTCACTTTTCCATGACATAACTATATGAGAATAAAGAAGAGGGTGGTGCTTCTAAGTGGAAGCCTCACTAAATGACTTCAATCCTAATAAAATATAGAAAAAAATGAATGAGAAAGACCCCCACCCCTAGTGATATGAATCTCAATACTTGTGACTTTGACTTTATTTCCAAACTTAACCTTGTTTCCAATCCTTTTTTTATTAATGTATAATATTATTTCTTTTTAATGATAATATACAATTCTTCTGCTATTAAGGAAAAACTCAACTGAATATTAGTGAGATTGATTGCGTAGCTCAGTAAGGCATTTAACTTCTACACATCCATGAAGCTCGAAAGTAAGGAAAGATTAAATTATCTAAATTAAAAGAACATTCTCCTAATTTAAGTTTGTTAATTTGTATCATCCTGTTTGCACACGTCGTCTTCAGTACACACCATTAATTTGTCCCTCTTCTACTTTTCACATGCCACGGTTTATTGTGTGTCCAGTATAGTGGATGCATATTATGTTTTCCAGTGGGCTGGATAGACAATGTCCAGTGAGGTGGGTACGTTGTCATTCATATATCGTTTTCTGATGTAGTGAATGAATGTTGTCATAAAGTTGTATATCCATATCTTGACCGCATAAAAAGTTGAATCTTCTTTTGTCTTTTTGTTCTCTACGCTTGGTACTCACAGCTATCACGGAAAAAGAAGGGTTCGTCGATTATTTTGGTACAAGTAAATGGTTTGAAGTGAACAAATCTTCAATTCAAAGCGAGAGCGTAGGAATTTGGGCAGAAGATCCGAGAAATGGAAGGAATGTTTTGTTTGTGTGGGAAATGACAGAAACTTTTGTGTTGCTGCCATAAAATGGCCAGTCAATATATGAAGGGTTACCATTCCTATTCCCATTGCATGGCGACTGGGGAGAATAATTTAGGATGCGGCCACGTGAAAAGCAATGAATTCCGTCCCCACTCAGATATCCCAAATCTTTTATGTTATTGTTGGTATATGGCAAATTTCAGCAATTCACCAAGGGAAAATTCACCGTCAACAATTAACTGTGGGAAAATTTACTGTCATGACAATTCACCATGCAAAAAATTAATCGAATGAATTTTTGGCAGTTAATTTTTCGTGGGGTGAATTGCTGATGGCAGTGAATTTTCCCGTGATGAATTGTTGTCGGTGAGTTTTCCGTCAGTGAATTGCTGATGGTGGTGAATTTTCCCACGATGAATTGTTGACGTTGAGTTTTCCGTCGATGAATTCCTTCCTGACGATGAATTCCTAGAACCGTCGTTGTTTCATCACAAAGTTTGTTTTGATTTGTTTAAATGTTTTTTCAATAAAACTTATTTATTAATGTGATTTAAAATGAGTCATCTAAAAAGTCAAAGTTCTGCTGTTTAAGTCAAACCCTCCAAAATTAAAACAAAAGTACTTACAAAAAATGAAATTAACCTATTAGTGTAATTTTAGATGAATCACCTAAACAAATCAAAATTTAAATACTCCGTCACATGAAATCTTCTGCCTGTAATCATCTACCATTAATATCCTCGTTTACCCAAAACATTTGGACTGGTGTTAACACAAAACTTAACACCAAACTTACTCCTACGGATAGCAACTAATAGCAACTAACTGCCACAGTAAAATTAAAATTGCACCCTCATAACATGGTCTCTTAACATCCAAACATAGAACCATAAAACTCACTGCTTATTTCGAAATTTCTTAAGAGCAGAAAAAGTCATAGAGATGAATGTAAAAGTGGGAAACAAGCAAACTTTTTACGGTAAGAGTTTGCCCCCAGCATCCTCTTAGCTTGTATGTGTATGTGTTTCACTAGACTTTAGAAGTAAAGACACTTTATGAATGAATGAGTTATATAACACCTATTTTGGGTTACTTTATTTTCTTTATTTTGAAAAAAAAATCATAAATTTTTGTTTTCTCATTCTTATTGTCCATCTTTTATTTTGTACAAATGTATATATTTAACTTTGTCAATGTGACAAATTAAAGTGTTATTTTGATGGTTATAGTAAAACAAATCTAAAGATTGTAAGGACATATTTTTAGAAATGAGTTCAAATCTCAAATTTTAGAATGCAATTTTATCAATTCAAGGTACCAATTTTAAATTGATATTTATTAGTTGGTCTTATTTCAAGATTTATAAATGGTGCTACCACTAGCCATCATACACTCAACTAAATCCCTTTCTATATAACTTTGTGATATAAAATAAATAAATAAATAATGAGATTCTAATCTTGCTTGCTTTTTTATCCAACATTGTGATATAATCATGATAAAACTAATTCTTCCTATAGTTCACTACCCTACAAATGCATTTAGAATAGATAATTATACAATGCATTGAGCTAGTAATAAAAAAACCTAGCATCAAAAATCATTTCACTAACAGAACTTATAAATTTGAGGAACTCTAGTAGAAAGAGAACTATCCACAACTTTGATGCTACACAAGACAAATTAGCAAGATTTGAACCTTCTCCCATCTTTTCATCCAATATTGTTCACTTGTTCATTCTAATGACCACTAGAAAGGGAACTATCCAAATCATATGCCATACAAAAAAAATTAAAGAGATTTAAAACTTCCCTCATATTTTTATTTAATATTGTGAACTTGTTCGTTCTAATGATGGATCAGACTATGATCACAAATTTTATGCAAAAAAAACATACACAATTATGAAAAAAAAAAGTTATCATAAATGTAACATAAACAAAACACAACTTAGTTATTTTTTATTAAAAGAGCAAGGTTAGGGCCCTGATCCGATACACAAAAACAACAAAAATAGTCCTACTAGCAAGTAGTTCAAACCATAATCAGGCCTATAGGCCAACCAAGAAACAACATAAAATAAGAAACAGTCTAGCACTAAAAGACCAAAAATATAGATTGAAACAAAAAATGGGATGGAATGCAGGCCTATGAGAGATAGGCATGTAGGCCCCAAAATAGGAAACAACAAAACTAAACTAATTATTTTGACAGTTAATTAAATTCTATTCCTTTTTCAATAGTTCTAGATCATTTTTCCACGGGTACTCTCCTTCGCTAGCATTGTCCTCAATTGACATATTTGCTTTCTGATTGGCTTCCATTTTTTGTTTCATTTTCCTTACCTTTGACAACATGGACACCATACCAAAAACTTCCTTGCTCATAATAGAATAGGTAATAGAGATCAAACTATAAAAGGCATTATCCATCCTGTTGATTTTTTCTTGCAAAGAGTTGATCTAGAACTTATAATTTTGAAGGGTCATATTCACCAATTCCCCCTCATCCTCAAAGCTTACCATTACCTTCACATTCTCTTCTTCATGGTCCTTCTCCATAATTTTGGCATCCTCTTCATCTTCCTTAGAGTCCTTAACCTCTTCTTTCTCATTAGAATTCTCCTCTTCCTCCTCTTCCATACTAGGCATATCATCACCCAGGTCTTCCCCTAACACAACTTCTAATTATTTTTGGCTCAGATCTAAAGGCTCCTTTTGGATTGTGATATATTCCTCCTCAAACAACCCATCATCGTGTTCTTCAAAAGAAAGCATTTTTCCTTTAACATTCTAACTAGCTAGTCTAGCTAACCTCCTTTCCACTTTACCACTACTAGAATCTTCAAGGAATCCTTCCTCCCCTTCATCTAGAATATATATAGCAACCTTCTTAACAATCCTAAAATATTCTAGCTCTTGGCCTTTACATTTAGAGCTAGATGGTTTAGCTAGAGATTTGGTTGCTTGAAAGGGGGGAAAGAATGATCAACCCCAACAACGGGGTTTTTAGAAGCAAAGGGCCTAACCTGGGGTTTCTTGAAATGAGAGGGAGGGGTAGACTTAAATATTTCCTCAGATGATTCATGCACATCATCATTATGAGGGGAAGTATCCTTAAATAGAGCAGTAAGATTTTGGGTACCCAATTTCAACTTCTTGCTAGTTCTAGGGTTATGAAGGAGCAAATTGGGCTACTTGTTCAAGGGTTTAATTTGTAAAGGCTTCACAGAATTCATGAGGCCTAGCAGAGGGGTAAAGGAAAAGACATAATTTTAGTATTAGAATCAAGCTCTAATGCAAAGGGGGAGAGGCCCCTTTAGCCTTGCACTATTTCAGCGAAGAGAACAAGAAAAGGGAATAATGATTTTCTCCTTTCTCCTAATATGATTAAAAAATGGAAAATGGTAGCCATGCATAGTTATGTATCTACCCTCTAATGTAAATTATTTCATAATGTGGATGCTTACCAGGTCGTATGGAAAAAAAAGTTTCTCTTATTCGTAACCATTTTGGCTTCTCTTCCCCTTCTAAAAAGCTATCAATGAAATGTTGATAATTATCATTACTAACTTTGGAAACCTTTAGGCATCTACACTCCAAGCCCATTGCTTTATAAATTAACTTTGAGCTAATGATCCCAATCTTTACCTTATCCTCCCTCCATGAATTGAAGAATTTGGAGGTAATGTTGTCATTAAAACCTTTCATTACCAAGAAAAATGGATTCATGCTTGCATCATCAAAAAAATTCCACAAATCCATATTTTGTTTCAAAGGCACACAAGACAATGGTTTAGGTCACTTTCTAGGTCCCCCCATTTCCTCTCTACACCCTTTAGTATCTCTTCACAACATAGTCTTCAACTCAAAGGGACCACTCCCACACTTGCAAATACCTAGATAGTAAAAAAAGTTCATGAAATCTCTGGAATTAGTATAAGGCTTGTGAGCTAACCCAATTTTCATTAAAAGAGCTGGGAAATAATCACTCTTTCTCTAGAAGGCTTGCCCAATATTTTTAATAATACAATCCACTAAGATTGAGATCACTTGAATATTCTACCAAATTTCATTTTGAACTTCGAACAAAGACCTAAGGCCCATGTGAAAAATGGGTTCACCTTGCAAGCAACTAAAGGATTTTAATTTTCATACATTGTTAGGGGAGGAATTATGTGACTCTAATCTATGGATTTCATAATAATAATAAGGTAGGCCTCCTTTTTAAAACACCATAGCCTATTGAGGGTGATATCTTTGATGCACATGTCAAAAAAATTATAATTATTTATGTGCTTATTCATGTCAAAACAATCCTCGTATTTAATATAAACCTCCTTTGGATTATTATTCTTTAAAAAAATATTTCTAATGTACTTCTAATGTTCACCAAGTTGTCTTGTAGGAAACAACAAAAAATAAAATTAAACATGTGGTATTAAATGTTTACAAGGCTAGCCTTGAAAAATCCACCCTTTTTTTCATCATTAATACCCCACTTTTGTTTCATCATCATAAAATTTAAATTCAAAATTCAAAAAAGAGCACAAAACATAAACCATAACCCATCAAACCAAAGCTTGTGAAACTAAACTAGTTGTTACTATCATTAATCCTTGTATGATAAAAATTTGAATTATCAATTCCAAGACAATCATCAAAAACACAACTTTTAATTCATTGAGGCATGTCCTCGTAATTCCAAATTTTTCACTGTCAATAGGAAATACCAACATTAGAAGCAACGTCTATTGCTTTGTTTCCTTCCCTAAAAGTATATTGTAATATATACTGATCAAATATTTTCATAATACTTTTTTGAATCCTCAATCAAATTCTTAATCTTCTAGTGGGGGTCAACTGTACCCTTTAGTGAATCAATTATCAACTTAGAGTCACCTTCAATGGTGACTTTCTTAAAGCCATTATTTGTTACCTTCTTCAACCCCCACCAAGCAATAGTTGTTTTAGTCTCATTACCAGTACCTATCCCCAAGCATTTGGCATAACCTTCAATACATCTACCCCTAATGTCCCTTATTTAACCTCTTGCAATTGTAGCTCTTGAGTTACCCTTAGAACACCTGTCAAAATTTAGCATGATCCATCCATCTATGGGAGGGGTCCATATAGTCAATATTCTTCTCAAAATGTTAGCCCATTTTATTCTAGTTAGATCTTGTTTTATTCCCCAAATCTATTTTAATCTAAGATCTTTATAAGTAAGCATTAATTTGAAGAGGCCAAAGTTGTTCGAATTAATATTTTCCTATATTTTTTTGTTCTCAAGAAGACCTCCATATGACTTCTTTGTTGTTCTCTAAATACTCTATTGTTTCTTTCTTTCCAAAAGTTCTAGGAGACAAAAAGGGGGAATAAACTGTCATATCTCCACAATGATAGGATGTTTAAACAGATAGTTGTTCCATTGATCATTTAGATCCTTAAGATCATTGGGGAACACCAAATCAATTAAAAGAATACCTAGGACCAAAGACCAAACCTCTCTCACAAAAGAACTTTGAAAAAATAGATGAATTATACTTTCAAATGCTTCAAAAAAAAGAGGAAACCTGTTGATGAACTAAAAGCCCCTCCTATTAAGGACATCAATTGTAGGATTTTACCGTGCACTGCAACCCACCAAAAATAGTTGATTTTTAGAATTAATTTTGCATTCCATAATTTTTTCCAATTAAAATTCCATGGAATGAGGGATGGTTGCTCCAATTTGGTATAAGAAGCTTTAACCAATAAATCACCAAAAGGATTCTCATTCCAAACCCAAACATCTTCACCTTCTTGAAAAAATAGAAGATAGTCACCAATAAGAGAGTCTAAGATATAAAAGGCATCAGAACAATCAAACTGAGAACCCCCCTTAGAGTCCTCAACTCAAGCACCTAAAGATTAAAATCTTTTCACTTTGGTGACCCTCCTCCCTAATCAACATATTCATATAAGATCGTGTTTAGCCTTATGAGGTCTTGTTTAATTTGATTCAATTGAAAAACTAAGGACAACACTAGACCATTTCCCTAAGCATCATCCCAAAAACATACTTTTCTACCATTCCCTACCCTCCTTCTAGTACCTTTCTTTAAAGTACTCCTTGTTTTCAAGATGTTATTCCATATGGTTGATCCTTTTGGCCAATCTTGGTAAGTAAGAAAAGAGCTAGAATCTCCATTCCCCATATTTTTAACTTTAAGAATATTGAAACCAATCTTTGTTCCCTTAGATGAACCAGCCAATTTTCGAAAGAAGAGATTTATTATCCAAAATCCCCCAACTTTCTTAGGGGAGTAGACATTTTCCCAACTCACCAAGGCTATTCTCACTCTTTCTTGAGTACTAGTCCAAAGAAAGGACCTTTGGATTTTCCCAATTTTATTTATGATGAAGGTTTAAATTTTAAAAAGGGAAAGAAAGTATGCTAGAATATTCTATAGGGAGGACTTCATAAGCTAAGATTTTCTATCTTGACTCAATAATTTACCTTTCTATTTAGAAATATTTTTTGGGACCCTTTCAATTATTCCATTCCAATAACAATTTGGGGGCTTTTTAATACTTAATGGGAGTCCAAGGTAAGCATCTAGAAGAGTAGCTTCTTGAAATTCAAGAATTCTTATAACCTTTTCCTTCAATTGTTGATTCGTGTTAAATAAATATAGCTTGCAATTTTATTTAGAGTAATTTATATGTTGACCAAATGCTTTCGCATAATCTTGAAAAATAGACTTCCATTTATTTGCTTCAACAATAGAGGAAACATCAAAGAGAATTGTATCATCCACAAACTACTGGTGGGAAGCAAGAGGGAGAGAGGAATTAGCTTTTATTCCTTTAAGTAAACCTTTTTCAAGGATTCTCTTAAGATTACATCCTAAGACCACATAACTTAGTTGTTTATCCACTTTTTTGTTGCTGTTTCTTTTTCTATGAGTTGAAAAAAAAATCAATGGAAATTCAAATGTCATTTCTAGATATTAAGATGATTTTAAATCTCAACCTATAATAAAAAATAGTTAGTTTATAAGTAGGAAATTGAATAAGGGTAAGTGCACCAATATGGTTCCCAAAAAAGGGGCTTAAGTGGCCACTTTTTTTCTGAAATCAGGAAATACTGACCTTGGACGTGAAATTGAGGATAGCTACACTCAAAAATTTTAGATGGAACAAAAACAAGGACCGCAGTCCTCTGAGTCTACTTTTTAAACTACTAATTTTTTTTGAAAATGGTTGAGATTAAGGGGTTCAAAAGAGGGACACACACAAATTGTTGTTGTTTCTGTCAGAAAAACATAACATAGCAACTCTTGTGTGACCCGAGCACGGTGGAATTTTTTGTAGTATTTTTAAAATCGCTCTAGTCAAAAGTTAGATAACAGTATGTAGTAAGGACTGGATTTTTTTGATAATTTTTAATGAATATTTGATTTTTTATTAATTTTCTAAGTGGCACTTCCTAAAAAGCAGAATTTTGGCCGTGCTCCCACTAATTTTTTTTGAAAGTAATAGATTTTTATTTTTTTATTTTTTTTGAAATTTGTGGA